>CM042690.1:57912328-58417031 GCA_023614405.1 Avena insularis | reverse complement strand
ATTGCAGGCCGAACTATGTTTACATTACGCCGAACTATGTTTAAAATTTCGCCGAACTTTGGTCTTAAACATGGGCTCCAACATGGGCATAGTTCGTCATACGATGAATACAGAACACTTTAAGACCAAAGTTCGGTGAAAATTTAAACAGAGTTTGGCGTAAAATGTAAACATAGTTCGGCCTGCAATAAAAGTACAACATATTTCGGCCAAGTTCGCCTTCATGCTCAAAGATTCACGCCGTTGCCTCGTATCCATAGGTGCTCGACAAGATCATCCTGCAGTTGTTGATGCATCGTCGGATCTCGGATCTCCTGACGCATTGCGATGAATGCAGCCCATGTTGGAGGCACCTGATGATCAGGCTCGGCAAGAGGACCTTGTCTGTAGTATGACTCGTCCTCCTCGAGCAAACTCATTGGATCCTTCCTCTCATCCTCAATGATCATGTTGTGCAAGATCACACAACAGTTTATCACTTCCCACATCTGATCTTTCGACCAGGTCATAGCAGGGAACCGGACAACTCCAAACCTCTGCTGGAGCACACCAAATGCCCGCTCCACGTCCTTCCTGCAAGCTTTCTGTTCCTTGGCAAAGTGAGAATGCTTGGAGAGCATTGGGCTTGAGATAGTCTTCACAAATGTTGGCCATCTTGGATAGATGCTATCTGCTAGATAGTATCCCTTGTTGTAGTGGTGTCCAAAGATCTCAAATTCCACAGGGGGAGCATGACCCTCAACAAGCTTGGAAAAGACAGTTAAGGAGTTGAGGACGTTGATGTCGTTATTCGATCCTCCCATGCCAAAGAAGGAGTGCCAGATCCAAAGATCATGTGTAGCAACTGCCTCAAGTATGACAGTGCATCCTCCTTTGTGGCCTTTGTACATTCCTTGCCGTTCAAATGGACAGTTCTTCCACTCCCAATGCATGCAATCTATGCTTCCAAGCATACCAGGAAATCCTCTACTTTTATTGATCGCCAGATCCGATCCGAAAGGTCTTCAACAAAGGTGATCTCAAGTACTCTTCCCTAACACTGCAATCATCGCCTGCAGAACTCGTGACAAGCAATCAAGGCGGTGGACTCGGCATGCGGAGATAGTCATCAGCGATCACCAAGGCCCATATGCAAGCAACATCATCGCCACGGTGCACTTCTGAAGCGAGGAAAACCCAACCAAGCCGGTGCAGTCCTTCTTGCAAAGGAAATATGGGTCGAACTCCCGGATGGCATGCACGATCTTGAGGAAGAGCTTCCGGCTCATCCTCAAGGCGTAAACACGCCCTTCCATGGAGTGGCTGGCCCACAAGTAGTCGGCGTACAACATGCATAGCCCTCTATCCTCTGGCTTTGCCTTGCACTTCATGCGACTGGCGCCAACCACGGCGCTGCTTCTCCATCTGCATGTACACCGGCAGTGATGCGAGGATCTGCAAGTGTTTTCACCTTCGGCGACGCCTGCCTCCTCCTCCGGAATACGGCGAGCAACTCTCGTCGTTTAATCCATGGCGAGTATCTCGTCTCGCCGAGTGCCGCGGACAAGACTGTCATTATCGGAGTCCATGGCCAAATCCGCCAAATGTCGAACACCGGGCGGGCGTGCGGCGATGACAGAGCGTAGCTACGGCGAGGCTAGGTCGGCGAAAGCGGCGGCGGAGAAGGCGTGGAGGTGGTCGGCAACAACGGCGAGCATAGCTAGAGGCGTGGGCATGTCTCGGCGTGGGGGAGCTCCGCCGGCGAAGTCATGGCGACAGAGCTCTTCGCGGCAGTCTGGGCGAGTGGAGTGGGTGGGAATTAGACTGTCTCGCCGACAGAGCTAGCCCACGCCCTTTTTTATCCGGCGTCCCTAGGACGTACCCGGGAACCTGGGTTCGGCCTGGGTAGGCCGGACCAAAACACGCCGAAATCCAGACGAAAACAGGTCCCTGGGTACGCCGACTGGGCCAATTTTCGGCATCCGGACTGAATTTTGGCACTGGGCTGATTTTCGGCGTCCGGACTGAATTTCGGCGTCCGGATTAGATGCTCTAATGAACAGACATCTTCAATTACATAGCCAAACTGCTGGCTTCCAACTCTGCAGGGGACATACTTGAACTGAGACGACCACTGAAAGCTTTCTAGGAGTATTACGTATCTCCACATGAGAATAGCATGTGCAAGCCTCTACCACATTGGAAAATCTTGACCACATATCTAGTTCTGAGTTATTGGCACAGTGACACGCTGCGGCAAACTCAAAGAGAATTCAAACCTAGCGATGTTGCGACAAAGTTCAGCATTCGCTACATTTCTTGAAGAGAATTGGAAGGAAAAATATTCCCTACCAGGTATCCAAGAACCATAGACATGAGAAATGTCCACCTCTTGTATCCAAAATCTGGTCTGCTTCCTTTTATCTCTACATTTCTGAAGTGAAATTGCCACCTTAATAATTTCTAATATTCAGGAATTCCGTGGGGGTGGATAGGCGATGGAGCCTGAACCAAACACATTATAAGTTGATCATAACCATTATTACATACTGTATCCATCAAGCTCAGAAAGCTCAGCCAGCATTTCCAAATAAGTAGCCTGAAATAGAATAATTTTTTGAAAGCAAACTGTCCGTATAGACTGTTTTAGTGGTCTTTATTGACTGCTTCAACACGCAACAGCTTCAAATCTACTAAAACGGCCAATTGCAGGGGTGCCGCTCAAAGAGATGATGCACACTGAAAACGACACCTGATCAAAATATTAGTGCAACTACCAACTGTGAAGGACTTGTGCCAACTACCATCATTCTTGAGGGCCAGGTTTAGGTGCCTTCTGCCTTGAGATTTACTTCACGTTGATACTTGATAGCTTTCCTTTGTGAAATTTGATGCTACAATATACTGACATCGACGTTTAACTAAGAAACCTACCGAGACAGATACTTAGAAGACCTAAAGCGTTTACGGAACCTAAAGCAGGGAGCGATCTACCATGCAGTAGTACATAGCATCTATCATTCTGTTTGGACTACATTGCATGAATTTCCATAACTTAACACTGGCAATTAGCAACTGCAATTATCTATTGTACTCCCTCCATTTCAAAATATAAGATGTTTTAGGTTTGTGAATAAAATATATCTAGACTTGTTTTAATGTGTAGGTTCATTCCAAATCTACACAATAGTACTTCACAGCCTAGATACATTTTCTTCACAAACCTAAAACATCTTATATTTTAAAACGGAGGGAGTAGAAGAGTACTAGTACGTCACAGCCTCCAATATGTTACCATGAACACAAAGAAGAAACACAATTTGATAGTCTACAGTTCCCAGAGGCTATTCAAGGTAATTAGGTAAGTGCTACTTATGATGGTCATAAACACCACATACATGGTTATCTGATGATTATAGTGTCCTCTGCTCTGACAGTAAAGTGTGTAAATTTACTGAAAGTTTCTCCCTAACTCAAGAACATTTAACAACACACATATGGGAACAGACAAGAGACGGAGATAAGTCCCCAAGCTAACTCATGAGGACTACAGAGAGCAGAGGTACTGCAAAAGGCCTGCTAAGAAGTTCTAGTACATAACTATTTGGATCTTTGAGGCTTGAGCACAGTAAATTATACAAAAAGAATGGATGGCACATAATTTAGATGAACGTGTGTGTGTGATCAATTTAGCATGCCATGAAAAGATGTACCAAGATGGCATGCCTAATGACAAACCCTGGATGGAGTTCCCATGAACTCCAGTGCGCCAGCAAGTGGGACTGTGGGAAAGTATATGGACACCCATAGTTATCACACCATGAACTGATATGTCACAAGTTGCATGTGTTGATTCCATCTTTGCAATCTCTTGTGAGGTTGTTGAATGTTTCCACCTTTGCCTTTGATCTATAGAATACCTCAGTGTCCACGATCACCTTCATGTATGCATCGAACGGCACTGGCTTCCCACCAGTAATCGATGTCGTTTCGTTGTACCACTCACTGGTATTCGACCATAGCTCCTTATAATCATCAAGCAAATGCACATGGTAGTGTGACCTGAGCTTATCGAAGTAGTAATAAAATGGCTCATTGGTAGCAATGTAGAGGTTCCGCCACTCCTTAATAAGCTTGGTGACCTTGCTTACGATTGCATCGGGTGATGTGTCGGCATCCAAGTTTGGGTACATCTTCTTATTTTGTGCCTTCCATCCTCTGATGACATGCAACCCATCGTAATCCCAATCCATCCTGCCTGCGATCTCAGTTACAATGTTCATCAGCCTCTTTGACTTCCAAATAGCATACCAAGGCCTCTGGATGACCTTGGCAGCTCGCCCCTCGCAAACCCTGTACCAGTAGTTCTCAGGCTCCTTCCCATCAAACTGCCTCCAAATGATGTTGCTCTTGTCCCTCTTAAGTTGCATGGGAGTCACCTTGTATGTTGGTACCTTGCGCACGGTCATCCGACCTGGACCCTTCTTCTTGTCCCAGCGGTGCCAATCCTTCAAAAAGTCCCCTTCTTCCACCAGAGGCACCGACTCCTTGAGGTGCTCGAAATCAAAGTAGAACCTAAAATCTTTGCCATTCACGTCTTTGCCATCCTCTGTGTGAGCCCCAGACAAGCACATGTTCAAGTCCATGACAAACGTCCGGTTTAGGTACTTGGCTTCACCAAGCCCACAGAGGAAGCTCCATATGAACTGGTTCATGCTCTTGCAATGGTCGCCGCCCCTCATGTAGTACAAGTACTTCCCTCTCCTGAACTCTGCCTCCGAGCCAACCACCGGGATGGTGTCGTTGATCTCCGCATCCACCGGTGGCGCCGCGACCTGCGGCCTCTTAGGACCCTTCCGGCGCGGCGGGCGAGCGGCGTTCTTCCCCGACCTGAACTTGCCGACCTTAACGATATCGAGAGCGCATCCCTCGCCTGCAGTAAACTCGAAGCGGCGGTAGTCCCTGTACCGGCGCCAGGACTTCTCCCGCCGGTTCCTGAACCGCCAGGCCACGTCGCACTGGCCCGGCTTGGTGGCCGGCACGGGCGCCTCGTAGCTGAGGAAGACGATGGACTTCCTGAAGAATGCCTTGGCATTGAACGCCCTGACGGCGGCGAGGACGCGCGGGTCGGAGCAGTTGAGCGGCGCGTCCGGGTCGCAGGTCCCGTTGGTGGCGGCGGTACCCAGCGCGGGCACGGCGGCGGCCTGGTCATCCGCGGCGTCGCGCTGCGCGGCGGCGGCGGCGCCCGGGGCGGCGGAGGGGGAGGCGAAGTCCTCGCCGGTGGGGAGGAGCGAGTCGTCGGGCTGGAGGAAGGTGGAGTTGGGGAGGACCCGGGAGAGGGAGGTGGTGATGGCGGCGGAGGACTGGAACCAGGGGTCCGGCGGCTGGTAGGTGACGGCGACGACGGTGACTGCGAGGACGGCGAAGACGAAGAAGGAGAAGCAGACGTTGCTGGCCGCCTTGATGAGCGACTGCGAGACGGGCACCTCGCCGACCGCGGAGGACGCGCCGGAGGTGGAGGAGCGGCGTCGGGACGAGTGGCGGTCGTCGTCGGCGCCGCCGGAGCCGCGGAAGAGAGGGGAGCCCTCGTCGTGGTGGTCGTCGTCCTGGTCGGAGGACGGCATGGCGGGCTGGATCTGGGAGGAGCGTAGGCGAGATTTGGAGTGGGAATGCGAGTGTGGAGAGGAGACGGGGGCGGTGGGTGAGAGCTGTTTCGGTTAGCGTGGGGGAGAGAGAAAGGAGGGTGGGGTGGCACTGTCGTGTCGTGCTAGGCTGTCGGCGCCGGAGGAGTATTTTTTTTTACAGGAGGAAGAAAGTAGATCGCGCTTGCTTTTTTTAGGAGGAAGAATGGAATGGAGATCACACGCGCTCGCACGGCGCTACTCACTCAGTCTACGGAAATGTTGTCCACAGCTGAGCTGGTGAGAGATCTGTCAGTGTCGCTGCTGAGTGCTGAGTGGTGAGTACCGAGTGCCGAGTGGTTGCGTACCGTGCCACTGCTTCAGCTGATGTGTTATCGTGTGCCGGCCAGACCCCTCATCGGGTATTTTTTTTTCTTTTTGCCAAATCTGATTTTTTTGAAAAACTTCAATCAAATCTGATCCTTCTCAAAATTAATTTGAAATCTAACCCTTGGGATCGGTGTCATTTTAAACGAAGCCGAAGTTATACAGGCCGGCCTCAATATGTGACAACAGGAGGGCAACTTAGGGAGGTTGGCGCAGTTTTAAACGGAGCCAACCTCCCTAGGTTCAGTTTTCCGATGTGTGCGCGCCGGCCTGTACAACTTCGGCTCCATTTAAAATGACGAGGACCCCAGGTTCAGATTCTGAATTAGTTTCAAGGAGGGGTTAGATTCGGTTGAAGTTTTTGAGATTTGGGCAGATTTCGTAAAAAAATATCCTCGTCATCACCATCGGGCACTACGAGGAGTTCACACTCGAGAAAGTCGTAAATAATGCCGGCCTTTTTCTATTGTACAATCTCCACGGACAAACATTAACACAAACAATGACGGATCTTATTAGAACATCTGTTGCTTCACCCTATGAAAAAGGACGCAAACAAAAATAGTCCACACAAAGAACGGAAACCCTTCTGCCGGAGAGGCCATGGTCCGCCACCTCCAAGGCACGAAAACCCACATGCCCTATGGCCAGCGAGCAGTCCCGCCATGATTGGCGTGCCCTGTACCCGCCGATGAAGCACAATCCGCCAAGCACCGTAAAGGTTGTTTTCTCCACAACTGCCTAACATGAAAAGAGACGTGAGAGATGATTTTACCCCTAAGACACTAGGGACGGGTTTGGTAGGCCGCACACCACCAACCAGGCTCTAGGGAGAAGGATTCGGCCCGATTGGTTGCCCGGGCTCCCTCTGCTTTGAGTTTAGGATTCTATTCTGATCATCGGCTTTGAGGTTGGTGAACTGTATCTTCTTAGATTCATGATCAAAGTTGGAGCTTTTCTAGGCTTGTTTCTTTAGATTTGTGCACAGAAGCAATCATTCAAAGTTTTCTTTAAGGAGTAGCTTGATCTTATTGTTTCTCGCAATTTTTGTATTGCAAGTTTTGCATTTTAATGCAGGTATCTCTCTCTCTGTGCATGGGTGTTCTGTGCATGTGTAGTGAGGAAGATGAGCTTTGATGGGGGAATACCAATCGGGGTATACCCATAAAGCGGATTCGCCAGCTGGATCGAGCCGACTGAAGCCAATCGTAGCTGGTCGACTTCATTAATACTGGCGGCGATGGCGATGATGCACCCAGGTGGCGTGGCCGACGGGAGGCCCAAGACGGCGACTTATATACAAAGCCCACTAGCACTTGTAAACCCTAAATAGCTGCATATATAAAGCCACCAGGGACACCCCCACGGGGCATCTTCTCCCACGTCATATTACATCTTCTTCCACATCTCTCATTAGATCTAGACTCTCCTCCGCCTACGGCGGTTTCCTTGTAAACCAATCTATGATCATATACTGGATTGACAGCAGGACGTAGCGATCCTCCATCGAGGGGACGTAAACCTGGGTACATCGCGTGCCAATCTCGCTCCCGGATTCTCCTACGTCGCTTTACTCCCTCTACGTAAGCTACCCCCAGCAGCATCTGTCGTGCAATACCATGACAGTTGGCGCCCACCGTGGGACAAGCGGTGCTTGGAGGGTGATAATCCAAGCGGGATCTTTCATCAATTTCAATAATCTCCAGATCGCATCTGGTGCGGATGATCAAAGACCACATCTGCTAATATCTGTCGAGGCCGGATGTGCGACTTTCGCGGCTATCTCTGGTACCAGATCGATTGTCATCAAATTGGATCAAGTTCCAAGGCAGAAACAAGGCGACCAAAAGTTGAAAAATCTCCAACAGGAAAATATGCACACGCTTCTTCCATGTGGCCATGGGATCTTTCTTTATTTTATTCCCATCTCTTTGCCCTTCTCGTCATACATCTTGTTTAACAATTATTTTATCTGGACCTAATTACATACGCTGTTGTTCTGACATGCATGTACTACTTGGAAAATTGGATCATAGAGATTAGAAGATGCGGGCATCCTCTATGGCGGATGATTAATCCACTCGGACATACATCCGTGTTGGCGGAATCGACGACCGGCTCCACTTGCATCAACGTCAACGAGACACATAGACTGATATTTACAGTTTCCGATCACTGCTCAACGCGGTTCTTATTCGTTCTAATCTTTCTCCACTAATTCATTATTGATTCAACTAATTATTCTATTTTGATCTAAGGGTTTGGCTGCATGTGTTTCTGAGACGCGTCATTATGAGGATTAATCTTGCATGCAAAAATCAAGTTGAAACAGGTTGGTACGATCTGTTTGAAGTGTCGGCAATGACCGGAGACTGCGCTGCAACGAATCGTAGAGCCAGCTCTACACGCCAGTGCCGCCGGCATACTCAACGACAACGCCGCCGGCACACGCTAAGGACAAGGAAGTTCGCTAGGTCCAATCCTTTGGACTAAACGCCGCACCAGCTCGTCATGAAATCGCCGCACTCGCGGATTCGCCCTCCACGGTCTCACCCCTCCACGCTCGGGGACTCGCCGTCACGGAATTACCATGCTAACAGCTAAGTTTCTTTACACTCGTACATGCTGTGAGTTCAAAATATATATACATCTCTATTCATTCTCCAAAAACGACCATGCAGTCGCATATGACCCTTTTAGGGACCAAAATCATACTTGTGATTGGTTTCCGTTTTTCTGCTGTTTATTCGCGTCCGTCGAAGTAGTGAGGTTGGGTACCAAAAGGCCGACCTTGTCTCTGGGTTTAACAGTCTGGCATCGCGTCCCTGTTACCCGGCAAGCGTTTGATGCTGGAGGTCTGCCTACTCATGAAAAGACACGTATAAACCTTACATACTGCCCATCGATCCACATAACAAACGTGCATTTTATTTCAACGTCTACAATTCGCACGTCTTATAAATATTCAATATATTATGCAAGTATACTTTAATGCAATTGTATCTTTTCTCGCCTTTCGCAAAAGCGGTCTTTTTCGCCATCAAGGCTGGGACTCGACACTCACCGGTCGCTCGGCCTCGCCGCTGGCGCTTCGGGGACTTTGCAAGATCGTTTCGCAAGGCCGGGGACTTCAGGTCGCGGTCGCTCGACCTCGTCACTCTCACGCCGGGGACTCGGCGCCAGTCGGTCGCCGACGGCTCGACGCCGTCCTTCGACCGACTCGCCAGGCCTTTCGGGACTTCGGCGTCACGGTCGCCGACCGCCACTCGCCATGCTCGGCAGCAACCACTACTATTTTCAGAATATGCATCTCTAAAGAGCCTCAAGTCGCCTCTACAAGCCAAGTCGAGCCTCGGAGACTACTCCTAGGCATGCTGCGTGTACGCGTGATTCCACGACCGCGACTCGCCCTCGTCGACTCGCCACTGCGGATTCTCCACTCGCGTACTCTACGCGCTCGGGGACTCGCCAACGCGGACTCGCCCTTGCGTACTCAACGCGCTCGGGGAATCGGCGCGCTATAGATAGCGCCACTCGTCGGTCGCCACTCGACACTCGCCTTTGCGTACTCATGTAACATCCCAAAAATACTAAACTTAAATCATCAAAATTAGGGTTAACAAAAACTTTTCTAAATAAAATTATGGAAGCATGCATGTGAGTATGCATTTCATTTTGAATTCTTTTGGACCACCTTGTTTGTGTGTTTCTTTGCTTGTAAAATGTTTCTTAGGTGAAATAAACATCATCTAAACATTTCCCAAACTTTTCCCAAAGACAAATAAATCAAAACAAAGCTAAATGAGTGAATGGTCATTTTGACCAATTTAACTCCCATGCCTACTTTGGCTGTCTCAAACTTTCAGAACCTAACAGAAACTTTTCTGGATCTTTGCACCCCTTGATTGTACTCATAACAAAGTATCAAGGCCCACTTTGTGATCATCCAGAAACTTTCAAATACATAGTTTAAATAACAATTCAAAATTGAATCTTTATCATATGAGAAAATCCCACCTTTTCAAAAACTACTCAAACAAGCTCAACTTTCAAAACCCAAGCATCTGCAGACTCACCAGCACCAACCTAGCATACCCACCAAAAATCTTTTCAAAATTCAAAACTTTAATTCTTGTGGCCATTTCATCAAACACATTGCAGACACAAATCAAACAAAATCCAAACACTGTTTTGAGCCTAACTTGTTCCCTCTCTAGGCACCACTAGGCTTAGTAGATCATCTAACAATCTTAACTAATCACTAGCACCACTGTGAGTTTGGCATTGTCATCAATGGTGAACAGCCGAGTGCACTCTTGCCACCCTCATGTCGACAGCAAGCTAGGAAGAGAAACAATCCTAGCCAGCATGTCAGGGAGGCATCCCACCGTCCACCGCCACTCCTGTCCGGGCCGAACGTTGCAGCCCTTTGGACCTACGGACCACGCCGCGCCCACCTCGCCAGTAACCATGCCGAGCATGCGCCAGAGCGCCACCCTCGACCGAAGCCCACAGACCGCACGCCGCCCTCGCCGCGTGCATACACGATCACCACCATCCCAGGAGACCGCCAGACATCACCGTTCGCCGCCCCATTGTAGCATCCCAATTGTCTAAAAATTGTAATGCTACTTGGTCTAGTAATATAATGGCTACTTCAAATATATAATTGTTGCATCATCATTATATCGTGCTCATGTCATCATGCCTCCTTGCATTTGAGCATCATATAAAACCCCTTTTTGATTTGGTTCTTATCTCATATGCATTATTAATTGTATTTGCCTCTTGATATTGTATTTGGTTCTTGATATATTGTTTAAATGCCCAAGTTGAGTTGGGGGCATATCTTTTATTAACTCCACCACCTTTTCTTCCACCACCCTATAATTCCACCATCCAACTAAATATGAGCTTGGCATTTACTGGTTTTACTTCTAGCTCATGTGGGTTGGGATGGATCCAATTCTTTGCCACATGCTCTCATCTTGGCATCATGTTGTTTTCACAATATTGATATATGAGAGCCACATGGCCACTTTTGCATGCCTTGTGAGTGGGACCTTTTTCCTAGCTTCCATATGGGTGGTTTTGGGGTTATCCTCATGTTGGGGTATTTTTGAGGGCTTATTAAATACCTAGTGGCATAAACACACTAGCAAAGCTCCAAATATAATCCAATGTGATCATCTCCATATACTCCACATGGAAACCTTTCTAAATTCCTATGCTTGGGCCTTACTCCACTTTTGGGTTGCATAATAATAATGCCATGAAATAATATTGTTTTCACAAGAATTGTCATGGCATTAAATATTTTGCATGGGCCATGCAAGTACCCCCTTTAAGCTTGTCATTTGGATTTTAGTTGGTTTTTGGGAATCCTCTCACTCTCTCATCTCTCTCTTTTAGCTTGAACTTATTTGATCATGCTTACACCACCTCCCCCTCCTTTTCTTGTTTTGTTTTGGTTTGATCTTAGTTGATCTTGGCTTGACCTTGTCCTAGCAAAACCACTCCATCTCTCTCTCTCTTTAGTCCCTAGACCATCATCTACCCTTCATCACCATAACCATACCCCCCTTTTCTAAACCACCTACCCCTCTCTAAACCCAAACCCCAAGCTACCATCTCACCCTCTCTCTCTCGGCCTCCCCCTCTCTCTTACCTAGCTGGCCACCTAGCTACCCCCAGCCCCAACCAAACCCTAGCTACCCCGAGCCATACCCCCCCCCCTCTACCGAGCCTAGCTCCCAACCTAGCCCGAGCTCCCTACCTCCCTCCCTCTCCTTTCTCTCTCTGCCCTAGGGGCCCCAGCCCGAGCACCACCTCTCTGCCCTGTCCTACCCCACCTGACAGCCTCCCTTGCCCCTGCCCTGGTCCTGCCCGAGCCTACCACGTGAGGAAGGAGAGGAAAAAGGTGGCACCCAGCCACCTTTTTCATCTACACCTCCCCACGGCACCTCCTCTCTCTCTGCTACCTGCTACCATCCCCACCACCCCTCTGCCTCGCCCAGCTACCCCCAGATCCAGCCCCAGCGCCTGCCTCTCCCCTCTTCTCCTCCACCGACGCCTACCTCCCTCTCGCCGCCCCCGGCCTCACCGCCTCGCGATCGAACACGCAGCCACGTGGAGTGGTGCAGTGGACCGAGGAGACCCCCTGCTGCAGCCCCGTACACGGAACCGCGAAGAGGAAGCACCGGAGCCGCCAGAACCAGCGCGAGGCCGACGAGAAACCCTAGAACGCCGGCCTCTGCATCATCGACGATCGCCAGCGTCTCGGCCCGCACGAACACCACCGACGCCCTCCCGGTGAGCCACCTGACCTCCTAGACACGCTCCGGCCGCCGTCGCCTAGAACCGTTGTTCGTTTAAATCGAGCATCACAGACGCGTCGCCGTGGCCAGCGTCGTCTGCTCGCTCCTCGCGTCAGGAACCCTAGCTAGTAGCCAAGGCCTCACCTAGCCAAGCCGCTGGGCAGCGCCACATGAGCCCTAGGTCGCGAAGTTCGAGCCTTTCGCCCAGGCGTCGCATGATCGGTCCTCTCGGCGAGTGGAAGAAAGCGATGAGTCGCCTTTTTGCACAAACCCTCCACGTTTATGCGCAGATCAACCCATGCAGACATGGTCCCACTAGTCGGCCAAGGCTAAGCTTTTACAGAAACCCCGCCTCTTTCAGCTTCAACCAGCTCCAGGCCCGGCCCACTGTCGGTCCCTCTGGCTGCGCTTTGCGTGGGCTGGGCGCCAGCTGGTCGCCACCCCTGTGCATGCTGGCAAGGCTTCATGATGAAGTCCTCCAGCAGTGTCTTCTTCCAGGTGATTCTGGACCCACCTGTCATTGCCTCTGGCTAGCTCTGTCTGAGTGAGAAAAGTTTCTGTCTAATCTGTTTTAAATTCAAATCTTTTCTAATTATTCCAAATTCAAATTAAATTCTGTTTTTAAATAACTTTTAAAATATAAATCCAATTTAAACAAATAATATATGTTTTCAAATCAGAAAAATGTGAGGATTTCAAATATGCAATCCAAAATATATTTTGGCCACTTCATTTTCCAAGTTTATTTAAATTACAACAAATTGCCCTTTTCTTAAATAATTAATAACTTTTGATTTATAAGTCCAAATTTAATAAATAATATGTCTAAAATGATTAGCTCGACGAGACCTTCCTGTTTATGCATTCCATGGTTTGAATTGAAGCATGCATCATATAAATATGAAGTATACAGCAACTAATATGAGAATAAAATGAGCTCAAAACTAAATAAATGCTTTAATATTGTATTCCACACCTCACCCATGCCATGCTACTTAATTGCCATGCAAATTGTGCATCATTCATCATGGCATGATTGTTTGCTTGATGCATTTATTCATATGATTGTGCACCTTATTTATGTCGGCCCTTGTTTGTTTGGTTCTTCTTGAATAGGCGGCTGGGGGATATATCAAGAGAACCAGAGCACTACCAGATCCATTCCTTGCTTCAATCGAGCTGCCAGCAAGCACTACCACATGCTTGCATACATACAGTACCTATTGCCTCTATCTTATTCTTGCATCATTGAGTCATGTTGCATTAAATTGAATCCCTAGTATTGCATAGCCTTTACTTTTAAACCCACGAAGCTTGTTCCTCCATCCCATGAGCCATTACTACAGGAGTTGTTTGAGCCATGCGGGTCGTAGAAACGACATGTGTAGGGTATGTGAGTGTCGATGGATAACGAGGTATCTAAACAACTTAACTTAGTAGTAATGGGATAACTAATGAAAGTGGCACGGTGAGCAATATCATTATTTGGTTTTATGCTCACTTGTGTCCGTAAGACCCGAAAGTGCTTGATTCTGTTCCAAGAATATTCGCTATCCACATCCGGAGGCCTTATGGACCCCCGAGCGAGCTTGATTCATTCTTATTTCTTGGGGCCACAAACTAGTTTGAGGTTTTATTTACGATCCTGTACTTATGCCATGCTTTTTGCTTTATTTAATTTGTGCGAGGAGCACCTTTGTCTTGTTAGGATCGTGGCCCGATTTATTGTGTCGACAAGCCAGTCACACTTCGGGTTCCCGATCGTTCTAGCCTCCACAACCTTAAGCCCGTTTGAGCCCGGCTTCTATGGATCTACTTAAAGGGTGGCCCCTGAAATATTCTGAATCCTGTAATTGCTTTGTCGTACTGTCTCGTTGGTTTTGATTTGGTTTTTCCGAGGCATATCGAGTGTGTGTTGCTATTTGTGCACCCCTGCAGGGTAAAACTTTCTGAAAGCCGTGTCCGCGGTTATGGACGACTTGGAGCACAGTTTCTCGATCATAGACAAGCATAACTAAAGTACCGCTTTTAATTTTGACTAGGCTAGGTACCTGACTAGTAAATAGTGCAACACTCATGAAACGAATAATAAAACTGCCAACGGATGGGGGTTGTTAAATCCGCTTCCTCGATGGCGAGGAGGAGGATGGATCTGTTAAGATTACCTTTATAACTGTTATAACTGTTGATATTAATTCACGGACATCCGTCTATCTCTGGTTAGGCGGATGGTTAGCAAGTATCTATAGAATTGCTAGGGTTTATCTTTTGCTGCAATTGCGTCACCCCAGGTTGTGTCCCCTTTAGAGGCATGAAGACTTGCTGAGTACCCCTAGGGTCTCACACGATAAATTATTGGTTCAGATGAACAGGTACACTCGCAAGATGGATACTGGGTGGAAGAGACGGACGATGTGGGCAACGATCATTCGGTGTAGAGATTCCGGGAACGGGGATCCGTGAGATCTGTGGGCGGGATGTGCTTATTTATGGGGCATCTTATGCCGATTTGCTTCTTATCCGTACTCGGATTTTGTCTTCCGCTTCCGCTTGATACTCTGTTGGTTGATGTATGAGGAGATATCCTAAACTATTATATCTATCTAGGATATTTGGATCTTGCCGTATGGCGTTGCTATATTTCCTTTCTTTTAGATGGAATGGCTCTGATGTACTATTGTATGGTGGCTTGCATACATACTCATTTGTGTATGTAGTTGATCCTTCGCTGCCGATTACGCCCGTTCTTGTCCCGATGTTTGGAAATGGTTGGGACGGCGAAAGGTCTACTGTGAGTGGCATTTGGGCCCCAGTACTATTTCAACCATTTCGATCATCCGCTTGTACTAGGAGCGTAATTCACGAGGTAGTTACAATTGGTATCGAGCCATCCCGACCTTCGTGGTCTCGGCCAAATGGTCGTTTGCATCTAGCAAATATTTTGGTAGTTATGTATACTAGGGAAAAACAAAACGCGAGAGTAGGACTGCTTCCACTTTTCTTCTTACCCAACCACCCACCCTTTTCTGGTAAGGAAGTGTAACGTTTTCAATCCTCTTCCTAAATTCAAACTAGGATTCACGTGTTCTGGGATTCCGTAGTACCATAGGTTGTGTGTATGTGTGTGAAATCTTTGTCTATCTGTTGCATCCAAGTTGTTATCTTTATCGGCCTTTTGGTTATCAACTGTTGGTACATTCCATACCGACAGGCTTTTGCAAACCGACGCGATCTACCTGATTCGTTGTATACCGACGCGATCTATCTTACTCTTTGTTATCCGACGTTATCTTCTTTGTGGTGTTCGTTTCCGTAGTTGCTAATCTTTAGGATCATCGTAAGAAGAAGGTGTTGAGATGTGTGTTTTACTTGTTCATGTGCGGAGTAATGATTTGGGTGCGGGATGGAGTCGCGACCATACCACTACTCTTATCATTCGCTCTTGTATATTGAATTGGTAGAGTCACTAATCTTGATTCGTTAAGTAATTTTGCGCATCTATTGGTATTTTAATGCCGAAATTTGTGGAAAATTTTTCTTTGATATATTTGTGTACCACACTCCTTTTTCGGTCGTGCGATATGCTTAATATCTTCGAGGTGCTTTGAACTTCGTTGATATTTTAATATCATCTTAGTAAATTGTATCCTTTAATCTTGAGTAATTCCATCTTGGTACTATTGTGGAATATTATTATTCTCCATCATAATCTTGACTTGTGTTATATCAATCGCAGGATGGCACCACGCCGTTCGAGGAGGACATACAACCCTGAGCGGCGTTGTCAAGCATCGCCAATGCCTTGGCAGCAATGCAGTGAGAACCAGCCGCTTTGAGGAAAGTGTCGGGAGGAACGAGTTTGTGCCTACCTCCACCTCCCAAGCGAGGAGACATCAAAGCTTCACGAAGTTCAACCCTCGCCATTTGATGTTTACGATCAACCACTTGATCTTGATGATTGGTTGCGTGAGATGTCAAGGTTCCGGCAAGCTGCTGATGTTCCGAGCAAGAATGGGTAAAGTGTGCTACTCACCTTACGAAGGGAGATGCAGCTCTGGTGGGAGAATTACACGAAGGCAAAGCTGCTGGTTTCAGCCTACTTGGGACAGTTCACTGGAGCTTTCAAGGAGCAGTATCTGTCAGAAATTGTCATGGAGAGAATGAATGAAGTGTTTCTTAACCTGAAGCAGGGCAATGATAATGTCAACACCTACATTAGGAACTTCATGAACCTTTCTCGTTATGGTGGCGATGAGATCTCGATGACAAGAAGAAGCAAAAGAGGTTCGTGCAAGGGCTCAATGCATCGATCAAGTATGCAATCACACATGCAAGGCGGCGTCTTTTACGGAACTTCAGCATCTGACTCTGAGGAAGAGGCAAGTAGGCAAGTGTTTGACGAGTCAAAGCACAGCCGTGATGCAGCAAGCTCTTGACTATGTCGACTCCTTCTAAGCGTGTATGGGTTTCTAACACCCCACCGCCGCTCCGGCTCCACCAAGACCTTCAAGCTACGCGGCAAGGCCACCAAACTTCTTCACTGCGGCTCCCGGGGCTACAACCACCACTACCACAGGCGCTGGCGGAGTCCACAGCTACGTTGCTCCACGTCCACTGTGCTTGTTACACTTGTGGAGACTCTGGCATCAACAATGGGCTGTCAGATGAAGAACAAGGCTCTTCCTCCACCACCTCCAAGATCTGCGGCAAGCTCTCCTTTGGTTCGTGCACCACCACCTGGGCTCTCAACATCAACACCAAGCCGGGTCTCTGTTGCTCGTGCCAAGCTGCATCAACGCCGCTCAAGTGAGCATGCACACAGGTTGTGATGGGTATGCTCCCGTTAACTCAGTTCTGCAAGAGTTTTGTTTGATTCGGTGCATCGCATTCTTTTGTGTCAACCAAGTTTGCATGAGAATGTGTTAGCTATGGAACCTCTCCTTAAGCGCTTAAGGGTCCTATCTCTGGTTCAAACATGAGGGCTGCTTATATCAGCCATGGCAATCAAATTGAGATTGGTGGCTCTTCGTTCTCGGCGTCCTTAATTGTTACGGCAATTGACATTGATGTCATCTTGGGCATGGATTGGTTGACAAATGCAGCTGTGATTGATTGTCTGAACGCTCGGTTTCTCGAAGATTCACGAAAGCCATATAGTCTATTCTCCAAGTCGACTCCTGCTATCCAGCTTTTCTCTTTGGCGGCTCAATGTTGATGCTATGGAAGCTATTGAGTGTTCCGGTGGTCTGTGAGTTCCTGGATGTCTTTCTGAAGAGTTGCGGTATGCCTCCGAATCGTGAGGTCGAGTTTGTTATTGAGCTTGAACTGGTACCGCTCCTATCTCCAAGCGGCCTTATAAGATGGGTCCTGCTGAGTTGGTGAACTCAAGCGTCGACTTGATGAACAAGAGAAGTTGGGTTTCATTCAGATAGTACTTCTTCTTGGGGTAGCCCAACTCTCTTTGTGAAGAAGCGAGACGGTGATAGACTTTGTGTTGACTATCGGGCTCTCAATGCTAAAACCATCAAGAATAAATATCCTTCCGCGGATTAATGATCTCTTGATCAGCTATTTGGAGTGTGGTCTCTAAGCTTGATTTGAGAAGTGGTTATCACCAAATCAAGATTCGCAAGGAAGATGTTCGAAGCGACTTTCACCACCCGCTATGGCTGTATGAGTACACGGTCATGTCTTTCGGTCTCACCAACGCACCTGCCACCTTCTCGAGGCTCATGAACTCGGTTTTCATGGAGTATCTTGACAAGTTCGTTGTGGTCTACCTGGATGACATCCTAGTCTATTCAAAGTCACAAGAAGAGCATGAAGAACACCTTCGGTGTGTCCTTAGCAAGCTTCGTGAACACCGCTTGTATGCAAAGTTCTCCAAGTGTGAGTTTTGGCTGCCTCAAGTAACCTATCTTGGTCATGTCATCTCTGCCAAGGGCATTGCAGTTAATCCGGAAACTGTGAAGACAATCGTTGAATGGCTTCCTCCTGTTAATGTCAAAGAAGTGCGGAGTTTCCTTGGTTTGGCTAGTTATTGCCGTCGCTTCGTTCAGAACTTCTCAAAGATAGCAAAGCCTCTTACCGATCTACTTAAGAAAGGCAAGAAATACCTTTGGACTCCTGCATGTCAAGCAAGCTTTGAGACACTCAAAGAAAAGCTCACTTCCACACCAGTCTTGGTTCCTCCGGATACATCCAAGCCGTTTCAGATATTCTGTGACGCCTCTTTGCATGGATTGGGTGCGGTCCTTATGCAAGAAAAACAAGTTGTTGCTTATGCCTCTAAATGAGTTGAAGACGCATGAGATCAACTATCCTACACATGACCTCGAGCTCACAGTTGTCTTTGCTTTGAAAGTATGGAGACACTACTTGCTTGGCAACCGTTGTGAGATCTTTTACGATCACAAGAGTGAAGTATATCTTTACTCAGCCTGATCTCAACCTTAGGCAAAGGAGATGGATTGAAGCAATCAATGACTTGATTTGACCATCAACTACACGGGAAAAGCTAATGTCATGGCGGATGCGCTCGGCCATAAAGCCTATGTCAACAACCTCATGATGGAAGAACAGCCTCTCTTGTGCGAGGAATTCCGTTAGCTCAACTCGAAATTGTGGAACCAGGGTATCTCTGAACCTTCTAGCAACACCTCTCTTGGAAGAAAAGGTTCGCTCTTCTCAGCTTGGTGATCCGCACAAGAAAGATCATCTCTAGGCTTGCTTCAAGTATGAGTCCTTTCACGTCGATGATCAAGGCACGCTTTTCTTTGAACACGGATGTTTGTTCCGAACTACGGGTTTGAGAGCAAGTTCTCAAGGCGCATGATTCTGTTCTTTCTATCCACCTGGCAGCACAAAGATGTACATGGACTTGAAAACACAATATTGGTGGCCTGGTTTGAAAAGGTCTTGTGCCAAGTATGTCTCGGTGTGATGTACGCAGAGTGAAAGCTGTTCATCAGAAACCTTCCGGTCTTCTACAGCCATTGAAACCCCCGGAATGGAAATGGGAGAAAGTAGAGATGGACTTCATCACTGGTTTTCCTAGGTCGCAGAAGGGCAACAATGCAATCTTTGTTGTCATTGTGCTTTCTAAAGTGGCTCACTTCTTCCCGTCAAGGAAACCATTTCGCAATTCAGTTGGAGACTCTATATCAGAATTGTCTCTCTGTATGGGGTTCCTCTCGAGATCGATTCAGACCGTGGAAGCATCTTCACTTCCAAGTTACGGAGAGATTCAAAATGCCTTGGGAACAAAGTTGAACTTCAACAGCCTACCACCCTCGATCGCAAGGGCAAGTTGAAAGGATCAATCAGATTCTGGAGGATATGCTTCGTGCTTGCGTCATCTCTTTTGGCATGAAGTGGGAAGAATGTCTTCCTTATGCTGAGTTCTCTTACAACAACAGCTTCCAGAAAAGTTTAAAGATGGCACCATTTGAGGCTCTCTATGGTCGCAAATGCAGAACTCCGATTGGTTGGTCGGTGCGGTGAAAGGATCTTGTTTGGCCCTGACATTGTGACTCAAGCGGAGGAGAAGGTTCACATCATTCTGGAAAATCTGAGGATTGCTCAAAGTCGCCAGAAGAGCAATTATGACAGGAAGCACACGGACATGGAGTATGTCCCTGGTGATCTAGTTTACCTTCGTGTCACTCCCATGAGAGGCACGCACCGTTTTGGTATCAAAGGAAAGCTGGCTCCTAGATACATCGGTCCCTTCAAAGTTCGTGGAAGAAGAGGAGAAGTTGCTTATGCTCTTGAGCTCCCGGAAAAACTCAAAGTCCATGATGTTTTCCACATCTCTCAGCTCAAGAAGTGCTTCAAGGATCCCGGCAGGACCGTGGATCATGAGCTTATCAATCTCCAAGAAGACCTGTCTTATCAAGAACACCCCACAAAAATCCTTGAAGTCGCAGAAAGAAGGACTCGCAACAAGTCCATCAAGTTCTGCAAGGTGCAGTGGTCGCACCATTCCGTTGATGAAGCCACTTGGGAACGTGAAGATGATCTTCGTGCCAAGTATCCTACCCTGTTTGAGTCTTCTTCTTCATCCTAGAATCTCGGGGCGAGATTCCTGTTTAGTGGGGGAGAGTTGTAGCATCCCAATTGTCTAACAATTGTAATGCTACTTGGTCTAGTAATATAATGGCTACTTCAAATATATAATTGTTGCATCATCATTATATCGTGCTCATGTCATCATGCCTCCTTGAATTTGAGCATCATATAAAACCCCTTTTTGATTTGGTTCTTATCTCATATGCATTATTAATTGTATTTGCCTCTTGATATTGTATTTGGTTCTTGATATATTGTTTAAATGCCCAAGTTGAGTTGGGGGCATATCTTTTATTAACTCCACCACCTTTTCTTCCACCACCCTATAATTCCACCATCCAACTAAATATGAGCTTGGCATTTACTGGTTTTACTTCTAGCTCATGTGGGTTGGGATGGATCCAATTCTTTGCCACATGCTCTCATCTTGGCATCATGTTGTTTTCACAATATTGATATATGAGAGCCACATGGCCACTTTTGCATGCCTTGTGAGTGGGACCTTTTTCCTAGCTTCCATATGGGTGGTTTTGGGGTTATCCTCATGTTGGGGTATTTTTGAGGGCTTATTAAATACCTAGTGGCATAAACACACTAGCAAAGCTCCAAATATAATCCAATGTGATCATCTCCATATACTCCACATGGAAACCTTTCTAAATTCCTATGCTTGGGCCTTACTCCACTTTTGGGTTGCATAATAATAATGCCATGAAATAATATTGTTTTCACAAGAATTGTCATGGCATTAAATATTTTGCATGGGCCATGCAAGTACCCCCTTTAAGCTTGTCATTTGGATTTTAGTTGGTTTTTGGGAATCCTCTCACTCTCTCATCTCTCTCTTTTAGCTTGAACTTATTTGATCATGCTTACACCACCTCCCCCTCCTTTTCTTGTTTTGTTTTGGTTTGATCTTAGTTGATCTTGGCTTGACCTTGTCCTAGCAAAACCACTCCATCTCTCTCTCTCTTTAGTCCCTAGACCATCATCTACCCTTCATCACCATAACCATACCCCCCTCTTCTAAACCACCTACCCCTCTCTAAACCCAAACCCCAAGCTACCATCTCACCCTCTCTCTCTCGGCCTCCCCCTCTCTCTTACCTAGCTGGCCACCTAGCTACCCCCAGCCCCAACCAAACCCTAGCTACCCCGAGCCATACCCCCCCCCTCTACCGAGCCTAGCTCCCAACCTAGCCCGAGCTCCCTACCTCCCTCCCTCTCCTTTCTCTCTCTGCCCTAGGGGCCCCAGCCCGAGCACCACCTCTCTGCCCTGTCCTACCCCACCTGACAGCCTCCCTTGCCCCTGCCCTGGTCCTGCCCGAGCCTACCACGTGAGGAAGGAGAGGAAAAAGGTGGCACCCAGCCACCTTTTTCATCTACACCTCCCCACGGCACCTCCTCTCTCTCTGCTACCTGCTACCATCCCCACCACCCCTCTGCCTCGCCCAGCTACCCCCAGATCCAGCCCCAGCGCCTGCCTCTCCCCTCTTCTCCTCCACCGACGCCTACCTCCCTCTCGCCGCCACCGTCGGCCTCCACCGCTCCTCGCCGATCTGAACACGCAGCCAGACCGTGGAGTGGTCTGGTGGACCGAGGAGACCCCCTGCTGCAGCCCCGTACACGGATCCGCGAAGAGGAAGCACCGGAGCCGCCAGAACCAGCGCGAGGCCGACGAGAAACCCTAGAACGCCGGCCTCTGCATCATCGACGATCGCCAGCGTCTCGCACCGAACACCACTGACGCCCTCGGTGAGCCACGACCTCCTAGACACGCTCCGCCCTTGCTGCCGCTTAGAACCGTTGTTCGCTTGCCGAGCACATTCTGCGACGCCGGCAGCGTCGTCTGCTCGCTCCCTCGTCGCGGAGAACCCTAGCTAGGCCAAGCCTCCCTCACCTAGCCTAAGCCGCGGTAGCGCTTCATACATGAGCCCTAGGTCGCGAGTTGAGCCGCCACACGCGCCCGTCATGACAGATCGGTCTCTGCGGTAGTGGAAGAAAAACAGTAGCCGTCGCCTTTTTGCACAAACCCCCTCCACGTTTTGTCTGCATCAACCCGCGGTACGCATGGTCCCACTAGTCAGCCGCGCTAGCGCTTTTACAGGAAACCCCCTGGCCTCTTTCAGCTTCAACCCGCGCTCCAGCCGCGGCCCCACCTGTCGGTCCCACAAGGCTGGCGCTAGCTCGCCTGGCGTGGGCATGTGCGCCCCGGGGCCTTCGCGCGGCTGCGCCTAAGTGAGAAGTCCTCCCTACTTCTAGCTTTGGTGCGAGTCGATTCTGGACCACATGTCATTGCCTACAGCTAGCTACATCTGAGTGAGAAAAGTTTCTGTCTAATCTGTTTTAAATTCAAATCTTTTCTAATTATTCCAAATTCAAATTAAATTCTGTTTTTAAATAACTTTTAAAATATAAATCCAATTTAAACAAATAATATATGTTTTCAAATCAGAAAAATGTGAGGATTTCAAATATGCAATCCAAAATATATTTTGGCCACTTCATTTTCCAAGTTTATTTAAATTACAACAAATTGCCCTTTTCTTAAATAATTAATAACTTTTGATTTATAAGTCCAAATTTAATAAATAATATGTCTAAAATGATTAGCTCGACGAGACCTTCCTGTTTATGCATTCCATGGTTTGAATTGAAGCATGCATCATATAAATATGAAGTATACAGCAACTAATATGAGAATAAAATGAGCTCAAAACTAAATAAATGCTTTAATATTGTATTCCACACCTCACCCATGCCATGCTACTTAATTGCCATGCAAATTGTGCATCATTCATCATGGCATGATTGTTTGCTTGATGCATTTATTCATATGATTGTGCACCTTATTTATGTCGGCCCTTGTTTGTTTGGTTCTTCTTGAATAGGCGAAATGCGGGGGATATATCAAGAGAACCGAGCACTACCTGATCCATTCCTTGCTTCAAGAGCTGCTGTGCAAGCACTACCACATGCTTGCATACATACAGTACCTATTGCCTCTATCTTATTCTTGCATCATTGAGTCGCGGTTGCATTAAATTGAATCCCTAGTATTGCATAGCCTTTACTTTTAAACCCCACCGAAGCTTGTTCCTCCATCCCATGAGCCATTACTACAGGAGTTGTTTGAGCCATGCGGGTCGTAGAACAGCATGTGTAGGGTATGTGAGTGTCTGATGGATAACGAGGTATCTAAACAACTTAACCTGAGTAGTAATGGGATAACTAATGAAAGTGGCACCGGTGAGCAATATCATTATTTGGTTTTATGCTCACTTGTGTCCCGTAAGACCCGAAAGTGCTTGATTCTGTTCCAAGAATATTCGCTATCCACATCCGGAGGCCTTATGGACCCCACGAGCGAGCTTGATTCATTCTTATTTCTTGGGGCCACAAACTAGTTTGAGGTTTTATTTACGATCTGTACTTATGCCATGCTTCTTGCTTTATTTAATTTGTGCGAGGAGCACCTTTGTCTTGTTAGGATCGTGGCGATTTCGCTATGTCGACAAGCCAGTCACACTTTCGGGTTCCCGATCGTTTCTGACCGCCTCCACAACCCGTTTTGAGCCGGGCAACCGTTCGGGATCTACTTAAAGGGTGGCCCCGAAATATTTCGAATCTGTAATTGCTTTGTCGTGACTGTCTCGTTGGGTTTTGATTTGGTTTTCGAGGCATATCAGTGTGTGTTGCTATTTGTGCACCCTGTGGTAAAACTTCTCAAAGCCGTGTCCGCGGTTATGGACGACTTGGAGCACGTTTCTCGATCATAGACAAGCATAACTAAAGTACCGCTTTTAATTTTGACTAGGCTAGGTACACGACTAGTAAATAGTGCAACACTCATGAAACGAATAATAAAGCGCCAGCGGATGGGGGTTGTTCGTCCGCTTCCTCGTCGATGGCGAGGAGGAGGATGGATCTGTTAAGATTACCTTTATAACGTTATAACTGTTGATATTAATTCACGGACATCCGTCTATCTCTGGTTAGGCGGATGGTTAGCAAGTATCTATAGAATTGCTAGGGTTTATCTTTTGCTGCAATTGCGTCACCCCAGGTTGTGTCCCCTTTAGAGGCATGAAGACTTGCTGAGTACCCCTAGGGTCTCACACGATAAATTATTGGTTCGGATGAACAGTACACTCAAGATGGATCTTTGGGTGGAAGAGGCAGACGATGTGCAACGATCATTCGATTGTAGAGATTCGGGAACGGGATCCGTGAGATCTGTGGGCGGGATGTGCTTATTTATGGGGCATCTTATGCCGATTTGCTTCTTATCCGTACTCGGATTTTGTCTTCCGCTTCCGCTTGATACTCTGTTGGTTGATGTATGAGGAGATATCCTAAACTATTATATCTATCTAGGATATTTGGATCTTGCCGTAGTATGGCGTTGCTATATTCCTTTCTTTTAGATGGAATGGCTCGATGTACTATTGTATGGTGGCTTGCATACATACTCATTTGTGTATGTAGTTGATCCCTTCGCTGCCGATTCGCCGCCCGTTCTTGTCCCGATGTTTGGAAATGGTTGGGACGGCGAAAATCTACTGTGAGTGGCATTTGGGCCCCACCGTACTATTTCAACCATTTCGATCATCCGGGCTTGTACTAGGAGCGTAATTCACGAGGTAGTTACACCCATGCCGTGCCACCGCCACGCCGTCGAAGACGCCGCCTACCAGCCTTGAGCGTCGCGTGTTCCAGACCAAACCGCACCGCCCCTACAAGCGCATTAAAGCCGTAGAGCATTGTCAGGAGACCACCAATCGATCGCCACTGCCGGCCATGCCTCTAGCAGCCCGTAGCCGTGTCACCACCGTCGCCTGCCCATGCCGTTCGGTCTCACCGTCGCGACTATAAATAGAGGCCTTCCCCGCTCGAATTCTTCACACCATTCCACTCCTCTCTCACCCAGAACCATCCCACCTCAGTCCTGGAGCAAGGCGAGCAGCGCATCGCCGAAATTGCGCCGGAGCAGGCCGCCTCTGCAGGAGAAGGGCGCCGTCGATTTTGTCCACCCCAGGAGCTGCCGCGACCACCCCTGAGTTCGCCGTCATCGACTTCGTCGTTCGCCCGCCTCGCCGACCCTCGCCTGAGCCACGGTGAGCCCCCAACGACCCCCACTAGCTGCACTAGGTTTCTGTCTCGCCGGCGTTGCCCAACGTCGACGATGACCCTCAACAGTTGGATTAGAACCAGATCGAACGCACCACATTGCCCCGTACCGCTTCACACCCCCTGTCTCACTGACGTGTGGGGACAGCCACTTAAACAGCCTGCGGAAGCGAGGCGCTTAGCACGCCGGCCCAGTATCGTTTCCCGCGCAGGCCAGCTATTTGAATTTAACCTTTTCCATTTTATTTCAAACACACTTCTGTACCCAGTTTCAAAAATCAACCCAGGTCGATTCAGTGCACCAAATTAAATGAAACCAATTTTGTTAGAAAGGTCTAGAAGTGCTGAATCCAAGCCCGTTGGATTCAAGTCATTTGGATCTATAGATCATCCATAGTAAAAATAACAAGGCAGAAGCTTTTCTGCATTCAAAATTTTTTCAAATTTAAACCATAATAGCTTTTGAGTTGATTCCAACTCTCAAAAATCACATTTAACCATACCTTTCAGAATATATAAAAATATATAGGTTTACTTACAGAAATAATGTTCAAGTAATAAAAGAATGCCCCATAGGCATTTCTAACCACTTTAATTAATTAAAATAAAAGGGTAAAACCTTATTAAATTGTGACACCACTTTAAATCACATTCCCATGAACTAAAATATATGGTGATGACATGTGTCAACATGATCCCATGTTTGGTTTGAAGAATATTAAATCTTAAGTAGTTTTTCAAAGAGTAGAAATTACTTTTCTAAAAATAAAAGGAATTAAACCAAGCCTTAATCTTGTAATGTTAGAGATGATGTTAGATCATCTATAGGACCCTTTTTGTGTGATGATTGCAAGTATTTAAGTATTGTTTGGTGATTGTGTACCTCGTATTTATTCATAGACGCTAGTACCGACCAAGGATACGAGGAGGAAGGAGGATTCTACGAAGAAGAAGCCGAGGAGAACTTTAACCACTGCTCTGCACAAGGCAAGCTTTACTAACCAAGTGGACCAATGCAAGCCTAATACTACCAGTTGAATGTGCAAGCTAACACTTGCAATATACCCTACTAATGCAAGCTTATACTGATACTTATGCAAGCTAATACTTGCTTGTTACCATGACCACTATATGCCTTAAGCCTATGTGATCATATCCACTTGATAAACCAATCCTAGTTTTACTTGCAAGCTTTATACTTTATTTCAATATCAAAGCTAGTACTTAGAGCTTACTTAAGTAAATTGTAGATATTAGAAAGATAATTGAAGGTTGCATAAAGAGCATAAAATTTGGCCTAAGCTAGATAATCTTGATGTCATCCTAAGGCATAAGATTAAACTTAGTTAAACTCCACTTGTTTACCACACCTCATTAGTGCTTACCCCCACTTGTAGATGCTAGTGCTAAGCATAAAAATTTGATCAACTTTAGATGGGAATACTTGGTGGAAAAATGGTTATGAAAACCTTGGAATGATGGATCATTCTATTGAAATGTTTTGGACATGTGTTTCCGAACACCTGAGGATTTTGGTGATGAAAATATTGAGGCATGAGCCTTAGCCCTTTATAAAACTGATGGTTGTCTGGATGCGATACCATTCCAATTTTATCGTACAACCACAATACCCGAAGATTGGGTAGGGCTTGACTGGAAACTTATATACCTTAGTATTAGTTCCCTCACGGCCAAGGTCTGAGCTGAGGCTAGCTTGTGAAGATTGTCCACCTGTGCAGTACCCAAGATGACAGTTGGTCATGGTTGGGAGGCCAAACTCACAGGAGAGGTGCTTATACTAGGGCATGTAATTGAAAGGTTAGGATTGATTATCCATATCGAGTATGGTGAATTCAGGATTTGTTCTGACGGATGTATCGAATGTTGTGGTGAAAGTGTACAATCTCTGCAGTGTCAAACTATTCTAATAGCGCGTCCATGATTTGGAGTAACCATCTTGTTCCCGTCAGACTTTTCAAAATGACTTGTGAAATGAAATGAGACTTTGACTTGACCACAACAGGGTTGTGGCATGAGATACAAGTTCCCACTTAGGTGTTATAAACTTCAATTAGCTCTCTTACTTCTGAACTTAGTAGAGATAAATCTGGCTTCTTGCAAAACAACCCTAGAGCCTAGTGTCCTATTATCAAAAACCCCTTTCACTTGTTGATATTAGTTTGCGAGTACTTAAAGAGTACTCATGGCTTTGTCCCTGGCTATTCCCGTGGCCAGACTATGAAGAGGAGTACCTGTAGGATGGACCCCAGGAAGGTTATGACAACTAGGATCATCTCCCATCGTCAGCATTGCCTGTGACCCCCGAAGATGGAGCTTCGCCTACGCTATCGTTATTATCACGTATTCCGCTGCTTGAAGTTGTATTAAGAACTGGATCATGAGATCCCTATTTGTGGAAGAACTTATGTAGGGTTTGTAATGGATGATGTACTATGGTATCCAATTCTGTTATGTCTCGCAAAAATGGTAATCCTGGGATTGCGATATATGGCATAACAGGCATCTGAGATTAAAAAACCGGGTGTTGACAAGTTGGTATCAGAGCCATCCTGACCATAGGAGACCCTAGTTAGACTGGACGTTTGAATAAAGAACTTAGTTTCAAAACCAAAGGAAACAAGTATTTACAAAAACTTATTCCCATTCTTATCACCTTGATTCTTTTACAAAAATTCATGTTCCTCAAAAACTCTTGCAAAATACATAAAATTTGACACACTTCATCACTCTACTAACTTACTCATCCGATATTCTTTTAGATTTACGTGAAGTACAGAAAGTTTTACCAGTTGGGGAATGGAGGAGACCTTATCTTTGAGCGGGATTTGGACCAGCTTTCGGAACTTCTGGAGAGTCCGCACCCCGAGTTCTTCGGAGCTCAGATCAATGATCAAGGAGGAGAAGATCTGCAGTGGCTAATTGTTGCAAGTCTCCGAGGAAAAAATGAACCTCCCACTGCGGAAGGAATTCAGTTTACCTTAAGAGAGAACAACTGGCTAGATGGACTTGCCAGGGCCATGCAGGAAGCTCTTTCCCGTCTGTGTGGGCAGAGCATCAATCAGATCAAGGGAACCCGCTTTGAGTTTTGCCCAAGGCGTCATGCTAATGGACAACCACTGGAAGCCCCATACCACCCCGAGCTGAAGACTCAATTGGACCACCTCAGCTTCATGATGTACGATCGTCAGCAGGAGTTGGACAACTGCCGTGACTACTGCAACGACAAGTCTGCCATCATCAAGACGAAGGATCAGACCATCGCCATGTTAGCAAAGGATCGCAAGTCTCGCCGCCGTCAGCTCGACAAGAAGGAGCGCATCATTGCCCGTCTTCGCCATCGTATCTCATCTTTGGAGGAGACCATCCACGAGAGAGACATGCAGTTGGAAGAAAGGGGGAATGCAGGAGAGGATCTTCGTGGAGACCCCTACTCCTACCTCAGCGATGATGATGATTTTCTGGAGGATCAGGCCATGGATTTCTTCACCGATGAGGATGATTTCGCCTTCAGCGATGATGACGAGGATGATGAAGCCACAGATTCCGAGGAGTAGTAGCACTTGAGCACTAGCGTAGTGAGTAGTATTCGGTCCCACTGTATCGTAGTTTCCAGAATGGTTCTTAAAACCATCTGTTTTTCTTTGTTGTGGTGTGTGTTGTACTGTGTGCTATGAATGAATGAATGAAAAGCAAGTTGCTAGAAAATATGAGTCAAACGTTAAAAACTTTTCAAAGACCCAAGACCTTAGAAATTTCCCTCTTTTCTCACGATCTATCTCAATCTTCAGATGCCACGTGGAGGAAGTGGTTCATCCCTGGACCCGATGTTGCAGATTCTGCAAATGTTGACTTCTGACCGCGAAGCTGAAAGAGCGGAACGTCAAGCCAACCTAGCCACACTGCAACAGATAGCCCAGCTTGCCCACAACAACCAAGGCCACGGAAATCAGGACAACCATGGATCTAACCTCAAGAATTTCCAGAATACCAACCCACCTGTTTTCACTAAGTCAGAAGAGCCCCTAGACGCCGATGATTGGTTGCAAACCATGGAAAATAACCTAGAAGTCGCCTGAGTGGAAGCCAATGAGAAAGTTCTATTCGCCACCACTATCTAGCCGGAAATGCCAGGGCATGGTGGAACAGTGTTCGCGCAATGAACGGAGGCCAGATGATGACCTGGGAGGAATTCAAGGTCAAGTTTAGCAGAACCCATGTGCCACCATGTTTGATCAAAAGGATGAGAGACGAGTTCAGAGAGCTGAAGCAAGGACGGATGACCGTAGTGGAATACCGTGACAAATTCTTGTCATTAGCTAGGTATGCCTCGAATGAGATTGACACCGAAGCCAAGAAGAAGGAGAGATTCTTGAATGGTCTGCACGATGAGATGCAGACGGTGTTATTCAATATCCCCTTTGCTGATATGGAAGCCCTTATCGACTCGGCCATCCAAATGGAAGGAAAGATCAACCAAGCCAATGAGAACCGCAAGCGTCGTATGATGCATCAGCCAGGAACCCATCAGACCCCAAAGTATCGCCCTAACCCATTTCCCGGATTTGCCCCAAGAACCAACAGACCCCCGATGAACCGTCCGACCTATCCCAACCGTGGAAACCCTAGGCCCGGAGGAAATCACCACAATCCCGGCAACTCTAGCAATTTCAACCGTGCCCCACCCAAGTTCAACAACAACAATGTTACCGCCAACACCAACACTGCCCCGAGAACTGGAAGCAATGTTGTGCTCAGGCAAGACAAGGACAAGTCGCAAGTGACTTGTTATGACTGTGGAAATAAAGGCCACTATTCCAACGAGTGCCCCAACAAGAAGAATGCCGCAGCACCCAATGTAAATGTCCTAGCTCAGCAGCAGCGTCGTGTTCAGCCAGGAAGAAGGTTTGCCCCAGGGAATTCACTCAACCGCAACGGCCGTCTTTTTCTCATGCATGCTGAAGAAGCTCAGGAAGCGCCAAACGTCGTGTTGGGTATGTTTGCTGTTACTTCAGTACTTGCACGAGTGTTGTTTAATTCTGGTGCATCGCACTCATTTGTCACTGAAGAATTTGCATGCACTAGTAAAATTCAACCAACCAAACTAAAGCATGTCATGATTGTTCAAATTCCCGGATCAACCACCAAGGCTAGGCAAATTTGCAAAGCCGTCCCTATCTGAATCCATGGCATAGATTTTTATGCAAATCTGATAGTACTCGGAACTAAAGGTTTGGAAGTAGTACTAAGAATGGATTGGATGTCCAAACATAAAGGATTAATTGACTGTGCCAAGAAAGCCATAACCATGACCCGATGACGGAATATCGATCGAGCATATATCCGAAACCTTACCTCGCCAATTCAAGTGTAACAAGAGTATAGCCCAACCTACCATTGACCAAGTCCGGATAGTCTGAATACCCGATGTATTTCAGATGTTTTGCCGGTATGCCCCAGATCGGGATATCGAGTTTATCATCGAACTAATCCGAACTGGACCCATAGCCAGAGACCCTATAGTACGAACCGTATGAGCTAGCGAGGCGAAGAAGCAACTGGATGCCATGCTGGAAATTGGATTGATTCAACCAAGTGCGTCACCTTGGAGGTCACCTGTCTTGTTTGTGGACAAGAAGGATGGAGGTAACCGTTTGTGTACGGATTACCGAAAGTTGAATGATGTCACCATCAAGAACAAGTACCCCTTGCCCAAGTAGAAGATTTGTTTGATAAGTTGACCAGTGCCAAAGTGTTTTCTAAGATTGATCTTAGGACTGGCTATCATCAACTCAAGATTCGTGCAGAGGATATTCCAAAGACTGCCTTTACCACCAGATATGGATTGTATGAGTATACAGTCATGTCTTTTGGATTAACCAATGCCCCCGCTTATTTCATGAATCTCATGAATAAGATTTTTATGGACTTCCTGGATAAGTTTGTCGTTGTTTTCATCGATGACATTTTGATTTATTCCAAATCAAAAGAAGAACATGAGCTACACCCAAGGACCATTCTTGGAACCCTTAGAGAGCATCAGTTGTATGCAAAGTTTAGCAAATGTGAATTCTGGTTACAGGAGGTAGGATTCCTCGGTCACATTGTATCAGCCGGAGGAATTGCCGTTGATCCTGCCAAAGTGAAAGATGTAGAAGATTGGCAAGCCCCAACCACTCAAACCCAAGTTCGTGCATTTCTCGGATTGGCGGGATATTACCGCAAGTTCGTAGAAGGATTCTCGAGTATCGCCAGACCCATGACCCAATTGCTGAAGAAGGACAAGAAGTTTGAATGGACCGACAAATGTGAAGCGAGTTTTCAAGAACTCAAAAGGAGATTGATTTCAGCCCCAATCTTGATTATGCCAGATATCACGAAGCCCTTCGATGTGTATTGTGATGCATCCAAGATCGGTCTCGGATGTGTGCTAATGCAAGAAGGCAAAGTTATATCTTATCTATCTCGACAACTGAAGCAACATGAGCAAAATTACCCAACCCATGACCTCGAACTCGCAGCCGTAGTTCTAGCCCTGAAGACATGGAGACATTACATGATGGGAAACCGTTGTGAGATCTATACGGATCACAAGAGTCTGAAGTATATATTCACTCAGAAGGAGCTGAATATGACACAGAGGAGGTGGATTGAGCTAATGAAGGATTACAACCTGGACATTCACTATCACCCTGGTAAAGACAATGTGGTAGCCGATGCCCTTAGCAGATTGCTGTGCCGCTTGAACTCCATGATTTTGAAGGAGCAACCAAGTTTGCACAAAGAGATGGAAGATTTTTGAATGGAATTAGTGAGTGAAGGATTTTTGGCTAGCATAGAACTTCAACCCACCTTGATCAGTCAGATCAAAGAGGCGCAGAAAGGAAATGCTAGTATCGACGGAATCAAGTGCCGTATCGGTATAGGCAAAGTACCCGGATTCACCGAAGACGAAGAAGGAGTTCTGTGGTACAAAGGACACCTTTGTGTACCATCAGATTCTGAGTTGAAAGAAGTTATTCTGAAGGAGGCTCATGATACTCTTTATTCTATCCATCCCGGAGGAACTAAGATGTATCAAGATTTAAAGGGGCATTTTTGGTGGCATAAGATGAAGAGAGAAATCGGAAGCTATATCGCCAAGTGTGATATATGTCAGCGAGTCAAGGCCGGACATCAAAGACCCACTGGATTGTTGCAACCCTTACAGATTCCGGAATGGAAATGGGATTCCGTTGGAATGGACTTTATCACTGGACTGCCTACCTCTAGTAGGGGAAATGACTCTATCTGGGTCATAGTGGACAGATTGTCCAAAGTCACCCATTTCTTGCCCATCAAGACTACATATCAGAGTTCGAAGCTAGCAGAGTTGTACATCGCTAGAATAGTTAGTTTGCACGGAGTCCCCAAGAACATCGTATCGGATCGAGGAACTCAGTTTACCTCGAAATTCTGGAAGAAAGTCCAAGAAGGTTTAGAAACCCGCCTAGATTTCAGCATCGTGTATCACCCTCAGACCGATGGACAAACGGAGCAAGTAAACCAAATACTCGAAGATATGCTGAGACCATGTGTGTTAGAATATGGATCCAAGTGGGAAGATTGTCTGCCGTTTGCAGAATTTTCATACAACAACAGTTATCAAGCTAGTTTGCAAATGGCCCCATTTGAATTCATGTACGGAAGGAAGTGTCGCACCCCTTTGAACTGGTCGGAAGTAGGAGAGAGTCAGATTTTGGGACCCGATATCCTACAAGAAGCAGAAGAGAAGGTTCACAAGATTCGTGAGCACCTTAAGACGGCCCAGTCCAGACAGAAGAGTTACACCGACAAGAGACGTAGAGATCTCGCCTTCAACATAGGAGATTTTGTTTATCTGAAAGTGTCGCCATTGAAGGGAATGCAGCATTTCCAACTCAAAGGAAAGTTAGCCCCCAGATATATCGGACCTTTCAAGATTTTGAACCGTCGAGGAGAAGTGTCGTATCAATTGGAACTACCCGAAGAGATGTCAGCCGTGCACAATGTGTTCCATATATCGTTACTTTGCAAGTGTCTCGAAGTCCCAGAGAAGACCGAAGTGTTCAAAAATATCGATCACCAGACCATAGAGATCAATGATGACCTGACCTATCCCGAAGTACCCATCCGTATTTTGGAAGAAGCTTTTTGAACTACCCGAACCCGAAGCATCAAGTTTCTCAAGATTCAGTGGAACAACCACACAGAAGAGGAAGCTACTGAGGGCCGAAGATCACATCAGGACGGAGTTTCCCGATCTCTTCAAATCCTAGGTAATCTTTTTCATCCTTTTTCAAATCTCGGGATGAGATTTTTTTTAAGGGGGGAAGGTTTGTAACATCCCAAAAATACTAAACTTAAATCATCAAACTCTAATCATCAAAATTAGGGTTAACAAAAACTTTTCTAAATAAAATTATGGAAGCATGCATGTGAGTATGCATTTCATTTTGAATTCTTTTGGACCACCTTGTTTGTGTGTTTCTTTGCTTGTAAAATGTTTCTTAGGTGAAATAAACATCATCTAAACATTTCCCAAACTTTTCCCAAAGACAAATAAATCAAAACAAAGCTAAATGAGTGAATGGTCATTTTGACCAATTTAACTCCCATGCCTACTTTGGCCGTCTCAAACTTTCAGAACCTAACAGAAACTTTTCTGGATCTTTGCACCCCTTGATTGTACTCATAACAAAGTATCAAGGCCCACTTTGTGATCATCCAGAAACTTTCAAATGCATAGTTTAAATGACAATTCAGAATTGAATCTTTATCATATGAGAAGATCCCACTTTTTCAAAAACCACTCAAACAAGCTCAACTTTCAAAACCCAAGCATCTGCAGACTCACCAGCACCAACCTAGCACACCCACCAAAAATCTTTTCAAAATTGAAAACTTGAATTCTTGCGGCCATTTCATCAAACACATTGCAGACACAAATCAAACAAAATCCAAACACTGTTTTGAGCAGTGAATTGAGCCTAACTTGTTCCCTCTCTGGGCACCACTAGCCTTAGTAGATCATCTAACAATCTTAACTAATCACTAGCACCACTGTGAGCTTGGCATTGTCATCAATGGTGAACAGCCGAGTGCACTCTTGCCACCCCCATGTCGACAGTAAGCTAGGAAGAGAAACAAGCCTAGCCAGCATGTCTGGGAGGCAGCCCACCGTCCAGCGCTCGAACGTTGCCAGCCACTGGACCACACGCACGGACCGCGCCCAGCTCACCAACAACCATGCCGAGCATGCGCCAGAGCGCCACCCTCGACCGAAGCCCATAGACCGCGCGCCGCCTTCGCCGTGTGCATACACGATCAGCCACTTAAACAGCCCGCGGAAGCGCTGCGCTTAGCAGGCTGGCCCAGTATCGTTTCCCGCGCAGCCCAGCTATTTGAATTTAACCTTTTCCATTTTATTTCAAACACACTTCTGTACCCAGTTTCAAAAATCAACCCAGGTCGATTCAGTGCACCAAATTAAATGAAACCAATTTTTTTAGAAAGTTCTGGAAGTGCTGAATCCAAGCCCGTTGGATTCAATTCATTTGGATCTATAGATCATCCATAGTAAAATTAACAAGGCAGAAGCTTTTCTGCATTCAAACATTTTTCAAATTTAAACCATAATAGCTTTTGAGTTGATTCCAACTCTCAAAAATCACATTTAACCATACCTTTCAGAATATATAAAAATATATAGGTTTACTTACAGAAATAATGTTCAAGTAATAAAAGAATGCCCCATAGGCATTTCTAGCCACTTTATAATTAATTAAAATAAAAGGGTAAAACCTTATTAAATTGTGACACCACTTTAAATCACATTCCCATGAACTAAAATATGTGGTGATGACATGTGTCAACATGATCCCATGTTTGGTTTGTAGAATATTAAATCTTAAGTAGTTTTTCAATGAGTAGAAATTACTTTTCTAAAAATAAAAGGAATTAAACCAAGCCTTAATCTTGTAATGTTAGAGATGATGTTAGATCATCTATAGGACCCTTTTTGTGTGATGATTGCAAGTATTTAAGTATTGTTTAGTGATTGTGTACCTCGTATTTATTCATAGACGCTTAGTGCTTAGGCCAAGGATACGAGGAGGAAGGAGGATTCTACGAAGAAGAAGCCGAGGAGAACTTCAACCACTGCTCTGCACAAGGCAAGCTTTACTAACCAAGTGGACCAATGCAAGCCTAATACTACCAGTTGAATGTGCAAGCTAACACTTGCAATATACCCTACTAATGCAAGCTTATACTGATACTTATGCAAGCTAATACTTGCTTGTTACCATGACCACTATATGCCTTAAGCCTATGTGATCATATCCACTTGATAAACCAATCCTAGTTTTACTTGCAAGCTTTATACTTTATTTCTTTATCAAAGCTAGTACTTAGAGCTTACTTAAGTAAATTGTAGATATTAGAAAGATAATTGAAGGTTGCATAAAGAGCATAAAATTTGGCCTAAGCTAGATAGTCTTGATGTCATCCTAAGGCATGAGATTAAACTTAGTTAAACTCAACTTGTTTACCACACCTCATTAGTGCTTACCCCCACTTGTAGATGCTAGTGCTAAGCATAAAAATTTGATCAACTTCAGATGGGAATACTTGGTGGAAAAATGGTTATGAAAACCTTGGAATGATGGATCATTCTATTGAAATGTTTTGGACATGTGTTTCCGAACACCTGAGGATTTTGGTGATGAAAATATTGAGGCATGAGCCTTAGCCCTTTATAAAACTGATGGTTGTCTGGATGCGATACCATTCTAATTTTATCGTACAACCACAATACCCGAAGATTGGGTAGGGCTTGACTGGAAACTTATATACCTTAGTATTAGTTCCCTCACGACCAAGGTCTGAGCTGAGGCTACCTTGTGAAGATTGTCCACCTGTGCAGTACCCAAGATGACAATTTGGATATGATTGGGAGGCCAAACTCACAGGAGAGGTGCTTATACTAGGGCGTGTAATTGAAAGGTTAGGATTGATTATCCGCATACTGAGTATGGTGAATTCAGGATTTGTTCCTGACGGATGTATCGAATGTTGTGGTGAAAGTGTACAATCTCTGCAGAGTGTTAAACTATTCGAATAGCCACGTCCGCGATTATGGACAATTGGAGTGGCCATACTGTTCCCCCGTCAGACTTTTCAAAATGACTTGTGAAATGAAATGAGACTTTGACTTGACCACAACAGGGTTGTGGCATGAGATACAAGTTCCCACTTAGGTGTTATAAACTTCAATTAGCTCTCTTACTTCTGAACTTAGTAGAGATAAATCTGGCTTCTTGCAAAACAACCCTAGAGCCTGGTGTCCTATTATCAAAAACCCCTTTCACTTGTTGGTATTAGTTTGCGAGTACTTAAAGAGTACTCATGGCTTTGTCCCTGGCTATTCCCGTGGCCAGACTATGAAGAGGAGTACCTGGAGGATGGACCCCAGGAAGGTTACGACAACTAGGATCATCTCCCATCATCAGCATTGCCTGTGACCCCGAAGATGGAGCTTCGCCTACACTACCGTTATTATTACGTATTCCGCTGCTTGAAGTTGTATTAAGAACTGGATCATGAGATCCCTATTTGTGTAAGAACTTATGTACGGTTTGTAATGGATGATGTACTATGGTATCCAATTCTGTTATGTCTCGCAAAAATGGTAATCCTGGGATTGCGATGTATGGCATAACAGGCATCTGGGATTAATAAACCGGGTGTTGACAACTCAACGCTCTCAGGGACTTTCCACCGCGGACTTGCCCTCGCGTACTCAACATGCTCGGGGACTCTCCACCGCGGACTCGCCCTTGCATACTCAACGCTCTCAGGGACTTTCCACCGCGGATTTGCCCTCGCGTACTCAACATGCTCGGGGACTCTCCACCGTGGACTCACCCTCGCGTACTCAACACGCTCGGGACTCGCCACCGCGGACTCGCCCTTGCATACTCAACGCGCTCAGGGACTCGGCGTGCTACAGACAGCGCCACTCGCCGATCGCCCGACCTCGCCACTCGCCACGCTCGAGGACTCGGCGCGCTACAGACAGCGCCACTCGCCGGTCGCCAAACCTTGCCACTCGGTGTGCTCGGGGACTCGCCACTCATCGGTCGCTCGACCTCACCACTCGCCGCGCTCGGGGACTCGGCACACTCCACGTTCGGGGACTCGCCGCAACTGGCGGCTTCACCGACACCCTACGTCTTTTGCCAACTGGACGTCACCAACTGGCTCACGCCGACTGCCTCCCGCTTCACGGTTCTTTTCTCTGTTCAGGAGCTCGTCGCCGATTCGCCACGACCCATCGTCAAGACTCTCCGTGCCCTCCCCTGCGCAGCAGCGGCGGCGCCCGGGGCGACGGAGGGGGAGGTGGTGATGGCGGCGGAGGACTGGAACCAGGGGTCGGGCGGCTGGTAGGTGACGGCGACGACGGTAACTGCGAGGATGGCAAAGACGAAGAAGGAGAAGCAGACGTTGCTGGCCGCCTTGATGAGCGACTGCGAGACGGGCACCTCGCCGATCGCGGAGGACGCGCCGGAGGTGGAGGAGCGGCGCCGAAACGAGTGGCGGTCGTCGTCAGCGCCGCCGAAGCCGCGGAAGAGAGGGGAGCCTTCGTCGTGGTGGTCGTCGTCCTGGTCGGAGGACGGCATGGCAGGCTGGATCTAGGAGGAGCGAAGGCGAGATTTGGAGTGGGAATGCGAGAGTGGAGAGGAGACGGGGGCGGTGGGTGAGAGCTGTTTCGGTTAGCGTGGGGGAGAGAGAAAGGAGGGTGGGGTGGCACTGTCGTGCTAGGCTGTCGGCGTCGGAGGAGTATTTTTTTCAGGAGGAAGAAAGGAGATCGCTCTTGCTTTTTTTAGGAGGAAGAATGGAGATCACTCGCGCTCGCACGGCGCTACTCAGTCAGTCTACGGAAATGTTGTCCACACCACAGCTGGTGAGAGATCTGTCAGTGTCACTACTGAGTGGTGAGTACCGAGTGCCGAGTGGTTGCGTACCGTGCAACTGCTTCAGCTGATGTGTTAGAGCATCTCCAAGAGCCTTTGTATATTGGATTGCTAAAAAATAAGTATAGGAAGAGGAGAGAGATGATTTAGCAATCCAAACAAAGATCTACTTTGCTAGCCTTCCTATAATAGCAATTGCCAAATTTGTGGGACCCACATGTCAATGAGTCTTTTTTCCTCTCTCTCTTTTTTTCTCTCCTCTTCTTCCCCCATCCTTTCTTCCCGATGCAAACACCACTGCCAAAATCGAGATGGGAGCGAGGGGGCGCTGGCAGGGAGCGGGGGCATGGGGGGCATGGGAGCGCCGGGCGAGCTTCCTCCAACCGTAACAGAGGGCGGCAGGCGGAGAGGGTGCAGGCGTGAGGCGGGGGCGCCACTGCCTCCGTTTCTTTCCAAGGCGTGAGGACATGGGGCGAGGCGAGGGGGAGCGAGCAGGGGCACCGGGGGTGCGCGTCGAGCTTCCCCCACACCGTAGATGGCCTCCCTTGGTCTGAATCGAACAGAGGGACTGTGGGCGAGGCGGAGAGGTGGAGCTCGATTGGCGTCCTGGGAAGCTCGAACGGCGACGGGGGGGCGATGGGGTGGCGGCCTGGCTGGCCAGTGGTCTTTGGCGCATGGCACGGAGAGCGAGAGGCAGCGGCCAGGCGGGCCTTGGCTCATGTGTGAAGTTTTCGTGCATGCGGTTAGTTCTCTCGCGCGTTGGTTTTGGAATTATAGGAAGTGGCTCTAGACTTTGCAAATATGCCAATCGAGAGTGCTATTTTGCTCAGCTGAGTAAAATTTTGTGTGTGGGGACCAGTTATAGCAATGCTGTTGGAGCAAGTTTTTTTTGGCCCAATTGCTACCAGTGAAAATATAGGAAGACTCTTGGAGATGCTCTTATCGTGTGCCGGCCAGACCCCTCATCGTTTTTTTTCTTTTTGCCAAATCTGACTTTTTTGAAAAACTTCAATCAAATATGATCCTTCTCAAAATTAATTTGAAATCTAACCATTGGGATCGGTGTCATTTTAAACAAAGCCAAAGTTATAAAGGCCAGCGTTAATATGTGACAACAGGGGGCAACTTAGGGAGGTCGGCGTATTTTTAAACGGAGCCGACCTCCCTAGGTTCAGTTTTCCAATGTGTGCGCGCCGACCTCCCTAGGTTTAGTTTTCCAATATGTGCGCGCCGACCTGTACAACTTCGGCTCCATTTAAAATGACGACGACCCCAGGTTCAGATTCTGAATTAGTTTCAAGGAGGGGTTAGATTCGGTTGAAGTTTTGAGATTTGGGCAGACTTCGCAAAAAATATCCTCGTCATCACCACCGGGCACTATGAGGATTTCACACTCGAGAAAGTCGTAAATAATGCCGGCCTTTTTCTATTGTACAATCTCCACGGACAAACATTAACACAAACAATGACGAATCTTATTAGAACATCTGTTGCTTCACCCTCTGAAAAAGGACGCAAAAAAATAGTCCACACAAAGAACGGAAACCCTTCTGCCAGCGAGGCCATGGTCCGCCACCTCCAAGGCACGAAAACCCACATGCCCTATGGCCAGCGAGCAGTACCTCCATGACTGGCGTGCCCTGTACCCGCCGACGAAGCACAATCCGCCAAGCACCGTAAAGGTCGTTTTCTCCACAACTGCTAACATGAAAAAGAGACGTGAGAGACGATTTTACCCCTAAGACACTAGGGACGTGTTTGGTAGGTCGCACCACCACCAGCCAGGCTCTAGGGAGAAAGATTCGGCCCGATTGGTTGCCCGGGCTCCCTCTGCTTTGAGTTTAGGGTTTTATTCCGATCATCGGCTTTAAGGTTGGTGAACTGTATCTTCTTAGATTCATGATCAAAGTTGGAGCTTTTCTAGGCTTGTTTCTTTAGATTTGTGCACATAAGCAACCATTCAAAGTTTTCTTTGAGGAGTAGGTTGATCTTATTGTTTTTCGCAATTTTTATATTATAAGTTTTGCATTTTGATGCAGGTATATATCTCTCTGAAGATGAGCTTGTTCTCTCTTCTCACTCAAACGTACTTTTAGTATCCTCTTTCAATCAACACAAATATGTCCTGATTCAAGTCAAGCTCTACATGAATAAGATGCGCATAGACGATGGGTTCCATTTTGACCATCGATTTCGAGGTTGGTGACCTGTATCTTCTTAGATTCGTGATCACAGTTGTGAGTTTTTGTGAGCAAATTTTGTTAGATTCGTCGCACACTCTCAATGGTTCGAAAATTTTCTTTCAGGGGTAGCTTGATCTTGCTATTCCCCACAATTTTCGTGTTGCAAGTTTTACATTCTGATACAGGTATAGGGACCCCTTCGTAACTTACTTGCATGTACATGAGTTTGAAGATGTGGTTGAAAATGAGGTTGAGGAACAAGTCGTCTCCATCCATCCCCATCATCGGTTGTTGCGCTAGTCAATGCAGGTGTCTGCCGCCCTCCATCACCGTCGTGGCCCTCTAGCAAGAAAATGACTATTTTAGTGTGTGTCAATGTGACACTAAAACAAATGTAGGCAACCAAACAACTGAGTCATGTATCTCCTAGGTGCAAAAAAATCTTCATATATACTTCTTCCGCTTTAAAATATAAGATGGTTTAGCTTTGTGAAGCAAATGTATCTGGACTTCTTTTAGTATATAGGTTCACTTATGTTTGAAATGAATCTACACACTAAAACAAGTTTAGATATTTTTTTATAAACCTAAAACATCTTATATTTTGAAAGGGAGTACCACTGAACAAAATGTGAAAGGTGACTCAATCGCTGGCCAATTCTGGCCCGTTTCCGGCTTGAGCCGAAAGTCGTCCCAAAAGCACACGGGCCGTGTAAATACAGCTACTCCGTAACTAGCGGCCACAGCAAGCACACGGGCCGTGGAAAAACAGCAGGACTCCACTCCAGGGTCACGACTCCGGTAGCCAAGGAGCGGCGGCGGCGGCGGCGGCGATCGACCGTTGAGTAGAGGAGACGACGCGGCCGAGGAGAAGATGGGCGGGCTGGAGCAGGACCAGAGCCTGAGCATGGGAATCCTCATCGACATCGTCGACGAGCAGTGGATGCGCGACACCCTCCCCCCTGACGGTACACGCGCCCTCTCCTCTCCCTCCCCCCCTTTCCGCGTCCGGTGACCTAAACCGACTGGCCCGAATCGATCCGCTCACGCGATGTTGTTGTTGCAGATATCCCCGTACCGCCGGCCATGGCCGTGAAGACCGAGGACGCAGAGGAACCAGCGCCCGCAAGTACGCTCTCGTCCCACCTTCCTTTCTCTCGCTATCTCTTGCCCAGTCCGCGCCTTCCGGCGATGGGTTCGAGATCGACCCCGATCTGCATCTGACCGTGACCACGAGGCCAGCCCCGGTTGCGATTACTGGTGTCACATTTAGGATACGAGGTCAGGCAATGGGCACAGCCGCGATGCAAGGTTAACTTGTAACTGAACTGCCAGAACTGCCACATTGGCCCATAGCAAAGCATCCTAGCAAAAAAGAAATTGAGGGGCTGTATCATGTGATGTCCTTGCTGTGGCCGCTAGTTACGGAAATTTGTATGTTCTAGAGCATTTCATCAAACTGAAATTTCCATTACACTGGTGATATGCTATTTTTTCTGCACTTGCTGGTGTGTGTCCTTAGACTCCAAATAGCACGATAGTTCATTACTCTATACAATAAAAATGGAGCTACCTTATTTTCACTGGAGCCTGCAGCATAAAATACAGTTATTTTATTTAGGCTGCTGTATGCATTTTTTTGACAATTAAGACTGAACTGTTTAACACTTGTAAACATCTTCTGTCGTGCCAGGGTTTTGTTGGCTGTCTTATTGTGCTCGATGCCGTATAATGTGGATGTCAAAGCGTTTGATCTATTAACCACAGTCAGATGCTTTACCCGAACTTCACTGGAGTTCATGCTTTCTGTTAGTAATTTTATTCATACAGCTTGTTTCAGTTTGATCAAATGGCATTCTATCCTGGCCCAAAAAGTAGTATCAAAACAGGTTTCTGATGCGATTTCAAACTATCTTCCAATGATAATTTTTTTTGCTGCATCTGTGCTCATTGAAGCATTGAAGAAACTTGGACGGCAAAAGCACCCTGAGCTCAATTTGGAAGTCCTCTTAATTGCTAGGCATAAGTAACACTGCAGTAAATTTCTGAACTTCACGAAAGGTCAAACGTTAATGCTTTAAAATCTTAGAGCATTATTTAGAAATTTGAATGGGAATATATGCTATCAGTACGGTAACTGTCTGGTATAGCACTGCAACTCTTTTGATAGGTCTTATTCTATACCTAACAGATCAGGAAAGCCAGCCACCACAAGGGGATGTATGGCGGGATTTTGGCTTGGAGAATATTTAATCACGTATGATCAACAAGGTAAGAATATTTCTTGTTCAAGTACAAGCTGACGTGATATGTTAATGTAGCATACACCTAAAACTGTTGTTGTGCACTTGTTGATAAGAATGATCATTCTTCGGGATCATGAGTGTCATACGCATTTTAGATCTGGATCTGAAAGGGATCCTGTGCATAGTACGTAGTTGCCTAGATACATAAGTTAATAGCAAACATATCTTGGGTAGCATCAGAGCTGGTGTGCTAATCTGTACATGGTCTGAATTGCAGTGCTTCAAGAGATCTCATGGAACTAGGCTGGAATTCTGTGAGCTGCATGGTGTACTCAGGCTTCTGCCCTCCATAGATATTCTTAGATCCACTTGATCAACTACTGTACTGTCTCGTTGAACTGTAGCTTGCCGATGCATGTAAATGCTCCAGATATTGGTCGTGTGATTGTATTGAACATCGTACTGTGTAGCCCGTTCTTAATTCTGAACTGATAATTTGAGCAATTTGGTCATGTACAGAGTTCCTGGCATGCAACCATGAATGTTCATCATGTTTATTTGCCATTGCTCCCTGAACTGCTTCAGTACCATCTCCTCTAAGATACTCCGAAGTATGGCTCATGAGAAATCCATTCCTCCAGTGCCGCCTTTAGTAAAAGAACAAGTTCCCGGTGCTGGTACAGCTTATCTGAGCCACACACCCCTCCATGGACAGTGCTTGCCAATAAATACTGCTTGATATTTGGAGACATAGAAGCAAATAAATACTGCTTTTTTTCAGTGGCTAATTTGACTCAACACATGTCACGGGAACAAAAAATGAACCTGCTTGGTGACCACACCTCATGAACCTCCTAACTACATCATCACATAATTCTGACAAAACAATGAATACATGTATGAGATATAAGTTGATGTATAGCAGTAGCAGATGGCTTCTAGTCTTCTGACGAAACAATTGCCGCCTAGGTGTTTACAACAGTATAAGGCTACATCATACACTTTGAAAAATTAGACAACTACATTTGTTTTGCTAACATATATGGTACAGCTGCTGGAGCTCCAATGATCACAGATACAATGAGTTGGCAAACATGATACCCCGACGTAAGCTCTCACTCGCCGATGCAAACTTGTTCTCAAGGTTAACCTCCCCAACAGCTTCAGCAGCAGCTTTTAGCTGGTAACAGATTACCACGGTCAGTTGGTTAGAAAAGGAAAGCAATGCAAGTTTAATTTAGTTGACTATGTATAGAGTTCAGAACAGAAATGGGAAGTGGTGGGCATGCAGAAAAGGGGCATATAACAAAGTGGATACGAATCAGTCCATACATATGGAGATAAAAAGAGCCAAGGAAACATTGCTTGCATATTTAGCTACTACCTCCGTTCCATATTAACTTTCGCAGATTTGTCTAGATTCGCATGTATCTACGCACTAAAACATGTCTAGATACATGCATATATAGACAAATCTGCGACAGTTAATGTGGAACGGAGGGAGTACATTTCCTTGAATAAACAACTGAAGTTGGTTTAACCCTTTTTTTGAGCAATAGTTTCTACTAGACTTCAACTTGTATGCCATATTCGGTTGTCTCACAGTAATAGTAAATGTTCCTTGACACTTGAAATTTTCCTAGAGGCCTCGTCACATTTTGATTCACATGAACATTGATCCAAAGGGGATAGTCAAATGCAGACAATTTTTGGTTCACTCGCACACTGATACAAAGGGGATAATCAAAGGGAGATATTCTGATTGTCCAAGTGATTTAGGTACTAGTAGCGAGAAGCAGCAGGTGGAATAGATTCCAAACAGAGAGGGGAGAGGAATATAGTTGGTCTACCTGATTCAGAAATTCATCCAGCCTCCTAACTAGCCTTATGATGCTTCCTTCAAAAATGTCTGTCATTTCTATCAACTCTCCGAAGGTGGAGCCCTGTGTGAAAAATAATTATCAGGAATCGGCAAATAGTTAGAGAAAATTGCAGTAGCAGTAACGATGTAGAGTATAGTTGCATCTAATAGGGAAGATTAGACATGATAAGGGTCAAATGTCACAACTGGAAACAAGATCTCTAAATGTCTGGAAATTTTCCAAAAAGGCGACAAACCTTTGACCAGGAGTATATAACATCCATCAGGTAGGGTTTACAAGTTGATTCAACATATTCCTCCACATTGATATCCAATTTGCATTCTCGTTGTACCTAAAACAAGAATGAGAAATCAGAGATCCTAAGCAAGTATGGGGACTAGGGAGATGGCAAAATAGTGATGATACGACAAGTATGAACCTCAGCTATTTTTCTTGCAGCCTCCTGGAGTTGCATCATTGGCTTAGAAAGCTCATTCCTCAGGCGTATTTGCTCACTTGACTTCTCACACGGTACAAAGCAGCTAACAACAGAAGCAACTTGATGATGATCGAGATCATTAAATGTACCTAGTCACATAAACATATTACTGCAATACTGAATATAGAGTAAACAAAAACTAAACAACGATCGTATTAAACAGTTACCATTAAACATAAGTTCAGTAATAAGCAGCTCATCCCCAGTGTCTATTAAACAGGCAGCACGTCCTTTCAACTGGAGAACACCATCCGCGTCAATGTGACCAAGCATCTTTAGAACGCGAGACCGATTCTTTAGTTCATCCCTAAATTTTTGTAGCTGAACGGAGGAGAATGTAAGAACACATTTAGCTATTTTAAAAGGATCAATTACACAAATATTCAGCCAACCTGTGAATCCCGCATCTTTGACTTTAGTTGTTGAATTTCATGATTCAGTTCAGCTTTTCTTTGGTACCAAGACAGTTGATGCTCACTTTGATCAGACTACGACACAGGAATAGCAAAAATAAGTGGGCCAAAGTAAAAAGGGACTGGCCATTTCATAATTGAAAGGTGACGACAAGGCATACCTTGTGAAGGGGATGAGAACACAGTTTCTGCTCGAGATCATCAAGTTTATGAACAAAGTCGACTAATTCAGGTTCTTCAATACCCATGTCCTATTAATTGTATCACATTATAATAATATCAAAGTGGCAAAATGAATTCAAAGAGATAGCTTTAGGATGCCAAATTATTGTTCAGGAAAAGATGCTCTAAGAAACTGGATAAGCTAAATATGATGGGAAAAATGCCAACAGAAGGTAGAGCAAGAGATGACACCATTGGGTTTGCAAATGTACATGTTAGACCAGAAATAAGCAGGTAAAGATCATATCAGTGTTTCAGCTGTATTGTTTGTTCTCTGCCTATGTATTATGCATGGACAATGTTTTGAGGAGAAGCAGATATGATACATCTCATCTGGCGAGCTGTGCTCATGTACATTTATATCCTGATGAAGTGATGAGATATATTTCAGTTTTGTTTTTGAACTTTCAGTCTCTCCAAACAAAAAATGATACGCGCAGTGCAAAATTAACAACAGACGAACATACTCCATCCGACCCATATTAGTTGATTCAAGTTTGTCTAGATTCATATGTATCTAGTTAAGTATTTAGTCTAGATGCATCTGTATCTAGACAAAGTTGAGTCAACTAATATGGGTCGGAGGGAGTACTAAAAAGAGACATTATGTAAGAAGATTTTTCACCGCAATTGGATGTAGCTTTGGAAGCCCTTGGGGGTAACGCTTTCCTAGTTCTTGAACCGCAAAAAGTATGTTTTGTCTTGCTTCAGGTGGCCGTAGATCAGATGGAATGCTGATTCTAACGCTGCTTAAACCAGATAGTAAAGGTAACGGTACAGGCACCTGCAAAAACCTCAACATTAGGCAAAAGTAAATTTTGGGTTATCCTTCGAAGACCATCATAAAATGATAGTCTAACAAACTGAAGATATGCCACCCACAATAGAACCCTTTCTCGTGAGCTTCAACTCACCACATGCATTTCTCCTTTCTCCCCTGGGCGAGGTGGGCATGGCTTTGAACGCGGTCTGTTCTCGCTCGAACTAGAACAATGAAGTAAGATATCCACTATGTAATTACTGCTGCGAGATGCACTTAATGCAGGTGGTAGAGAACTAGATGATGGAGGTTTCTTCACAACATTTACAACCACACCCCATCCCCAGTCTGTTGAACCATCTCTCACCTTGACCTGCCATGATGCAAATTGCTAAGTGCAATGGAATTTGTGAAATTTTACAAAACTAACATGATAAGTGTATTCCTTCTGTAGTGCCGCTTCTTATCAGTCAAATACAACAGTGATGATTGATAAACTTGTACATCTCATTCTCAAGTAAGAACAGAACCTGTGAGTAGAGTGACATACCAGTCTTCCAGGGACCAAATATAACAAAGCTCTCTCTGGTCTAATCATTTCAGACATGATTTTCTTTTCAAGTTCAGATATATCAAGCACTAACTTGTGATATTCAGCAAGATCATTCTGTATAGGGAGAAGAGTTAAGAGTGTTAGTCAAACAGAAGCGCAATAAAGTATACCATAATCAAAACAGCATATGACATACCTCTCCAGAAGAGTCCAGCAATGTAGCTTCATTTTCCAACTTTGTAATCTTCTGTACCACTTCAGGTAATGCCTGAAAAGCAAGGGAGGCTAATATTTGACATTGCCAGGATATGCCAGGAGAGGCATCTATAAGAGGTCCTGAAACAAACCTTTTCATACTGAAACTGGTGGAATGAGTTCCGGATCACATGTTCAGCAGTAAATTGGCCCTCCGCACGACTCAGTAAATTCAGAATAGTGTAGTAGCTGAGTCGGAAAGTACTGATGAGAGGTGCTGGTTTACCTAAAACCATGTCCTTGATAACACTCATTTCCATCTGCAAAGTTAACTCAGGTTAAGACTAAAGAAGCACGCGAGCACATAACAAAATCTGGAAGTGTACCTAAGTTGTATAAGAATCACAGTGTATCATATAACAAGCAATTCAAGGATGGACATGGAATAAAATAAGTGCCTTTGAGGACAGCTTCAGTAGCACAAAATGAATATTAACACAACTACTAAGGCAGAACAAATTAAATTTGGATAAGAACTGCTGCAATTGCAAGCTAAGTAAATCTTGGCAAAGAAACAAATTTAACTATGAATAGGGACAATATCTCTTGTGAGAAAACCTTAAACAGAACAAAATGATTCTTAACACAATATCAGACCTACTCATGGGTGAGAACTAGGAACAGGCCATGTATCTTTCAAATTTAGAAGTTCATTAATCATAAAACATATCTTAGATCATAATGGCTTCAGGTGGTCCTACATGTCACTGCATTTATAGCGTAAATATCAAAACCGATAAATATCTACTCACAATCAGAACCATGATTAAAAGTGACATATAACAAAGACAAAACAAATGTCCTTGCATGCTCGTCGCGCTATATACAATTTATCAAGATAAACAAAGATAATTGCAACATAAGACTGCACAGCCTTACCTTCTCATCTATCATTATTACACAAATACCACGATCATCCTTGCCACGCCGACCAGCCCTTCCACTCATCTACAAATCAATATGAAATTATGGTTAGCTCGACCTACTAAATCTACCCATATGTCTGACTTCACTTCATATACAAACGAATTACCTGTATATATTCTCCAGAAGCAATATAACGATTACTATCACCGTCCCATTTTTTGACAGATGTGAAGACAACAGTTTTTGCAGGCATGTTCAGCCCCATTGCAAACTGAGGGGAAAAAGCAATCATGTACCAATCAAATGCTGCTACTGAGGAGGTTCAAAAACTAAAACCAGAAGTCCCCTTGAGGAATGTAATCCATATACACGTAAAGGGATAAAATAAGTACAAGGTCAAGTGGGGCAATCAGGTTAAAGGGCAGACCGTCTCAGTAGCAAAGAGAGCTTTCACAAGACCTTCTTGGAAGAGCAATTCCACCAGCTCCTTAATTATTGGAAGCAGTCCAGAGTGGTGTACTGCAATACCTCGTTTAAGAAGAGGCAACATCAACTCTATAGCAGGTAAACCTCTATCTTCCTCGCTTAAACAGAGAATAGCACTACTGAAAACCTGCTCAATGCTATCCTTTTCTTCTTCAGTGTTGAAATCAAGTTTTGACATCGACATGGCATGGTGCTCACATTCTCTTCTACTAAAGCTGAAAATTATGACTGGCTGAAACTTGTGCTCCATGATCATCTGCAGATTAGCACGGATCAAAATTAAGCAGGGATGTGACTGTAAGAAATTAAGCCAAAGTACAAAACATCAGCAACTAGAAAGTGAATATCTACAAGTGAGATGTGAACTGTAGCCTAGTTTTCTAACCCAGTAGGAGGCAAATTGCTAAATATGGACGCAAGTTGAAAAAAACATAAACCATCAAATGTTGGTAAAGTCAAAAGGCTCAATAAGGCCAGAATTCATCTTGAACTATGTGTGTCAGGGTCTACCTTGACAATTCTGTATATGTCGGATGTTCCAGAAGCATGTCCACCTTTTGCGATTCGACCACTGGCTTTAGGCCCACCTCCCTTCCTCCCATCTAGTTGACTAGGTTGCTTTGCAAATGTGTCCTGCAGCTTTACAAAATTATCCTCCCTGAACTGACCATTTTCATCCACTACAAGGTAGAGACCAGACCCACCAATTGGGAACACATAGTGCTGCAACGGTGTCGGCCTGAAGTCCGTGTACACCACGTGACAAGGTTGCTTGTGCAGATTGCATATCCACTCAGCGAACTCAGTTGCATTTGCCATTGTAGCAGAAAGAAAGACCATCTTGATGGCAGGGGGCAGGAAAACTATACTCTCTTCCCACACAACGCCTCTCTCACGATCCTTCATGTAGTGGATCTCGTCAAATATAACCCAACCAACTTCCTTGATAACCTCCGAGCCCCTATAAAGCATCGCCCTCAGGATTTCCGTTGTCATGACCAGGCAAGTAGCATTTGGCTGAAGCGTGACATCACCAGTCATCAAACCAACATCAGAGAACTCCTGAGTAAGCTCCCTGTACTTCTGATTGCTCAGAGCCTTCAACGGAGAGGTGTATATAACCCTCTGCTTGTCTCTGAACGACATTGCAATGGCGTACTCAGCGATGGCTGTCTTCCCCGCGGAGGTGTGAGCTGAGACTAGGACAGATTCGTTCCGCTCCAAGCATGCAATGGAGACACTCTGAAAGGGGTCAAGCTGAAACGGGTACACCTTGGCCATATCCCCGTTAAACACGGGGTTTGAAAGGGTCCCATGAACGGTCTCATCCTTGGACAAATCGTAGCTTCTGGGGACAGCAACCTCATGGACACACGACCGGGAGAGGTTCTGTCGCTTGGCAGTCGAGCCAGGCATCGACTTCTTCTTGTCTACAACGGAATTGTCCTCCAAGACCAGCTCGGGTGCTTTACGCTTACTGGTATTTCCCACCTCTTCCATTTTTTCGATACAATGTACCTATCACAACATAACATGAGCAAATCGCAGCAGGAAAACATCAGAAACATAACTTGCGCCACGTAGTAGAAAAGAAAACATTACTTGCAACCCTTAGAAAAAAGGAGAACATTACGAGGAGGAGCGGCAAACTGGAATTACCGCTTAACTTGTCAAGAATGGTGTGGATTTGGCAAAAGAACGACCAACTTCCAAAGGTTCCAATACCCATAGTAGCAGTAAAAACTAGACTATAAAACTCTAAACCACCCAGTACAGACGCAGTACCAAAAAGAGATTATCTTCCGACAGTGGGCGCCATCCTACGCTAGCTGCTCGGAGTGTCTCAGGATGTTCTCAATTTAATTCCGCAGTCACATACAGAAATTACCACTTCATCAGATCAAATCCGTATAAAAATTACAGAAATTACCAGAACAGACGGATTGAGAAAATATAAAAGCGAAATGAATCCATCCCAGCAAGATATCGTAAGCAGGGGTTAGATGGTGTGCCAGGTGTGCACTGGTCAACTCGACATTTCTAGACATCATTGGGGGTACTCATGGATGGCAGAATGCTCATACCTCAGAAACCAATGTCCAAAATTGGGGGACGGGGTCGGGGATGTCTGCGGCGTCCGAGCGTGGGAGGCGGAGGGGCTGGAGAGCGAGGCGTCGGCGGTGACGCTAAGCTGCGGCACGGCGGCAGCTCTAGGGTACAGCGGTGGTCCGGAGAGGTTTTGGGGGCGGATTGGAGCGCTTTTTTTTCTCTCTCGAGGGAGGTCGTCTTGGAACATTGGAGGAAGCTTAGGCCTGCTTGGATGGCCGAAAGCAAGTGCAAAATACTGTCTCGGAATTTATCCACGCTGGGCTGGAGAGGAATTGGGCTTGGTAACCTGGGCTTTTTCGTGGGCTTGTACGTGGCAAGGTAACCCGTAACTGCCGTATGTAACGGCTTCCTTCGTTCCCAGACCCCCGCCAGAGGAGTTAAATACAATAGAAGTCCTTATACTTGCGCAGCTGACTCGATTTAGTCCTTTCACTCGCGAATTGTAGAATCGTAGCCTTGAACTTGTCAATTTGACTCAATTTAGTCCTAATCGAGCTTTGCCCTCGAAATCGTCGTGACGTGGACACGTGGACATGCGCACGAGGCCACCACGGTGTGGTTTTTGCTTGTAGCCCCTTATGCAGTTTCTTCTAAACAATCGCCTCCCTGTCGTTCCATACTCCACTCTGTTTTGTTCGAGGGAGCCACTCCGTACCGTTCGAGGGGGGCGCCGGAGAGAGAGAGAAAGGAGGCGATTCGTGATCGGACCTCGACGAGGACCATTGCTCGTGGAGGAGACATCGGCGGCGACACCGTGACCACATTGATCGCGGCGGCGATGGCCCCCATCCGTCGCCATGAAGGGGAACCCCCGCCCTGTTTTGGTACGCCCCCACCTCGAGTCATCCACCCTAGCTGTAATCTACTGTAGGGTACTTTACTTTTCTTCGATTAGAAACGACGTGTGCCTGATTGTAGCCTTGTTGGTGATCTCTGATGAAAAAAAGTAGGGTTTTTTCGATCCCCACTAATCGAGGGTTTTTGATTGATTAATTTAGGGGGAAATTCGAGTCTGTTCACTGTTATGTTCTTTCATGGGGGATTCTTTGTTGGGGATCAACAGAACCAAGTTTATGTGGATGGGAAAACTGCCTGGTTTGACTACTGTGATGCTGAATCATTGTCAGTTGCTAAGGTTAATGATATTGTAGAAGAACTGGGTTATGAAGCAGTTGGCAGGGTGAAGCTGTACTGGTGTTTGCCTGGGAAGATGATACGTGACAGTGGTGCTCTTAGATGCATATGGCAGGAGCATGACATTGCAGCTATAGTTCAAAGTGTCAAGTCTGGCAATAAGTTTGTTGTCATTTACATTGATCATGATGAAACTCTAGGATCTTTTGATCTTGATGATGTAGCAGCTTATGCACCTGCACATCTCCCTTCGGTGATCATGAGTCCACGTAAAGTGCAACCACAGGAGGAGAAGAAGGAGTATACTGGTAATGTAATTGATGTGCCAATTATTGATGTTGCTCCAGGGAGAAGATCTAGTAGATGCAGAGTTGTACTTGATGAAGTGGATGATAGTAGTGGTGCTGAGGAGTCAGATAAGGAAGATGCAGATTATGTGCCAGATTTGGTTGATAGTGACAATGATATTTCAGGAGATGATGATGATTTTCTTGAGGACCAGCTGATGGCAGAAGTCAAAAATAAATGCAAGAGTGCTGACATTGCTTTGAAAGATAAGGGCAAACAACTTGCTGAAGATTCAGATGAAGAGGAGCACCTACAAGAACCAGATTCAGATGATGAAGAAGTAAAGTACAAATTTGCTGAATTTGGTGAAGAATACATGGCAAATCCAACATTTAAAGCTGGCCAGAAATTTGCAAGCATTGACATATTGAGGCAGGCCATAAAAGAGTACAGTTGCAAGCAAAGGTATCAAATCAAGATGCCCAAAAATGACAGGACAAGGATATCTGCTATTTGTATGGGAAATGCTGATGACAAGACAAAGCCTCCTTGCACATGGTTACTGAAAGCTTCTTATGATGGCAGAGCCAAGTGTATAGTTGTGAAGAAGTTATGCACTAAGCATACTTGCTCTAGGAAATGGAAAGTAAATGCATTCACATCTACCTTTCTTGCTGAAAAATATCTTGAGCACTTTAGAGCAGATGATAAAATGTCTTTGAAGAATTTTTCCAGAATTGTGCAAAAAGAATGGAACATGACTCCAACAAGATCCCAGCTAGGAAGGGCTAAGAGAGCAGCAATGAGGGTCATACATGGTGATGAGGTAGAGCAGTTTAATCTTCTCTGGTCCTATGCAGCTGAGCTGAGAAGATCAAACCCAGGCAGTTCCTTCTTTCTGAATGTTGATGACAGTGGCAGATTCAGTAGTTGCTACTTTTCTTTTGATGCATGCAAAATAGGATTTTTAGGTGGTTGCAGGCCAGTTATCTGTCTAGATGGAGCACATTTGAAAACCAAATTTGGTGGAGTCCTTCTCACTGCAATAGGTATAGATCCTAATGATTGCATCTTCCCTATGTCTTTTGCAATTGTTGAAGTGGAGGACACAAATACCTGGAAATGGTTCTTATCTACTCTGAAAGAAGATTTGTCCATTGTCAACACATCAGCTTGGACAATCATGTCTGATAAGCAGAAAGTAAGTATCTTGTTTCAACATTGCTTGTCCATTATTACATTACTACATTAATGCTAGCTATTGACACCTAATGTGGATGATTTACTATTGTAGGGATTAATAAATGTTGTTACAACATTATTTCCTGACTCAGAACATAGATTCTGTGTCAGGCACATGTATCAAAACTTTAGAGAGAAGTTCAAAGGAGAAATTCTGAAGAAGCAATTGTGGAAATGTGCAAGAAGCACACAAGTTGTTCAATGGCAGGAAGCAATGGAAGAGATGAGAGTGTTGAATAGTGAGGCACATGCATGGTTAGAAGAACTAGACCCTAGGACATGGACCAGAGCCTTTCAATCAGAGCTTCCTAAATGTGATATTCTCCTAAATAATAGTTGTGAGGTTTTCAACAAGTGAGTTTCTTGTACTCAATCTTGCACTTTGTTTTTTGTACTCAATCTTGCACTTGTTTTTGTAGATACATCCTAGAAGCTAGGGAACTACTTGTGATTAGCATGATTGAGAAGTTGAAACAACAACTAACTGTGAGGAAGTACAATAAGAGGCAAGAAGAACTGAAGTGGGAATCTGGCCTCTGTCCTAAGATAATGAAGAAGCTTTCAAAGAATGTAGAATTTTCTGCCAGCTGCCAAGTTGTTCCATCAGATGTAGGGATCTTTGATGTGGAATTCAGAGGCAAACACTACTTGGTTAACTTGCTTACCAATACATGTGCTTGCAGAAGATGGGACATGAGTGGTATCCCATGTAACCATGCAATTGCATGTATGAGACATGAGAACATCTTGCCAGAAGATAGGGTTCATGCTTGCTACTCCATTGCCCAGTTCAGAGAAGCATATAGCCACATCATATATCCTTGTAGAGACAGAACTGAGTGGCCAAAGGTGAATGCAAGATCAGTTTTGCCACCAATGTATGAGAAGAAAGTTGGTAGGCCAACAAAGAATAGAAGGAAGCAGCCTGAGGAGAAAGAAGGTCCAAATGGTGAAAAAATAATGTCAAGGCATGGCAGGATTATGCATTGCAGCCATTGTGGAGGTAGAAATCATAACAAAAATGGTTGTTATTACTACAAAAATGGGATTGATCCAAAGATGAAAGAAGGAACAAGGATTGGTATTCAACAACCTGTGGTTGAAGTTGAAGATGATCCAGTGATCATACAAGATCACAACATATTTGAGCCTACCACAATGCCATCAGATAGTGTTATCTCAAGTTTGATTGATGAGGTAAAGTTACAATCTTATTTTAATTGCTTCATTGCAGTCACAAGATCATGATTGCTTTAATTGCTTTCTTACTTTAATTGCTTCATTGCAGTCACAAGCTCATCAATCACAGAGAGTGCAAGCTCAGCCTCCTCTTCCAGATTGCCAGTTCATTGCAAGTCAAGTGGACTTGACCACACAAAGGCCCATGCCACCTACACAAGCACAGGTGGCAGAAGAGAAGAGGCTTGCAAAGATGAAGGCTGCTGCAGAAAAGAAAGAAGCGGAACAGATTAAGAAGCCGCAAGCTGCTGAACAGAGAGCAAAAGCAGCAGAAGAGAAGAGGTAGGCACTAGCACAGCAGAGAGCACAAGAAGCAGAATAGAGGTAGATTGCACTGGCACAGAAAAGAGCACAAGCAGATGAAGCTAGAAAGGTGGCTGTAGAACAGAAAAGGCTAGCTGCTGCTGAGAAGAAAGCCCAAGCAGAGCATGCAAAGAAACAAGCTTTGGCAGAGAAGAAGTCCCAGGCAGAGCAGGCTAGGAAGAAAGGAAAATCACAGCAGCAGCATAAGAGGACAGGGGATGATTTCACAACAGGGCCTGGAAAGAAAGTTCCTATGTTTGATGAGTTTAGAGATCCTCCAAGATCATCTAACTTGCAAGTAGATGAATAAATCAGATCAGATCAGTGTTTATGCATGATGTAGTGACCATGTTATGCATGATGTAGTGACCAGTTGTGTCCTTTTGGTATCTAAACATGATGTGTCCTTTTGGTATCTAAACATGATGTAGTGACCATGTTATCTCTACTGTATTTGTCAGTGTAATGCAACTTAAGAACTGGATCAGACCACTGAGATGATTTGTCCTTTTGGTGCATATGTTATCTCTACTGCATTTACATTGAAATTTTACACATAATTGTCAACTAAGTTTGCACTACATAAAACTGTCATTTTAAACTGAATTTTATTCATTGCCATCATCACAGATACAAAGGTTCTTTCCCAGATAAAAGCACAAGGCCTACACATTCACTAATTCCTAACACACAGGCCTATCATCTGAACTACAAGAACAAGGCTTACAATCGCACATATCATCTTCAGTACTGCTAAAATATCCTTGCCTACATCAAACAATGCCAGCATCAACAGATACATCTTCTATGCAGCTTCCCTTGAATTTGCTTGAATCAATTCAGCTTCTGTATCTTCCCTTTTGGCTTCAAAGTTCACATTTTGCTTCACATTTTGCTGCTGCATGTTGAAATCCTCTTTCAAAGGAGGCAAAACCCCATTGTGCACTAGAAATTCTTCATAAACATCTGCCCACTTCCAAAAATCACATCCACCGGGCTACATTACCCAAAGGAACGAAATTCAGCTCAAATTGAAAAAAAACAGAGAGAGTTTTAGATCGAAATTCATATCAGCTCATTCCAACTTACCCTGTGATTTGGACACTTGTAGAAGTCCCTGTCCCTGTTACCATGGATGTCGGTCTGGGTTGTCCATTTCTCCATGTTCCGGAGCTTGCAACGATCACACTTCATGATGGGGAGCTCCCTCGTCGGCTCACGGTACCTTTTGGTGCTCACGCTGGAACCACGGGAGCCGCTTGCCATGCTCGGGGGAACCACGGGCGGCGCAGGAGAAGAATCGGGAGAACCACGGGCGGCGCCGGAGAAGAATCAGGGGAACCACGGGCGGCGCTGGCTGGAGAAGAACTAGGGTTAGGGATTGACAGGGGAATTTGGGGTTAGAAAATAGTAGCTCAGAAAGAACGGGTTTTTTTTCCCATAATTTCATATGCTAACGACCGAGTTGGCCTCCTGCGCATGTCCACATGTCCACGTGTCGTCCACATCACGACGATTTCAAGGGCAAAGCTCGATTAGGACGAAATTGAGTCAAATTGACAAGTTCAGGGCTACGATTCTGCAATTCGTGAGTGGAAGGGCTAAATCGATTCAGTTGTGCAAGTACAAGGACTTCTACTGTATTTAACTCCCGCCAGAGCAACGGTCACCCCAGGGAAGGGGAAGGAAGGGACACGATCCCCCCAACCTCGCCATCCACACCGTAGTCGATCTCCTCCGCCTCCCGGTGTTCCGTCTCCAGACCCGCCACCATGCCTACCCCCTCGCAGCGCCGTAGCGGCGGACGGCCTTCTCCTGACTCCGCCGCAGCCACCGAGCCGCCGCCTTCCTACTCCGCCGCGAAGCACGGCCCGACCCCACCTCCGTGGCCCTCGTACTTCGCCACCAAGCACGCCCCCGACGCTACCTCCGCCGCGGACGCGCATCTCCGACAGCACCCCCTCCGCGGACGCGCATCTCCGACGGCACCTCCGGTGCAGATAAGGACCGCGACTCCGTCATCAGGGTCAACAATCCTGCCATGTTCGTCCTCGTCCTGGTATGGTTCGTCGGTTCCCAATCCCCTTAAACCCTAATTAACATATTCTGCTTGGATTTGTGTGATTTGAAGTTTGGATGTACCACTCCCAGATTGTGCCGGCAAAAGGTGATTGCTCTGTTATTCCAGATAGCGGCTGAAACCTTGTTTGATTCTTGGTTCGTGTGCCATGTGCGGGTCATTTTTTTATTCCAGGTCATGGTAGACTTAATTGTTGGACGGGAAAATTGGTTATTTATCCAAAACTTCACCTGCCTTGGACCATCTACCCAAACTTGACCGTACATTGGTAAAATGTCCAATAAGGATTAGAAAGTAAAAAGCAACTATAATAGATAAAATTGTTCTCTCGCTCGCTCCGCCGCCCCTCTCGCTCGCTCCGCCACCCCTCTCGCTCTGCGGCATCGCTCCTCGCCGGTGACAGGTGGTTTCCCTCCTCGAGGTTCTCGTTTTTTGTGGGGCGTGGAGGCCGTTCCTTTGTCTCTCGGTGGTGCTTGCTTTTTTCTGAGCTTGGGTTCCCTCATGGCTACTTCGTGTTCTTCGCATTCGTGTTTTCCTCAATCGATTGCTGATCTATTCCCTATGAGCTCTGAGATTCATGTGGCTCCGCATGTGGATTCCTCGGATCATGATGTGGTGCTGGATAATAGGGGGATAGACGATGATTTTCATTCGAGATTTTCCTCTTCTGGACCGAATCGGTGGAGATTGTTTGCGATGTGTGATCCTCGGAGAGACGGAATCCTCGGGTCGGGTCCTACGGCTACTGTTGCGAATCCGTTGAACTCTGTTAGTTTTTCCGTTAGTCGTCCTGACTGTCTCGTTATGAACACGTGTCCGGATCCTGGCGGAGGTCGAGATTATTGTGTGGTGGATCCTAGTAGTTCCTCTGGAAACCCTAGAGTGAATGATATTTATTGCTCCGAGTTGTCCGCCCCCTGGTCAGATCTGGAGTCCCTCTTTGGACATTTCTGGTCCTCTTCCTCTGCTTCTCCAAGTCGGGTTGGTGGCGAATCCTTTGGCTGGTGGGAAGGGAAGGTGGCCGGTGATCCTAGATCCTTTGCTCAGGTTGCTGCCTCCTCTGCTATGAAGGAAGGTGGTGGCCGTTTTGGGGGTCGGGGCAATTTTGCTCCGAACCGAGGTCGGGGCCGCTTGGTTTGGAATCGGGAAGATGCGCAAACCTCCTCGAGCGTTGGGCCTCATGGATCTGGTTCTGGGGACTGTTGGGAGATTGCTGCTCGGGAATCTGAGCAACGTCGTCAAGAGGCTGCCTTGCTGGTGGATGTTTCTGGGAAGAACAACTCATCTGGTTCGCCTGCTGTTGTAAGTGATTCTCTATGCTCCAACTGCAAAATTAAAGGTCATCTTGCTATGCTCTGTCCTACGGCTAGATGTGAGCGTTGTAAGAAACTGGGTCATGTTAGTCACGTTTGTCAGGTTGTTCTTCCTTGGGAGTGTATTCCTCAGATGTGTGCTTTCCAATCTCCTAGTATGGGTTTCTTTTACATACCTGATTCTAGTACTTCCAAGCAAAACAAGGAGAGGTCCAAGAGTGTTGTCATTTACGTCATTGAGGGTCAAAGCATCGCTTAGGAGCTTGAAATGGAGTTCAATATTGTGTTTGGTGATAGCTGGCGTTGCACTGCTAGACCAATTGGGCCAAATCAATACATCATGCGTTTCCCTAATCCCAGAGAGGTTGAAAGGGCTGTTTATTATGGGGCTTCTATGCGACTCAAAACTATTGATGCTACTGTGAGATTATCTACTTGGACTGCTTCTGTGTGTGCTAAAGCAATTCTTCAGAAAGCTTGGGTGAGGATAAGCAACATTCCTTTGGACAAGAGGACTGATTCCATTGTTTTCTATGTGGGATCCTTGGTGGGGGTTTCTCTAGATCTGGATGCTTCCACTCTTCATAAGCCTGAGTTTGTGAGGGTGCTTATTGGGTGCAGAGATGTTGATCTTCTTCCTGCTAAAGCTGAGGGCTGTTTGGGAGACAATTTTTATGATTTCTTCTTTGAGATTGACAAAGTGGTGGTTGGGGGTCCTCCCAAGCAGTCAAGTAAGATTCCTGTTGGAGGTAACAGTGCTCCTTCTCCAAAAAGAGCTAGAATGTACCAAAGTTTGACTGCAACTGCTACTGCAACTGATGAGGCTTCTGGAGAGCAATTTTTTGGTAGTCAGACTGATTTTGTTAGGCAACATGGAGTTCAGGATGTTGAAGGAAAAGGGCTGGAGAATGAACAGATTTCTGATGATGACAATAATATGCTGGGAAATGAATTACTCATTGAATCCATGGCTAGGGAACATGAAGCTTCAGCTCCTATGGTTTCCCCTGTTGCATCAAACAAATGGCTGGTTCCTTGCTCCTTGTCTCATCAGGCTTAGGATATTCATCTGTCGACTACTGAATGGCCTTCTCTTCCAGTCATCACTGATGTTCCTGTTGATGCTTCTACTCCTTCTAAGGATCTTCCCTCTTACATCTTGTGCAATCTCGACTGCTTCCATGGAGGAGGTAGTGGTGATTGAAGATACTGAAAGATTCAGTCAGAGACTCCAAGCTGAAGCAAATGTACATGTGATGGAAAAAGTGGCCAATGTTTCCAAGAAAAGAACTCTGGAAGGTAATGAGCATTTTAATTCTGACCCTTTGATTGGGAACTCTTTTGCTGCCTTATCTGATAGTGATATTGTTACCAGAGCATCCATGATGGGTGTTAAAATTCCTGATAATGATTTTTCCTCTATCAATCTGCTTAGAGAACTAGAGCATGCTAGGAATGGTTTGCTTGAGAAGAATGAACCTAACATCATTCATCAACAATTATTTATTGAAAACAATACTGGAGTTAGTACTCCTTTGTCCATGGCTTGGGCTGACTCATCTGATGTTGATGATTCCTCCTTTACTCTGGTTGAGAGCAGGAAAAAAAGAGTGCAAAAAGGAAACCTACAGTGGGGATTGCTAGACCCCTAACTAGAAGTCAAAAAAAGAAATTGGAGAATGTTGGCATTTCTACCCTGCACCCTGGTGGAAATGTCAGGAATAGATCCAAACCACATAGATATAGATGAAAGGAGCCTTCTTTAATGTTAGGGGAGTGGGTAAAAAAGGTGCTTCCTCTTGCTTGAATGATATGATGACTAGTTATTCTTTAGATTTCATTGGTATCCAGGAAACTATGAAGAAGGACTATAAGTTGAGCTTCTTTAGAAAACTTGATCCTAGTAATAAATATTTTTGGAAGTGGTCTCCTTCTGTTGGGAAATCTGGAGGAATTTTGTGTGGTATTAATTCTGAGACTCTTGATGTTAATGCTTTTAAGATTGGCAGATATATGCTTCATTTTGTCCTTTGGGATAAAGTTAGGAAATGTAACTGGGGGCTCATTGTGGTGTATGGAGCTGCACAGGAGGAAAATAGAGAGGAATTCCTAACTGAGCTAGCTTCCTTCTGTCATGGAAATCTCATGCCTTATATTGTAGGTGGTGATTTTAATGTGCTGAGGCATAGTGGTGAGAAAAATACTGTGTTCATTGGTTCTCATTCTACTGATCTTTTTAATTCTATTATTCACACTCATGGGTTGAGAGAAATTTTTATGCATGGGGGCAAATACACTTGGTCTAATAAACATCTCTCTCCCACTCTTGAAAAGTTGGATAGGGTCCTGATGTCTCCTGATTGGGAGGATCTCTTTCCTCTGGTCTCTGTCTGAAGTTGGTCGAGATATTTCGATCATAATGCTTTCTTTGGATACTGGTTCTAGTCCTACTTTCACTGATAACAAGAGAGAATTTAGGTTTGATGTTTCCTGGTTTAAAAATGAGGAGTTCCTTCCCTCTGTTGATAGAATTTGGAGAAAAAATGTCCACAGTTCTGATCCTATTGATGTGCTTAATATTAAATTGAAAAGATTCAGAAGGTATTTCAAAGGGTGGGGTTCTAATTTGTTTGGGCATAATAAGAAAAGGAAAATGGAACTCAAAGAGGAGTTAACTTCTATTGAGAATTTGGAAGAAGATAGTGAGCTTCCTTCTGATGTTAGTTTGAGAAAAACTGCTATTTTAGTTGAATTAATGAAGTTGTATGCTGAGGAGGAGTCCCATTGGTATCAAAAGGCTCATGCTAGGTGGCTCCTGGAGGGGGATTCTAACACTAGCTACTTTCATAGGGTGGCAAATGGGAGAAAAAGGAAAAACTCTATTCTTTCCATGGCAAAAGATGATGTCAATATTGAGGGGACTGAGAACATTCTTAATCATGCAACTGATTATTACAAAGATCTTTTTGGGCCTGCTCCTGGGAATTTATTTCCTATTAATTTTGATATGTGGGGACCTCATGAGAAACTTACTGAGGATGACAATAATAAGCTAAAAAATCCTTTTTCTGAGGAGGAGATTAAGCAGGCTTTATTCTCCATGGCTAAAAATAAAGCTCCTGGTCCTGACAATATTCCCATTGAGTTTTACCAGCATTGCTGGGACATTGTTAAGGATGATATCATGAGAATCTTTACTGCTTTCCATGCTGGTAACCTTGATGTTAAAAGATTGAACTATGGTACTATTACTTTGTTGCCTAAAATTTCTGAGGCTAATAAGATTAGTCAGTATAGGCCTATCTGTCTTCTCAGATGCATTTACAAGCTTATTGCTAAGACTCTTACTATTAGAGTTGAACCCCTGTTGGATAAGTTGATTAGTGTGAATCAAAATGCCTTTATGAAACAAAGAAGTATTGTGGATGGGATTATGTCTCTGCATGAGATTATGCATCATACTCATACTAAAAAACATGTGGGAATCATTCTGAAGTTGGACTTTGAAAAAGCTTTTGACAAAGTAAACTGGAATTTTTTGGTGGAGTGTCATGAAGCTATGGGTTTTGACCTTTTTTGGAGAGATATGTTAAAGAAAATTCTTTATAATGTTACTGTCTCTATCAAAATAAATAATACCAATGGTCCTTATTTCCAAAGTGCCAAGAGGGTTAGGCAAGGTGACCCCCTGTCTCCTTTTCTGTTTAATTCTGCTGTTCAATTCTTAACTAAGATGGTTCTTGAGGCTCAAAAAAATGGGCTGTTATTGGGTTTGGCTCCTGATCTGATTGATAATGGTGTTGCTATTATGCAATATGCTGATGACACTGTTTTGTGTCTGTCCCATGATCATGAGAAAGCTTTGAATTTGAAATTGCTTCTTTATATGTTTGAACTCATGTCTGGTTTGAAAATTAATTACCAGAAGAGTGAGGTTTTCACTATTGGGGGTGATAATGATGTTGCTGCTTTTTATTCTGACATGTTTGGGTGCAAAGTGAGTCTTCTTCCTATGAAATATTTGGGGGTTCCTGTTACCTTTCGAGCTCTTAAAAATTCTGATCTGGATTTTGTGGATGCTAAATTTGTGGTCAAGTTGGATGCTTGGATTGGGGGTTCTACTTCTTCTGGTGGCAGGTTGACTTTGGTGAATGCCTGTTTATCTAGTATACCTTCTTATGTGATGAGACTTTTCCTTTTAAACATAACTTTCATTGCTAAGTTGGATAAACACAGATGCAGATTTTTTTGGCATGGGAAAAAAATTAAGAAAGGCTATTATATGGTGGCTTGGAAAAGAATTTGTAGGTCCAAAAAGAAAGGTGGTTTGGGGGTTAAGAATTTAAGAAGGCAAAACATCAGCCTCCTGTGTAAATGGTGGTGGAAGTTGGATAATTCTGATGGCTTATGGCAACAACTGGTTAAGGCTAAATATCTTAAGAAGCATAGTGTTGTCACTGTGGTGGAAAAAAGTACTGATTCTCCTTGTTGGAAATCTCTTTTAAGGATTAGGAAAAATTATTTGGCTGGAAGGAAAATTTCCTTGGGTAATGGAAATCTAACTAGACCGTGGGTTGATCCTATTGAAGGAAATATACCTTTTGCTGAACAGTTACCTAGTCTGTTTGATATTTGTCAGGATCAAAACATTACCATCAAGAAATGTGTTGAGATGGACTTTGCAATTCCTTTTAGGAGATCCCTTCGAGGTGTTATTTTAAGTCATTGGAATCATGTCTGTGGGGTTGTTAGATCCTTACAGCTCTCCCCTGATGATGATAAGGTTTTCTGGGATTTTACTGCAAATAAAAAGTTCTCCACCAAATCTATGTACCAGTGGTTGGAGAGGAACCTTGCTGGCTCTAATAATAAATGGATTTGGAAAGCTAAACTGCCTCTTAAAATTCAAATCTTTATATGGCAGTTGTGTAGGGATGCGCTTCTCACTAGACAGAATATGAAAAAAGGAACAGGCCTGGATCTCCTATTTGCTCCTTTTGCAATCAAGTGGAAACAAATGATCATTTGTTCTTCTCCTGCTCTGTTGCTAGAGTGGTTTGGGGGGTGTTGGGAACTGCCATGGGAACTAATCTGGTTCCTGATAATTTTTGGCAGGCCATGGCTTGGTTTCATTCCTTCCTCCCTTATCATGAAAAGTTTTATGTGATTCTGATTGCTTCTTTGTGTTGGGCTATCTGGCTCACTCGTAACAAAGTTACTTTTGAAAATCATAAAATGCATTCCCCTAATGAGATTTCGTTTTTTGCTGGTTCCTTACTCTTGTACTGGGCAGGTTTACTCAAAGATGATGACAAGGTGGTTCTTAATCAAGGGGCGTCCCTGTTGATGCATGTGGCGGCTCGGGTGTACTCCAGATCTGCCTCCAGGGTTTCTCCTGTTCTGATGATCACAGGCGGTCCATGATGCTTATGGTTCTTCTTATCTTAAGTTGTTGTCGCTTCCTGAGGGCTTATGTAGTATGTGCTCTCATGCTTTTGCTGATGAATGGTCGTGCTTCTGTGAACTGAATATTTGTGGTACCAGGTTTTTGTCCTACAGTGACGTCTTGATGGCGAGCGTTCTGATGAGGTTTTCTGATGCACCAACTCGCTTTCGTTTCTCCCTCCCCCCTTTCTTATTTTGCTTGTAATGGCAGACAATGAACTTGGTTATTTCCGTTTAATGAAAATGGAAAGGGGTGAAAGCCCGGTTGGAAAAAAAATAGGGCCATAACTAGAGTTGGCCATGATAGGTTCGATCGAATTAGATCAAACCCTCGTCGACCGCGTGCGCCTCCGGCGGCAACGCTCACGGCGGCAGATTAACTACCTCGGCACCTCGGCGTCCGCCACTGAGTGAGGCCATCGCAGCCGTCCTGACCCCATCCACCCTTCATCAACGTCGCCCACTCATGATAGCCACGGCTGCTGCCAACCCGCCGTGATACGCCCATACGTCTGCGATCCCCATCTTGTGCTATTTCTGATGGTGTTGTACGGCCAGTATGTCAAATCATTCATGGCCTTTAAAAGTGATTTGGCACTTGATCGGTATTCAGCCTGAGGTAGTCGCCGACATGATTCAAGATTCATATTGTTTCAGCCTTTCATATTCTTGCTCGTAATTAACTGGCCAAAACCTGTATGGTGGCTAAAAATGGTGCAGAACATTCTACACACGCACAACATCCTCATACAGCCTGGGACAAGCTCAACGTTGGCTTGGGATTAAGCATGTCCTGCATGATGGTAGTGTACAGCACCTGCCTTATCTTGGGGCTTCAATGCAGTGTCCAAATGCAGAAACATCGTTAAAGGGGAACAATTAATTAAAGAGTACAATTTGCTTAGTTTACAGAAAGCCCCTCTTGGGTAAATCATAAACTCGTTTAACCCTTTTTTGGGTATTTTACCAATGTACACTCAAGTTTGGGTAGATGATCCAAGGCCGATGAAGTTTTGGGTAAATAACCAATTTTCCCTAATTGGACTAGCCATGCACATTCGTATCCTGCTGATTATGGGATTATTTTGGTCATGGGTAGGTTAGGAATTGTATTGACCATGAAGGCAAAGCATGTAATCTGTTGAGCAGCATTGCCTCTCTTGAGATAGAAAATAAATTGAGAAGAGTGCAAAATTGGTGTGATTGCGGGAATTGGGTAATCCAACCATTACCGGTAACTATCTGGGTGTTAGCTCCATCTTTCCCTGAAAAATTTGGAGGACCGTATTTTCATAGTTAGCTTTTTTTTAGCACTATCTGGGTGTTGTTTAGCCTCATCATGGACTCACCACTTTCTTTATTATTATTCTCAGTTTCTTGCATTTAAATTTCCTCATTATGGGAAGGTTTTACTCTTGAGTAATTGCGATAAAAAATAAAGTTTTAGCATAGATGAAGTTGAGAATTTTAATAATTTGCTGACCTCCTCTTATATGGATCAGCATTGCTGGAGAAGGTAGAAACCTGGGAGAGTTGTCATAAAAAGGAGTTTATGTACGGCGAGGTGTGTTTAAACTACAGCCCCCTCTTCTCTACATGTATATGCATTATTTGTAATTTCAGAAAACATTTGCAGACCCCCCTGAAGGTGGAGTTACTGAGGATAATGCGGAGGTGTTACCTAGCAGTTCAAGACTAAGTAAGTCCCTAAAAATTAATGACATATAAGCTCAATAGAATTTAAAATACTTATGTTACATAAGCCTGTATTTTGTTAGAATACACAATGAGCAAAAAGTGTCTCATTTTATCAGGGCAAACATTTGAAGACAATGAGGATACTCCCATGTCTCCATCGATCAGTTCATCTTCATCAGCATCTGAGTCTAGCTCAGACTGCAAGAGCAAGGATTCTGATTATAGTCCAGAGTCATCCCAGTCTGATGATAACATGCAGGACTTCGTGGTTGTAGAAAGTGATTCTGAAGATGCTTAGTTTGGTAGAGGCAGAAGGCATTCTATCAGGTTAGGAGCTTCACCATCTACAACGTTCACCTCTTGTGACCTCCAGTATAGAACGAGAGCTGTTTGTAGTGTTACTCAAGATGTTGGCTGTTTTGAGGTTACCCAGAATTATGATGCCCCCTGAACCTGCAAATCATTCATAATATGCGCTCCAAGCATAGATACTGTAGCGTCATCCCGTGCAAAGGAGAAAACAACATTTGTACTAACAGCTTGTATGGTTAAATTTGTTGAGCCCGTTTGATTGGCTGAGATGAATGCACATAACCTGTGGTTGCACTGTGAGAAAAGGAGGCATCATGGTTGCAATGGTTTGGGTTACGAGGAATTGCAGAAGCTGTGAGTTGTTTTTGACTTTAGATATATATGGATAACTGGTCTTGTATTTGATTTGTTTTTTGTAAAAGTAAACTGCAGCTCATACCTGTGGTTTCTGTGCAAAGCTCTTTTAAGTATATATGGATTTGCAAATTGTATTTCGTGTTTTACACAGTAAGCGAACCGAGCTTTGCCAAGGCATACTAATGCATGCCTGGCCTTAGCTAGGTATTTGTTCTGTCCATGGCGACCTACATTGTGCAGGTGTTGCTACTAGCTAGTTTCAGGGCCCGTATCACGCTGGGTGTGTGTATGTCTTGTTTCTGAAAAAGTTGGTTTAAGCTTAGCGAGTGGGATTTGTGTTTGTCGAAACTACTATTCCATTCGTTTAATCAAGGAGCGTGTCATATCTTCTAGACATTTGATATGAATTTCTATAAGAGATTCTGGGTTTTTAGAATAATTTGTGAATCTTCTGTATGCTTATGAATCATGTGAACTGTATACATACAAAATCCCTATTTATTCCCCGCCACTGGTTGCGGGGTGTATAGTTTGTTGTAACGAGTCAAGATGTTGCTGCTTTGTTTTACCTGAATCAGCAGTGTGCGAGAAAATTCATGTTAATTATAAGACATGATCGCTGCTTAAAGTTCCAACTGGCTTCATGTTTACCCACGTGACGACGTATAAGTGTCACTTTATGCGTACTCAGATTATCTCTATGATATATACTGGAACCTCTAGTAACAACAAGGTGAACCTGATATATATTGGCATTCACCTGTTGTATGTTCACTGACAGAATGATAAACTGCTAACTTCTCATCTCAGTTTACAAAAAACATTCACTGAACTCTGACAGTCTAATTTATGGGTGGAGACCTTTAATCAGTGCATGGCGGCATCTTATTTTAGCGCCTTCTCTTATATTAATTTTGAAGTCCAGTGGAACTTATTGGATAAACACAGACACCAATCCTCCAGCAAGCACATTAACATCGTTGTTGAGCAAGTTCGGAGTTCACAAAAAAAAATCAGATACAAATGAGTACTAGAAAAAAAGGTTCAGTTAAATATAGCACATAAAAATGTGAATGGTCAATGGATCTTATTTTGATCGAATCACATCAATGATCAACATATCTCATTCTCAAAGAATATGAATTTCTATAAGAAATTCTGATTCTTTTCTGTGTAATATAAATGTTCTGTATATCTTATGAATGATATGAATTGATATGTGCTTGCATACACAATCCCTACGGGGCCCTTATTCTTCCACCAAGGTTGAATTACATCATCAATATATGATCAATGGGTCTCAAAGAGGATAAATCAAGCCCAGAGACATCATATATAATTTAAGAGTAACTACGTACTATACACAAACTGAATTCAACCTAGCGCCACTTCAAGTGAGGGCATTGAAGAGCAAATTCCGTCCAGAACATCTAGTTTCTCTTGGTTGCTCCAGGTGCTTTGATGGCTCATCACCTCCCAGTCACAGGGCCCCTTCTCCTCAACATGTCCATGCTTGAACAGAGCGACACGGCGCAGTGCTACAGATACTTCCATGGTGAACCTCACAAGGCGAAGAAGCTGTCTGTCTGTTGTTGTCTGAAAGCCAATGACCACCAGCTCCTTCAAGTGGCGGTGGCGCCACCAAGTAGAGGGCGGCTGCCACGGTACTGTCTCCTGACAACTCTTCTTCTCGTCGCATTGGGGGACATGGACATACAGGCTCTCAAGCAATGGCGCTGCCTCGAAGAGGAGGCGAGGCCATGAAAGGTCCCAGGAGGAAGGCACATCTGCAACCAGTAGCCTCCTCAAATTGGGCATCAGAGAAAAAGGATTCTTGGAAGGTGCAATCCACATGTCTGGCCCAGTAAACCGGAGGACGAGATCCGTCATGCCGACGGCACGTTCGAAGAACCCCGTAAGCCTATTGACAATGAGGTTCCGCACCATGCGAGTTAGGCCAACTAGTCGGTGTCCTTCCAGTCGGCCAACAGAGAAGCCCAAGTTCACTTTGGCAAGGCGCGGGGCGGCGCCGGAGCGCAAGAAGACAGACGCGTGCAAGGTGGCCAAGCTCTCAAGCTTGGGGAGAGAGCGGAGCTCCACGACCATGAGGTGGCCGTCGATGACGAGCTCCCTAATCTCTGACGTGGGGGCGTTGAATACCGCCCTACTGGTTCCTCTCTGCAAGCAGCAGGACAAGAGGTGCAGAACTTGCAGCCGTGGGCACGCGGCGACCACGCCCTCGTAAACGGCCGTGGGCGTGGTGTCCGGGAGGTCCTGCAGGACGAGCCTGGCGAGCGCAGTGAACCCCTGAAGCGGCGGGGGCAGGCAGTTGGAAAGCTTGAGGCTTTGCAGCCGAGATTCGCCCGGCTTTCTGCTGATGCGTCCACGGGGGAATGTGTAGGCCGGCGGCGAGCTGCCGAATGGAGCCGTAGGCGGCGTGGCGACAACCTCGAGGTCCCGGACGCCCCAGGAATCGACCGCGTCGACGATCAAGCGGTTGATGCAGGTCGCGCTGCTGCCGTAGGCGAAAACCTCCAGCGACAGCCTCTCCACGCGCCGCCGCCGGTGAGTCGAGAGGAGGCCCTTGACAGAGGCGACCATGGCGCGCATGGCGCGGCGCTCGTACCGTGACGCCATGGTGATTATCCTCCGGCGAGACTCGAGCAGCAAGATCGATCTCCTGGCTTCCCGGAGAAGGACGAGGCCCCGGCGGTAGCGCGGTGGCAGCGCATCGGTGACTTTGAGATCCAGGACGGGGAGCTCGCGGGGGAGGTGGGCCCAGCGCCTGGAGAGCGCCCCGGCGCCAAGCGCGCTGCGGGTGTCGAGACGGCCCAGGATGTGGAGGAGCAGATCGTCAGGGAGGTCGCTAAAACGGTCCTCATCGCAGGCTGCGCGCCGCCGCCGGGGAGGGAGTAGATTCTTCCTGGCCATTGCTCCAAGAACAGTGGGGAAATTTAGCTCGGTGTCTTTAGACAGTATGGGGGCGGGCGGACTAATTAGAGGAGAGATTGGTCCAGTGGAAATTTATCGGCGACTGATTGATGTTCGAAGGGAATTCGGTCCAGATCCGGGAACATACTGTAGTTGTTGATTGACGAATCGGAGTCGGAATCAGAGTAGGGGACGGGGATGGAGAACAACGAGGGCGCAGTTGGGGAACGCGGAGAAAATGCGCCGCCAATTTCGAAACCAAGCGCCACATTTTCTTTCTCCATTCCTCAGCGCCTCATCTTTTTTTCCTGCGGATAATTGCAAAAAACCACCGCATTCAGAACAACTAATGAAAAAACCACCGGAATGTAATTTTTTCATAAAAAATCACCGTGGCAGAGTAACACCGTGACAAAAAAAGCAGTTTTTTTGGGGAGAAGCAGGATTGTACTAAATTATACTTCCTCCATCCCATTTTAAGATGCGTATAACTTTGGACTCGCATACCAAAAATCCCATGCAAAGCTCTGAAGAAAAAAATCTTGGACTGAAATACCCCGAAGACTAAGCACCCTCCCTTCATTAATATGCATGCATTGGTCATGTCTCTTCGGTCTCCGTCCTTTCCTTTTCCCAAACTCAGCAAACAATGGCACTCATCCGCGCCAAACTCTTCCATGAGTGCTGCAAACCATGCCGCCATTTTTGCCAAATTTTTATTTGATTTTTGCTAAGCGGGCTACAAATAGGAGGGAAGTAAACCATGTGGCGCCATTTTTGTAGAATTCAAATGAAACTATCAGCCTCCCTCTGCCGTACTCTATAATAACTCCATGACGTTGTGGAGCTCTTCTCATCACGTTCCTTTCTTTTCTCTCCTCCCATGGATACCAACGACTGCTTGTGTAGTTCAACGTTGAAGAAATCCAGAGGTTGAGCATCGTCCACATCGGGCAGGAGCAGGAGCATGGTAAACGCTACACCTACTGCACCCGGAAGCACGCGCAAGCGGCATGGTCTTACGTACCAGCCATGGCAGAGGCCAAGACATGCGAGGCGTTCCCAGCAACAGTCAAGCGACACAGCTCGTCGGCCCCTCTAGTCCGCTCACGGCGTGTGGTGACCCAGCATACCACTGCATGATGTAGTATACTATAGTCGTGGACATAACACTCTCGGAGTACCGTTTCGCAAATATTACATCCTGGGAGTAGTACAACAAAAACAAAGCGGGTCCACAACATACATTGTTATTATTACAATCAGAAATTTACATGACGACTTTGAGATCCTCCTAGGTCCATAGAGATATCCCGATGACTCAGGGCTAAACTATAATAACTCGGAGATCAGAATAAAGAAACAACTAAGGTTTATACGAGATTTAATATAGATAGAGGATAGAGATCTATGCTACTGGACTAGATCACTATATATGCTACATCTATACTTCAGATACGTTGGTCTCCATTTCATAGATGTTTTCGTAATTGTTCCCTTCGATGCTTTCGGATACTTCTGGTTCTTTATAGCGGAATTCTTCTTGATCTTCAATTGGATATAGTATTTCCTCTTTTTAACCGTCAATGTCTTCAGAATCTAGCAATGGTTAAGAAGATACGTTGAGTACGAGCGTACTCAACAAGTTCACTAAAAAGGAGTGTTTGATGCACTATATCTACAGCCACAGACCATAGGTCGTAGATCATGCAAGTTTTTGTAAATATTTCTTCAAAGGTTGCTTTTATTCTGAAAAGCTATGTCCGTCAGTCTTCACGGGTTTACTAGAACCTTCATGGGGTTCCTTTCCCACCGCGTTCGTAGCTCCTTCCCGAAACAGGGAGTAACAAGTTATAGTTCTTACACTCTGCAGAGGTGCGTCACTTTACTCATGAGAGATCTTAGCTTTGTTGCACATTCGGGCGCGCATTCCCGTTCACACTTCCTTGGTATGAGGCCCAGACTAAGATCCAAGCCAATCACCGTCCTTCTTCGTGACCCCGCATACACCACAATTGTTGTATGCCTAAATTCAAGGTAGACTTTTCCCCGTATAAAATGGTTATACCTTAGTTGGATACACACAATAACCATTAACACTAGATATCTATCTTTTGTAAGCCCAGATCCACGGTAGACTTTTCCCCGTATAAAACGGCTATACTCATGATTTGTAACTTACAAATGCCCAGAACAGTGTCCAATGCATGAGAAAGGGAGACGATCCAGCTGACTTCTTCGTCCCATTCCAAATCTCATGGTTAACGCGTAATATACGGCGCAAGAATCACTGACGACATTGGTTGTTAAGTCCTAGATAATATGTTCTTTTACCACCAGAACTTTCATAGAAGGTTATTACCTCATGGTAAATAACCTATAATCATATTATTACGAAAATAGTGTTTTCTAACCTTTTTGAAATACAGGTGATGACAACACTAGATTTGCAAAATACTTTATAGAAAATAATCAAAGGACATGAGCAAGTGTGAACTTGCCTTGATATAGTGAAGTATTGTAGTCGAATGTCTCGACTTGACCCTGGACCTCGGGTTCTACAAAAGTACCATCATTGCCCGGTAAGGACAATGTTCAAAGAAGCAATATATTTTTATGCATAAGTAATGCTATGCATTTTGTGAAACCTTAAGTAATTCCTCAACATTACATATGAGTTGGATTTAGATGATTTGTTTAAGATGGGAATTATCTTTAAGTTTACTTCATAAAGGAGTGTAGTTGTAAGGGTATTTTGGATAACATATAAGATATGGAAGTAAGGTACAATTGTAATACAATTTTAAGATTGGGTGATGTCATGTAATCATTACAAGATTTATGTTTTAATTTTGTTATGGTTTAAAAGAAATGGTATAGTGTTTCTTTTTGAAAGTGGCAAAAAGAATAACATTTGAAGAAAATATTATTTATGTTAAGTTAATCAACTCTAAAGATGAATAAGATTAAAATTATGGTTTAAGATAAGGTTTAAATGATTTTGAGTCATTATATACCTAGCTTGTGATATGTCAGACCAAAGTTAATTATAAAGATATAATTGGGCTTGGGATATAATATTTATGGTATTAACAACAATTACCCTGTGTTTGGATGTATGAATTGGAGGCTGAAATAGTGAAATCTGGAAATCGAGACCGGTTTCTACCGTTTGGATTGCGCTGTGAATCGTTGCCTGGAAACAGGAAAAAATTCCGAGCCCCCGCTCCTTCCTGTGCAAGAGCTCCGTCCGCGATTCCGAGGGGAAAACCTCCGAATCGCATGGAAACGCAGCCCGGGTACTGGTTCATCGTTCAGAAAACAGAGCCTGACTCCTGACGCTGCTGGGAACTCACGACCGCGACCAAAAGGATTGCCGCCGGCGGCAATGGTAAGCTTCTCCCAGCCCTCCTATCCCTGGCCTCCTCCCCTCCCCACGTTCTCCTCCTAGGTCGGCTTGTCAGACGCCAGTCCGTCCACTCCCTTGAGCTCACCCTAACCCTAGATCGACCGGGCAGCGGTAGGGGAATGGCGGCAGGAGGTGAACGACAGCTGGAGGGGAACGTCTGTGGTGGCCTGGCCCTCCCCAAGCCGGCCTCTTCCCTGGCCCTCCTCAGGCAGTGCCAGTCCTGCCGCAGCAACAACTTGTCGTCAGTATACAATAGCTCACCAAGGAAAAGAGACATGGACGTCAGTCTGTCAAGCATGGCACCTGAATGTTGTTTCTTCAGTTTCAGATTTGCCATCATAATAGCGGAAGACATAGAATATGTGCAGAATATTGTTGTGGGTTATGACTGTAGGTATACAATCTTAGGGCTTGTTTGATTCATAGGATAGGAAAAGTATAGGAATAGGAAAACCATAGAATTGAGATGTCATGCTAATGTGAATCCTATAGGAAGAAGGATCTTGTTTGATGTGGCAAAGGAATTTTTCCATGAGGTGTGACCTAATGTTGTTTTTCTATAGGAATTGCACTATAAGATTCCTATAGGATTAATTCCTATAGAATGTGTTCCTATGAATCAAACACTAACATAGGAAAAATTTCCATAGGATTCAAATCCTACACAATTCCTATGCAATTCCTATAAATCAAACAAGCCCTTAGAGTACCCGTGTGTATCATAAGAAAATCCAATGTACATACATGGACACTCGCTTTAGAAAGCTAAAAAGATGAAGTGTGTGGCTGTACTTGATGAGAGAGAGGAGTGCAATGTGATGTAGGGATCGACTAGTGGAATGCAAAGGTCACACTTAGGCATGCGGTAGATTTTTTTAAAAAGCGGTAAAGCAATGGAATATTTTATTGCTATTATGTGTAAAAAATAATATATATATAAACATTCAAATATACATATACCATTTTTCATACATATACAAAAGTTTATATTGTCCAAACTTGACAAAACATACAATTACATGGTTTATACATCCAAACATGGATTGGAATTGGGTCCTTCCCTTTGATTCTAGTAGCAAATACCATGCACACCCAAACAATAGAATTGAATCTAGAGGCTATTTCCTTTCCATCTTGGATTTGGAATTTTAGGTCCAATTCAATTCTAAGCTCGAATTCCTACATCCAAACACAGTGTTAGGGTTTTTCCTAAGTATAATGAAACTTAGTCTTAAAGACTTACAAAAATAGTATCCTAAATTATAATTATGTGTAAGACTATTTTAGAGTTAAAAGATTGTGTTTTGAACACAATTATTTCTTACTTAGGAAATAATGTTAAGTATTTAATAAAACAACTATCTCATTTTAATAATTGAAGATATATGATCTAAGAATTTTAAAATGTTTTTGGAATAATATATTTAGTATTATCCTAGTAAGTATTCTCATTTAAAATCTTAAAATTGAACTTTATTTATATTTAGATATTTTTTATTAAATTTCTCAATTATTGTATGTCTTTAAATATTTGTTTTAAGTTTTATTTGTAAAAAATTTAGTTAGTATTTTTATTAAATAAGAGATTTACTTTTATGTATGAAAGTGATTTTTATTTATTTTTTAGGAATTTTTCTAAATTTATTAAATTTCATTTAATTATTTAAGGGTGTTAATACTTATTTGTATTTTATTAAACCAAAATAAATATGATTATATTTTTCTTAGGTGGAGATTATTTTGATGAGCATTTAGATCTATTAAATATATTTTTAGGATTTTTCTACAATTTTCTAAAAATAAAATAGTGTACATGGTATTTTGGGTTATTTAATATTCAGCTTAACTTTTTTTTTACAACCCAAGCTTGGGTCTTGGGCCAGCTCAACCTAATTCTAAGCCCAGCCCAACACCCATTTGGGCTACACCCCCTGGACCTGGTCGACCAAGTTTGGTCAAACCAGATCCAGTCGATCCCCTCTCCTCTCTCTCTCGGGGCCTCCTTCTTCTCCACGACGGGTGACTCCGCCGCCTTTGCCGTTTGATTCCGGCGAGCTCCGGCGTTCCCAGCCGGCGGTGCTGAGGTTGCCGACATAGTCGACGATGCAACGCCGACTGGTCCAATTCGATTCACCGCGCGAGCCCTCCCCTGGTCATGCTCTCTTCTTCGAGGCGGCTAGGGTTTGTGGCTCCTTGGCGGTGTTGTGCTTCGGTGCTTCCCTGGTTGCTCTGCTGGCGCCTTGGCGGTGTGGTGTTGTCCAGCACCGCCGTGTTTCTCCTCTGGCTGCTATGGTGGTGGCTTAGGCGCGGGTTGCAGCGCCTTTAGGTGCTCCTCGTGCCGCTGCCCTGGCTCCTATCACCTCTATGTCCCACCGTCTACTTCCTCTTCTTGCTGTGCGAGGCTAATCGGGTAAGTTTTCTTCTCTAACCCATTCTCTCTGAGTATGAACCCTAGTTTGGTTTTCTCACTTTGGTTCACGATACACTGCAGTGGCTTTGCTACACGGTTTGCTCAGTGAATTTTGGCTTGTAAATTTATCTATTAGTACTGGATTGCCACTGTTGCTTAGAACAGCTTCTGTAATATGACTATGCCTTTGGTTTAGGTGACTTGCTTCTGTGACTGTCCTTTGAGCCAATGCAATGTTCTGGTATTATTTTGGAATTAAATTCTTGATAACTCTAGGATTGGGGCTGTGATGATGGTTTTCTGACCAAATATTGGGTGATAATTGAGATGTTGCATTGTAAGTTATATATATATTACTAAGTAGCATTGGTTTGATTGTATTTGTGTTCTGGACCTGCTGGTGAATGCCTTGTTTTGGTTCAGTCCAAGTTGATTATTTATTCACTGTTTTGATCTGATCCTAAGAATTTAACACAAGCTTGTTGATTAAAGTTTGGTAGCTCCTGCTAGTAGATTAAGGGCTTGGCTTAATCTGTTGTGGTGGATAAATATTGTAGCTCATCTGATCCATGATTTACTTATGAAACAATGCCTTACTTTGGATAGTTTGTTCAGCTTGTATATGACTGGTTTGTTGTGATTTACTTGTAATAAAATGATGTAGTGCTTTAAGTACCTTTCTTAGTATCTTGCTACTTGATTTGAATGGTCATAGACTATCTGATCATAGGTTTATAATATATTGGATAGATTTGTGTTGTCAAGTGCAAAATGTGCTTGTTTTTCATTAAAAAATCTGTAGGTGTTATGCTTAAAGGATACACTTCTCTTTGTTTTGGACTATGTGGTATATGTGTTATACAGCAGTGCTGCTCTTCTCACTACATCTTACTGTCCTATTCTTTTTTTATGGTTAGGGTATGAGCTCCTGGTTATACCAGGGATCACCAGCTCAACTGATTGATCACGCTCCCCTCTCTTCTTGACCTTCTTTCTCCCCCTCTCTATAAACTGATAAGAACATGTATTATGCTTGATTTCTTGGTTTGACCTATGATGCAAAGTCTGATGCTCCAGTTTTAAGAATAAGAACAAATTCTATTATTATTGTTGGTATCTGCTGCCCTTGCTGCTGCTGTGGTGCCTCCATACCTGGAGTATGCATATCAGTGGCTAGGTAGCAGAATTGGTTTCTTTAAGATTTTTCCCAAGCCAAGGATGCAATAGACTGAGGCCAAATATTTCTAAGATAAGAACAGATACTTGTTGGCCTTTAACAACTCTGGGATGAACTAGTGTAGCACTTCTACACTATACTGAGAGCTCCCTCTCACCCAAAACCATCTTGGGAAAAGTAGGAGAAGAATTGATATTAAATACTCAGGCTGGCTTAGAGATGAATAGCAACCTGATGTTGAGAAGTATATGCTGATGCTTGGTGTGGCTTGAGTTGATCTTGAGTAGCTCTTCCTGGTACTTTGATTTTGATCTAGTTGACCTTCTCCTCCCTGATCTGCTACTGCCTCCTTCTTGATTAGATAACCATAGTTGCTCTGATATATGTGTGGTTTGCTGGTGACTGTAATCAAGCAGTGCTCTGTATATGTGTGGAAATGGATAATATGGTGGTGTTCTTATGTGATCTTGAGAGAGATCTGATGCTGGTTATGTAAATTGTGACTAAACTCTGATGGGTTTCTGGAATAGAGAAAGAAATAAGCAAGCAGAGGCTTTGCTACGGTTGCTCCCTATTCTTATCCACTTTCCAGTGCTCCTGGTATGTTGACAACACACAGGTCTGCATGTGTTGAGTAAGCTACTTACTTGTGGGTCCTATAGGTTCAAGTTTCAAGGTTGTGAAAATATCTGTTATGGATGAGCTCAAGTTGAGAAGTGAATTTCCTGCTTCTTTTACTATGCCTCTCTCTTTGTAGTTGGATCTCTAAATGGTGAAACTTGCCCATGATTGCCTATGATGTTGAACTGAGGCCAGTACTATACTGATAAGAACATATATCATTTTTGGTGAAACTTGCCCCTATTTAAATATGCTCAATGATGTGAATAGCAATGCACTTCATTGCCATACTGAGAGCAAAACTTATTCAACACTAACTCTGTTTCTTTTTTTTATATTCTATTTGGTTTACTTTGTGCTTTTTCAGGAACAAGATCAGAAATTGAGAAGATGAGAAATGAAGATTAGTTTTAGGATTTTCTTATTATTTCATTTATAATTTGTAATATTCATAATTGTTGTAACATATTCCTTGGAATATATTTACTTGTACCTATTAGTTCTTATTGTAATACTCTTATCTGTTTGAATAAATATAAGGACATTGTAATATTTTTTTATTACTGTAATAAAGCATTCCTTTATTATAAAGGAACATTATTACATATATTATTGTAATAAAGAATTATTTTTATTTATTTCATTCTTATAATTTATTTTCCTTTTCTTTATTCACTTATTTGTTTCATTTTAATTTTCCTTCATTCTTTTATTTATAAAAGAATACTGTAATGTTGGTCTTAAATATTCTTTATACTTTTATTATCATACTTGTATTAGTATTATTATGAATAATTATTTCATAAGTCAAAATTTTCCCCTCATAACCCAACAAAACAATAGAGGTCATGTCAAAATTCATCTCACTCCCCTTCTGATAACACTATTTCATCGGAGTGAGATTTCTGATCATTCTAGTCTTTTTATTTGACGAAAAATTTACCCGGATTTTCAGATGCATGCATCGAGATGCACAAAATCTTAAATCTACCCTTCGTTTAATCCTAAATGCTGGGATGTTACACGGCGTTGCTCCCCGCTGACGTGCATCTCACCGCGGCTGGCCTACAGTCACAGCTCGCGTCCTCCATCTCGGCGGCCGTCATGCAGTTCGCCGTCACCATACAGGACACATGCAGCCCATTACTCCATTTTCCTCCTCGCACGTGCCATAGTCCAGGATCTCTTCTTCCTCATGGCTATCTACAAACCACGCCGGATCCATGCCACCGCCGTCGTCGTAGGACTGAGAGGAAGCAACAGAGATGGGACCAGGAGAATACGAGGTGGAAGACGTAAAGAATAGAAAAGCTAACGTTCGAGAATTAATTGGAGCGTTGCTAAACAGGGGTAAAAGGGTCCGTTTTGTTTTGATTTGGGCTCAACTACACAATGCGCATCCAAATTTGGGAATTTTGAGAAAAAGTTATACGCATCTTAAAATGGGATGGAGGGAGTAACAGAGTCGTTCCAATTTAGCACCACTAATTCAGTTTCTAACTGACATGCCCCTCATCTCGGCCGGCCGTGGCGACGAGGGAGAGTAGGTCAGAGGATTTTGTTTGCTGCTGAAGAAGAAGGGGGCTGTCTTGATCCAGGCGACGATACTGCTATCCCTCCGGCGATCTCCAAGAAATTCAACATACTATATTAGATCTAGGATCTAGTGTTTCAGTTTTGTCAAAAAAAACTATATGACTTGCTTGAACTTAAAAGCATGGACAAATGCACTATAGATCTACTACTTGTTGATGATTATACCCAACATGTTTTAGGTAGAGTTAATGATGTTATGATTGAAATACATATGAAATTTGTGTATGTTGACTTTATTGTCATGGATAAGAAGAGTAAAATCTCCAATCTTATAATTCTCGGAATACCCACCACATGTGGTGTCATTGATTCAATTGAAGGGAATGTTAAGTTTTTTTTAGAGAGAGAAAGGGTATGTTAAGTTTTAGTTCCCTCATAAAAAGTGCACGGAACATTTTCCAAGGAAGAAGGAGATGTCATTAAGGTACAAGCTATCTCAACTTGAGTCAGAGATGCTGGCTTGCTTGGAGGGGCTCAAAAATATAATTAACCTTCGATGTTGGTTGGCTGTCCTTGAGTCTGACTAGTTGCGAGAAGTTCATTCGATCAATGACACTAGATATGAATGATCGGGCAGCTGAGCCCTCTTTCATGAAGCATGGGAGCTGATCAAGGTTTATCGAGATGTCCAAGTTCGGCAGGTGGAACCCGTGAGCAATGGAGTGGCGCATATTCTAGCGCAATTAGGTAAATCATGCCTTAGTGATTTCTTATGCGATTCAGCCCCTACATATGTGTGGGATCTGATCGCACTTGATTGTAAGAACATTGTTACCTAATTAATAAAGCGCGTGTTTTCTTATAAAAAAATAAGTAAGCCTGGCTATATGGCTATAAAAAAGTTTCTTTTAGTTTACTTTCTGCAATTTTCAATAAAGTACTAAGTTTATGTTCCTTATAATCTAATTCTTTTTGTCGTAGAGGCGACTTTTGTTGACTTTTGTTCCTTGAATATTACAGTTTTGTTTCATGTGTAGATTCGGTTTGTTCTGTTGCGCTATAAGTTTTCCGTAACTGCCCTTGATCCTTAATTATTTCTTAATTATTTTCCAAGCCTCCAGCACAAAGTCTCGCTCCGGCTTTCAGAAGTTAGGCTTCTTTATAAATTTGGATCACAACATAAGGAAACATCGTATACCTCCTATTGGATGGCAATGAATATACATTTCAGTCTTTAGTTGCTACAATACTCGTTAGAAATTGAACATAGCAGCACTTGGCAGGAATGAACAGAAGTGTAAATCAAAGTGTATACCATCTATTTTCATACTCTGAACTCCGACTAATTCTTTTATTGTTCTGGTTTTCGTTGATTTACAGTGACAAGTTGTCAGTCAGACAATAATCAGAAATAAGATGTCTTGAATAAAGGTTCTTTTTTCTTTGCCTTGAGTCAATCGTGCATGAATTGGAGATGAAAAATTATATTAACTCGTACGGAAAGATTGTGTGTTGCAGTACACACTAACTAGTGTTGACAAGTACCTGGTTGCTGCTCGCCAAAAAATCGTCCATATCACTGTATACTTGACATGTAAACAGGATTTTCTGGCCTAGAAAATTATACCAAGGAAGCGGAAAAAACACTGAAGTTTATGTTCGTTTATTACATGGTCAGGTTCAAGATCGTTGAGAAAAGGCCCAACTCTTGAGTAACAAGATCTAACTAGTATATGTTTTGTAAGGTTGATGAGCCCATTCACCAGCTTGAACCGCTGAAAGATTTACAGGGTATATACGTATCAAGGAGCAGAAGATCTCCCATGCCAGTTCAATGAATAGCCCAGAGCAAAATGTATCTGCAGAAATAAATGAATGTATGATTCCAGCGTTGTGTGCCTTTTCTTTGCACAAAAATCATGTGCAGCATAGGTGCGGTCCATGCACATTATCTTTCATGATGTACTAGTATCAAAATTTGGGAAAAAGATGTTATGGCCAGTTAAGACAAACCAGGACAAGATATGACCCTGACTGAACGTGATGGGTCGTTTTGTGGCCGGGTATTCCTTTTGTAACCATTCGGGGAACAAAAGTATTTTGCTTTATCACAGAAAGTCCATTCGCACTTGTCATGTTCTGGGAGTGGTATCTCAGGCTGTAAGCCACATATGTTCTCAGAATGCAGCGACCTGCAGCTTCCACAAAAAACTCATATCTACGACGAACTCACTGCGGAATTCAGTAGCGACCTACAGAGAGCTCACTCAAGCAATGAAGGGGAGCCTTTACCACGAGTTCCAGACTGACCTACCCGCTGCTGAGGTGTGGGAGGTCTATGGAGGCCTCCTTATTGGGCAGCTGGTGCCTCAATTGCTTCCTGACATGATCTCAAAGGTCGAGCTTGTTGACGGCGATGGTGGCATTGGAACCGTCTTGCTTCTCACCTTTCCTCCTGGTTAGTACCTGAACACATAAAGTACTTCAGTTAGCCAAGGACGATCCTCTTCTTTTTCTGGTTTGATTGATATCATGTGCACCCAGCTACAAGTAATTTCCGTTTTGGTGATTCATGTTTCTAGGAACTCCTGGATTAGAATCTTACAAAGAGAAGTTCATCAAGGTTGACAACGAAAATTATGTGAAGGAGGCAATAGTAGTAGAAGGAGGCTTTCTAGACTATGGCTTTACAAAGTATTTGGTACGATTTGAGATCACAGACAAGACAGATGAGACGTCCGTGATAAGGTCAACCATTGAATATGAAGTCGACGAAGAGCACATAAGCAACACATCCTTCGTCAGCACCGCTGCCGTAGCTACTATTGCTGAGGCCATCACAAGGTATATCAAGGAGCAGAAAAGTTCCGAGCAAGCTCCTAAACAAACCTCAGAAAAATAACAAGAGTGATGTGCCAAATAGTAACCTCCTTTATAATTTATATTTACTGTGTTATGGATTATGTTTCGTGGATGATTAGTTGTACTTTATTACTGAAATGCACTGTCAAGTATTGTCTATAATTTGGATAATAAAAGCAAAGTTCAGGCTACTCTACGCCAGAGACCTAGAGTACTAAATCTACCATTTGAAATATGAATTTCTGATTTACTTTCAGCAAGGAGAGTGGTGCCTATTATTTTATATCACATGTTCATACCAACAAAGTGGCTCCATATACAAGTTTGCAGTGACTATTACACTATTTATTAGTTCTAAACCGAATTCAACTATGGTAATTCATTATAAATCACTTCAAAGAATTGCAAATATTTAAGATTGCAAAATGGAGCTAACTGGAGGCCAATCTTTGGTCTGAGGCTGGGGCACAGGGCTTAACGCACTGATGCTACCAGCTCAGTAGCCTATTATGCCGTGTGTTGGGCAGCTTTCTCTATGACAGATTTAACATATTCTTCCATTTATATAGGTATATCGAGACAAAAGCTTTGTGTTTTCTAAAAAAAGCAACACTGCAAGAAATAAAATTGACATTCTGAAACTAGTAAGTGGCAATATCAAGGATACACAGATAATTTTGTTGTGTCAGCCAATCATTCCATTTCTTGTAAAACCTGTTTTTGGGGATCTCACCGTTTGGTAAAGAAGACAGTCAGTAGTGCAATAAAAAATGATCACCGTCAACAGCATCGTTCGAAGGCATAATCCCCATCGTCAATAAGACAGGTGCATCCTTGGGCAGGAGTTTTACCACCTTTAAGCCCGCCAGTGCCTTAGCAATGTACGCCAGGAGACACTTATCCATCATCTCCGTAACTTAAGTATTTAACCGGCTACAACAAAATAACAGTCACTACTCCACGCCGTCTCTCTGATTCTGCATGCACCATGGTGGCATGACCTGGCTAGCATGCAAAACACCTCATTAGTATTGACATGACAGGATTACACAAGAGTTATCAAGAAGAGCCAAGAGTGTGTGACCACAAACGATACAGGCTTCTGTTCAACTTGATGGGACAATAAAGTATCTATTTTTTCCTTTTTTTGGATGAGACACAGCGGGCCTCTTATCCTATAAAACAAACTATACTATCAATCATAGGAAATTGCTTAACCTGGTTACTAATTAAGTTAAGTGAAGCTAAAATTGAACAAAGGCAACACCTTTGTTTGTTTGCTAATGATGGTTTTGAACTGCTAGAAAGGCTTACATTTAGGAACAGAGGAAGTACATATTAAGCCCTAAACATTTACCAGAGTTGTTTCCAAGAAATTGCAAGAAAGCATATGTTAACCCAGACAAAAACACCCACTTGGATATGTATGCTCAATTAAGAATAGTTGCAGAAATATATATATTCTAACATCGAAAATGATAATGGAACTTCTTTGTTCATATAATTTTTATGTATATCATGAACATGACTATAATAATGCTTGATGAATTACAACTGGTTTAGTAATGCATCAGAAAGATAGACTATCCATTTATAGATTAGACGCTACTGGGTACAAATTAGACATGGCATCTTGTATCTTCGCTGCTGATTATCCTTGTATCATTCTGTGTAACCAAAAGGGAGTTTGACTCCTTAAATCTGGACCATTCAGGTGTACTTTGGTTTCTGTTGCTCCATATCTTTGTAACCAGCACATCCAGGAAGCTCCTGAAGTACACAACAAAAGAAGCTGCAATCTCTCCGGACAGAATCATTGTATCAATATGGCAACATATGAAAATAAAATGCATTCCCGCAACCCAGAAATATTTAACTGTCGGAAACATACCGTGGAAATAAATTATATTACTGAAATAGAAAAATAGGAGAGCTATGAAAAGTTGACCATGAAACTTGGGGTAGTCCGATAGATCTACCCCTTGTGGATTGGAGATTTGAAAAGGATATTAAAAGGAAGCAATTGCTTAATTATAGTATTGATTTTGGAGTTTGTATATTTTGTGGCAATTGTGTTTTAGCTGGGATTGTATATTTAGATATTATATGGATTTAATTAAAATGGCACCCTCTTTGGTATCATGCTTAAAATAGCAACTTTGGTATCTCTTAGTAGAACCCATCATTTTTGGGGAGTCCTTACAACCGTCAAAGCAATGTTCGGAAACTATAGTACAGTTCTTAAAAGAAGGTACACAAAAGGTTTGAAAATTATCTGCTATGTTCTAATAATATTTCATTGCCTTTTTTTGCATTAAAGCAAGCAGACTATGTTAAATGCATGGCATAAATAAAAACAATTGGAATCGTGGCAGAGAAAACCAGTAAAATAACTCGACATACTCAACCACGTGAAACAATTTAAAAGGTGCCTCCATGCGGAATTATAGACGGTTCTAGTCAATCCATGACTAGGATCAGCTCGGTCCCATTAGTTCTAATAACGGTGTGAAATAAAACTCACGCTAATTGGTGCAACAAATATGAATAGCTATATAGGCACTCAGCTTGCAGTTTATTCTAAAAGATGAGGCTTGACAGATTACGTAACACAGAAAAGTCAGCTTTCCCATGATAAAGCATAGATGGAACTTACAGTGGTGAACAAGGTGAAAGCCCCCCATGGACATAGTGTACAAACAAAAACGAGTCGTAATGTTGTCCTTGAATGTAGTAGAACATTGGCAATCTTCTAACAAGATTAAACAGCATCTTCTCGTAGAAGCTGATTGCGGGTTGGTTGTATGAAATAACATGCAAATATACGCCCCTGCAATTGACGATGCTTGTAGCATACTTAATCACCTCCTGAACCAGGGAAGATGCTGCACGGCGGAAGTTGCGTGTCATGGTTGGCAGAATTTGCAGGAAATGAGCTCAGAGTTAAAACCCGGCGATTAAGGTAGGTACTAACCTATGCCAAGGTTTCTGTAGCGGTCTGCCACGCCGAGCGTCAGTATATACACAAGAGTCGTGTCTTCCCACAAACAGTTGTAGCTAAAAAAATCTTCAATCTGCAGGGATCTTTATTATTAGCTCTATTATGAGCATGACAACAAAATCAGTCTTTTTTTTCAGGACTTGCTGTACTGTACCTCACTGTCTTTTGCTGAAACCATCTTGGCGGTAACAAACCCAACAAGTTCACCTGACCTGCTCGTGTCGACGGCACCCCAGGATATGATACCGTCGGCATTGACAACATCCAAGAAGAAATCCCTCTCATATCTCAACAAGAAAATGCAGAAACAACAGATAAGGCAAAATTTAAGAGGTATGCAGAAAATCAGTACTACTTTGGAACAGTTTGCGAGAAATAAGTTTACAGTCTGGGCATAAGCAAAGATTAAAACAGTGCCATTCATTCGGTTCTTGTACCTTACAGGAAAGAGATCAGAATGCATCTGCTCGAGCACATGAAGATCCGAGAACCGGATTGGGCGGTATTCTACGGTTGGTTGGATTTCAGATGCTGGGTCCGACATCAAGCCTCGAGCTCTCATGGAGACAAGTTTCTCCATGATTCAGTGTGTCAGTTGGTTAGATCCACAATGCCGCTTCCTGTCCAAGCCAGAATGTACGGAGCAAGGGTGTGCAAAAAATGAAACCAGCCAAAGCGGTCAGTTACATCCTAGTTCATTTTCCTTCACAAATGAAATCCAAACTTTAAAACTAGTGCAAAAATTTGAACTAACCTAAACTGGTCAAACCAGTCAAACCGGGTTTGCACATGCTTATGTACGAGTATAATGCGAGGGTAGTTTTATTTGGAACCGAATCTCGCGGGCGACACGAGCAAAGGCACTGGATGCTCTACGTGATCAGGCACGGTTATACATTATTAGTCTCCGGTCGGTTACGCGAAGAAATCCTCGGTCTAGCATCACACGAATCACCAATCAAGTAGGCCGGGAGCGAGCCGAATCAGATGTAACCTAAACCTAATAATATAATATAGGTTGTGATGATTGTTTGGAAACAGTTGGGCAGATAGGCGAGGGGAGGGGGCTAACCTTGCCGATGGACAACGCCTGGGTTCAGATGGAGGGATGGGAGCGCGCTTTGGCTTGGTTCCTCGGTTCGATTTGGTGGGGGGCGTTGACGAAGAAGAGGAAGGGCTGGGGCAACTGGCCGCAGAGGATTCAGGAATTGTTTGAGTTTTCAACTCCTGTTCCAGACATTAAAAAAAGGGAAATTTTCCCTCGAACTTTTTTTGTTCCTGTTCCAAACATAAAGAAAGTGAAAATTGGTTATTTAACCAAAAGTTCATCAACCTTGGATTATCTATCCAAGGTTGGTTGTACATTGGTAAATTACCCAGTAGGGATCTACAATTAAAATGTAATTATAGCAGGGTCCTAATTAGAGCTGGTCACGAAAGGATGGATGGATCAGCTTCATCATCGGTTAGATCAGAAACCTCGTCGCCAGATTCACTTATGTGCATAGGCCTCCAACCATCTCCGCTCTTGGAGAGAGACCAACCACCGCATCCACCGGTGACGCATACCGCATGTATTACTAAGACTGATCATCTTACCTCATCCAGCCAATATCTCCAAAAGGTCTTGCATGTTGACCCGTAAAATTAAGGCGTGATATACGGCGCAAGAATGATGTCACGACCCGCACATCCGGCTATGAGTGACAACAGCCACGACCCGCACATCCGGCTCCATGCGAGAGGGAAAAGATAGAGCTGACTTCTTCGTCCATTCCAAATCTCATAGTCAACGCGTGATATACGGCGCAAGAATCACTGACAACATTGGTTGTTAAGTCCTGGATAATATGTTCCTTTACCACCGGAACTCTTATAGTAGGTTACCTCATGGTAAATAACCTATAATCACATTATTATAAAAATAGTGTTTTTTGTCCTTTTTCAAATGAGGTGATGTCAACACTGGATTTGCAAAATACTTTACAGAAAATAATCAAAGGACATGAGCAAGTGTGAACTTGCCTTTTGTGATTGCAAGATTATGCACTCACGGTCTTCAAGACAATATAAGATCCAAGATCTGAAATCAGCATCATTGGTCCGGTAAGGACTAATGTTTAAAGAAGCAATATGCTTTATGCATAAGTAATGTAATGCAAGTTGATAAACTCGAATCCTGGGGTAACGTTGTTCTAGGGTTTTGTCAACACCCGGATTTTTCAATCCTAGATGCCTGTTATGCCATACATCGCAATCCCAGGATTACCATTTTTGCGAGACATAACTGAATTGGATACCATGGTACTTCATCTATTACAAACGATACATAAGTTCTTACACAAATAGGGATCGCATGATCCAGTTCTTAATACAACTTCAAGCGGCGAGAATCGTAATAATGCGATAGCGTGGAAGCTCCATCTTCGGGATCACAGGCAATGCTAACGATGGGAGATGATCCTAGTTGTCGTAACCTTCCTGGAGTCCATCCTCCAGGTACTCCTCTTCATAGTCTGGCCATGGGAATAGCCAGGGACAAAGCCATGAGTACTCTTTAAGTACTCGCAAACTAATACTAACAGGTAAGGGGTTTTTGGATAATAGGACACTAGGCTCTAGGGTTGTTTTGCAAAAGCCAAGTTTATCTTTACTAAGTTCCAAAACTAGTCACAAATTTTATAACTCTTAAATGGGATCTTGTAACTCAGGTCACAACTCTGTTGTGGTCAAGTCAAAGTCTCAATTCATTTCACAAGTCATTTTAAAAAGGGTTTGACGGGGGAACAGTATGGCCACTCCAACTGTCCATAACCGCGGACGCGGCTATTCGAATAGTTTGACACTCTGCAGAGATTGTACACTTTCACCACAACATTCGATACATCCGTCAGGAACAAATCCTGAATTCACCATACTCGATTATCGGATAATCAATCCTAACCTTTCAATTACACTCCTAGTATCGGCACCTCTCCTGTGAGTTTGGCCTCCCAACCATGACCATTTGTCATCTTGGAGTCTTGCAGTGGACAATCTTCACAAGGTAGCCTCATTTCAGACCTTGGCCGTGAGGAACTAATACTAAGGTATATAAGTTTCAGTTAAGCCCTACCCAAAATTGGGTATTGTGGTTTATGCGATAAAATTGGAATGGTATCGCATCCAGACAACCATCAGTTTTACAAAGGGCTAAGGCTCATGCCTCAACATTTTCATCACCAAAACCATCAAGGGTTTGGAAACACATGTCCAAAACATTTCAATAGAATGATCCATCATTCCAAGGTTTTCATAACCATTTTTCCACCAAGTATTCCCATCTAAGGTTGATCAAGTTTTATGCTTAGCACTAGCATCTACAGGTAGGGGTAATAATGATGAGGGGTGGTACTAGTGGAGTTTCACTAAGTCTAACCTTATACCTTAGGCTGAGATCAGGGCTCTAGCTTAGGCCAAATTTTATGCTCTTTAGGCAACCTTGAGCATAACTGTCTAATATCTACCAAACTCTTAGGTAGACTCTAAGTAAGCTTTGATAAAGAAATAAAGTAAGAAGCTTGCCATAAAACTATGATTGGTTTAACAAGTGGGTATGATCACTTATGCTTAAGGCATATAGTATTCATATCACAAGTATGGGTTTGTGGCAACAATAGGGTATTTTACAAGGGTTAGCTTGCACAATGTCAATATAAGCTTGCATAGGTATAGTATCTTGCAAGTGTTAGCTTGCCTTGTCTTGAGCGATGGTTGAAGTTCTCCTCGGCTTCCTCTTCGTAGTATCCTCCTTCCTCCTCGTATCCTTGGTCGGTACTAGCGTCTATGAATAAATACGAGGTACACAATCACCAAACAATACTTAACTACTTGCAATCATTACACACAAGGGTCCTATAGATGATCTAGCATCATCTCTAACATTACAAGGTTAAGGCTTGGTTTAAATCTTTTTATTTTAGAAAAGTAATTTCTACTCATTGAGAAACTACTTAAGATTTAATATTCTCCAAACTAAACATGGGATCATGTTGACACATGTCATCACCACATATTGTAGTCCATGGGAATGTGATTTAAAGTGGTGTCACAATTAAATAAGGTTTTACCCTTTTATTTTAATTAATTAAAGTGGCTAGAAATGCTTATGAAGCATTCTTTTATTCCTTGAACACTATTTCTGCAAGTAAACCTATATATTTTTATATATTCTAAAAGGTATGGTTAAATGTGATTTTTGAAAGTTGGAATCAACTCAAAAGCTTTTATGGTTTAAATTTGAAAAATGTTTGAATGCAGAAAAGCTTCTGCCTTGTTATTTTTGCTATGGGTGATCTACTGATCCAAATGACTTGAATCCAATGGGCTTGGATTAAGCATTCACATACCTTTCCAACAAAATTGGTTTCATCCAATTTGATGCACTGAATCGATCTAGGTTGATTTTTGAAGTTGGGTGCTGAAGTGGGTTCGAAAAGAAATAGAAAAAGGTTTAATTTGAATTCTTTGGGCTGGCGGGAAATTCTAACGGGCGGCCTGCTAAGCGCAGTGCTCCAGCTGCTGCGTAAGTGGGTGTCCCCACTCGTGACACGGGGCTGGGCGGCGGTATGGGGTGATGTGGATCGTTCGATCTAGCTCTAATCCAACGGTTGTGGGTCATCGTCGATCGAGACAGCTCGGCGAGAATGAAACCTAAGCGGCCGGTGAGGGTCTGAGGGCTCACCGGGGTACTAGCGAGGTCGGCGGCGAGAGCAGCGAAGTCGACGACGGCGAACCTCCTGGTACCGGTGGCTTCTCCTGGGGCGGCTCCAATCCCTGGCTCCCTTCTTCTCCAGAGGCGGCGGGCTCCGGTGAAATTCCAGCGAGGTGGTGCTCGCCTTGCTCTGAGGATGGTGTGCGCGGTCGGTGGGGAGAGGGAGTGAGATGGTGTGATGAATTCGATGCGAGGTGGCCTCTATTTATAGTCGGCGAAGCGGCCGTCGAAGCGCAAGGTGAGCTCGTCGAAGCGGCGTTCTGGTGACTAATGGCATGGGCACGGGTAGGGGCGGTCTTTGTGTCTCTGGCGATGCTCAACGGCATGGTCGCGAGCATAAGGCGGTGTGGTTTGGTGCAGAACGGCGGTGCTCTGCTGACAGGCGGCGTTGACGGCAATGCGGTGGCTATATGGCACGGACAAGCAGGGTGTCTGGCGGTGTCTGGTCGGTGGTGATCGTGTGTGCGCGGTGTGAGGCGGCCTTGTGATGTGGGTGATGGTCGAGGTGGCGCTGGCGCCTTCGGCAAGGTCTGGCGTGTCTCGTGCGTGTGGTCGAGGGCTTGCAGCGCCATGGGGAGAGCGATGGCGGTGGATGGTGGCTGCCTCCCGGACATCTTGGCTAGGCTTCTGCTTGCTCCTCTAACTTCATCCACAATGGGGTGACATGGGGGTGCTGTTCACCATTAATGGCAATGGCAAGCTCACAGGGGTGCTAGTGTTGGGCTAAACTTTCTAGATGATCTACTGAGTTGTGGGTGAGCTAACTAGGGAACAAGTTAGGCAAGAATCACTGCACACTATAGTGTTTGTGGTTTTGTTTGATTTGTGTCTGCAACCTGTTTAATGAAATGGCCGCATGAACTCAAGTTTTGAATTTTGAATTGAATTTTGGTGAGTTTGCTAGATTGGTTCTGGTGAGTCTGCAGATGCTTCGGTTTTGAAAGTTGAGCTTGTTTGAGTGGGTTTTAAAAAAGGGGGATCTTCCCATATGAAGAAGATTCAATTTTGAAATGTCATTTAAACTATGCATTTGAAAGTTTCTGGATGATCACAAAGTGGGCCTTGATACTCAAGGGGTGCAAAGATCCAGAAAAGTTTCTGTTAGGTTCTGAAAGTTTGAGATAGCCAAAGTAGGCATGGGAGTTAAATTGGTCAAAATGACCATTCCCTTAATATATTTGTTTTGATTTACTTGTCTTTAGGAAAAGTGTGGGAAATGTTTTAGATGATGTTATTTTCACCTAAGAAACATTTTACAAGCAATGGATCACACAAACAAAGTGGTTTTAAAGAAATTCAAAATCCATGCTTACACACATGCATGCATTCATGAGTTGGTTTAGAAAAGTTTTTGTTAACCCTAAACTTGATGATTAGTGTTTGTTGATCTAAGTTGGTATTTTTGGGATGTTACAAACCTTCCCCCCTTAAACAAAATCTCGTCCCAAGATTTGAAAAAGGACGAAAAGATTACCTAGGATTTGAAGAGATCGGGAAACTCCGTCCTGATGTGATCTTCGCGTTCCCAGGTAGCTTCCTCTTCTGTGTGATTGCTCCATTGAATCTTGAGAAACTTGATGCTCCGGGTTCTGGTGGTTCGAAAGGCTTCCTCCAATATACGGATGGGCACTTCGGGATAGGTCAGGTCATCGTTGATCTCTATGGTCCGGTGGTCGATATTCTTGAACACTTCGGTCTTCTCGGGGACTTCGAGACATTTACGAAGTAATGAGATATGGAACACATTGTGCACAGATGACATCTCTTCAGGTAGCTCCAGTTGATAAGATACTTCTCCTCGACGGTTCAAAATGTTGAAAGGTCCGATATATCTGGGGGCTAACTTTCCCTTGAGTTGGAAACGCTGCATTCCCTTCAATGGCGACACTTTCAGATAAACAAAATCTCCGATGTTGAAGGCGAGGTCTCGACGTCTCTTGTCGGCGTAACTCTTTTGTCGGGATTGGGCTGTCTTGAGATGCTCACGAATCTTGTGAACCTTCTCTTCTGCTTCTCGTAGGATGTCGGGTCCGAAGATCTGACTCTCTCCTACTTCCGACCAGTTCAAAGGGGTGCGGCACTTTCTTCCGTACATGAATTCAAATGGGGCCATTTGCAAACTGGCTTGGTAACTATTGTTGTAAGAAAATTCTGCAAACGGCAGTCTTCCCATTTGGATCCATATTCTAGCACATGCTCTCGGCATATCCTCGAGTATTTGATTTACTCGCTCCGTTTGTCCATCGATGCGAGGGTGATACGTGATCTTGAAATCTAGGCGGGTTCCTAAACCTTCTTGGACTTTCTTCCAGAATCTCGAGGTAAACTGAGTTCCTCGATCCGATACTATGTTCTTGGGGACTCCATGCAAACTAACGATTCTAGCGATGTACAACTCGGCTAACCGAACTCGATAGGTGGTTTTGACGGGCAAGAAATGGGCGACTTTGGACAATCATCACTATGACCCAAATAGAGTCATTTCCCTACTAGAAGTAGGTAGTCGATGATAAAGTCCATTCCTCTGAATCCCATTTCCATTCGAATTTGCAAAGGTTGCAACAATCCAGTGGTCTTTGATGTCTGCCTTGACTCGACATATGTCACACTTGGCGATATAGCTTCGATTTCTCTCTTCATCTTATGCCACCAAAATTGCTCTTTCAAATCTTGATACATCTTAGTTCCTCGGGATGGATAGAATAAAAGTATCATGAGCCTCCTTCAAGATAACTTCTTTCAACTCCGAATTTGCTTTGGTACACAAAGGCGTCCTTTGTACCACAAAACTCCTTCTTCGTCCTCGGTGAATCCGGGTACTTTGCAGTCTGACCGTCACGCTTGATTCCGTCGATACTAGCATTTCCTTCTGCGCCTCTTTAATCGGTGATCAAAGTGGGCTGAAGTTCTATGCTAGCCAAAAATCCTTCACTTACTAATTCTATTCGAAAATCTTCCATCTCCTTGTGCGGACTTGGTTGCTCCTTCAAAATCATGGAGTTCAAGCGACGGCAATCTGCTAAGGGCATCGGCTACCACATTGGCTTTTCGGGGTGATAGTGAATGTCAGGTCATAATCCTTGATTAGTTCAATCCATCTTCTCGCCTCATATTCATCTCCTTCGGTGAATATATACTTTAAACTCTTGTGATCCGAATAAATCTCACAATGATTTCCCATTAGGTAATGTCTCCTTGTCTTGAGGCTAGAACTACATTTGCGAGTTCGAGGTCATGGGTTAGGTAATTTTGTTCATGTTGCTTCAATTGTCGCGATAGATAAGATATAACTTTGCCTTCTTGCATTAGCACATCCGAGACCAATCTTGGATGCGTCACAATACATCGAAGGGCTTCGTGATATCGGCATAATCAAGATGGGGCTGAGATTAATCTCCTCTTGAGTTCTTGAAAACTCGCTTCACATTTGTCGGTCCATTCAAACTTCTTGTCCTTCTTCAGCAATTGGGTCATGGGTGCAGCGATACTCGAGAATCCTTCTCTGAATTTGCGGTAATATCCGCCAATCAGAAAAGCACGAACTTGGGTTTGAGTGGTTGGGGCTTGCCAATCTTCTACATCTTTCACTTTGGCGGTCAGCGGCAATTCCTCCGGTGATACAATGTGACCAAGGAATCCTACCTCCTGTAACGAATTCACATTTGCTAAACTTTGCATACAATCGATGCTCTCTAAGGGTTCCAAGAATGGTCCTTAGGTGTAGCTCATGTTCTTCTTCTGATTTGGAATAAATCGAATGTCATCGATGAAAACAACGACAAACTTATCCAGAAGTCCATAAAAATCTTATTCATGAGATTCATGAAATAAGCGGGGCATTGGTTAATCCAAAAGACATGGTATACTCGTACAATCCATATCGGGTGGTAAAGGCGGTCTTTGGAATATCCTCTGCGCAATTTTGAGTTGATGATAGCTAGTTCTAAGATCAATCTTAGAAAACACTTGGGCACCGATCAATGATCAAACAAATCTTCTATCTTGGGCAAAGGGTACTTGTTCTTGATGGTGACATCATTCAACTTCCGATAATCCGTACATAAGCGATTACCTCCATCCTTCTTGTCCACAAACAAGGCAATTGATCTCCATGGGGCGCTTGGTTGAATCAATCCGATTTCCAACATGGAATCCAGTTGCTTCTTCAGTTCTTCTAGTTCAAGCGGGTTCATATTATAGGGTCTACGGGCTATGGGTCTGTTAGGGATTAGTTCGATGATAAACTCGATATCCCGATCTGGGGCATCTGGGCAAAACATCTGGAAATACATCGGGTATTCACGGACTATCCGGACTTGGTCAATGGTAGGTTGGGCTAGACTCTTGTTACACTTGAATTGGCGAGGTAAGGTTTGGATATATGCTCATGATATTCGGTGATCTTGGTCATGGTGATGGCTTTCTTGGCACGGTCGATCAATCCTTTGTGTTTGGACATCCAATCCATTCCTAGTACTACTTCCAAACCTTTAGTTACGAGTACTATTAGATTAGCATAAAATCTATGCCATGGATTCGGATAGGACGACTTTGCAAATTTGCCTAGCCTTGGTGGTTGATCCGAATTTGTACAATCATCACATGCTTCAATTTGGTTGGTTGAATTTTACTAGTGCAAGCAAATTCTTGGTGACAAATGAATGCGATGCACAGAATCAAACAACACTCTTGCAAGTACTTGAATTAAGAAAACATACCCGGACGACGTCTGGCGCTTCTGAGCTTCTTGACATGCATGAGAAAAAGGCGGCCATTGCGGTTGAGTGAATTCCACAGGGCAAATCTTCTCCTGGTTGGACACGGCCAGCTGGCTTGAGCTAGGACATTGGTATTAGGGGTAGCATTCTTCTTGTTGGGACACTCGTTGGAATAGTGGCCTTTATTTCCTGATCATAACAGGTCACTTGTGACTTGTCCTTGGCTATGACAGGCACAACATTGCTTCCGGTCCTTGGGGCGGTGTTGGGGTTGGTGGTAGCATTGTTGAGGTTGAACTTTGGTGGGCGGGTGAAATTGCTAGAGTTGCGGGGTTGTTGTGATTTTCTCGGGTCTAGGGTTTCCACGGTTGGGATAGGTGGGGACGGGTCATAGGGGTCTATTGGTTCTTGGGGCAAATCCGGAGATGGGTTGGCGATACTTTGGGGTCCGATGGGTTCTGGTTGATGCATCATGCGACGCTTGCGGTTCTCATTGGCTGGTTGATCTTCCTTCCATCTGGATAGCGAGTCGACAAGGGCTTCAATATCGACAAAGGGATATTGACTAACACCGTCTGCATCTCGTCATGCAGACCATTCAGGAACCTTTCCTTCTTCTTGGCTTCGGTGTCTATCTCGTCCGGGGCATACCTAGCTAATGACAAAAATTTGTCACGGTATTCCTCTACAGTCATCCTTCCTTGTTTCAACTCTCTGAACTCATCTCTCATTCTCTTAATCAAACCTGGTGGCACATGGGTTCTGCTAAACTTGACCTTGAATTCCTCCCAGGTCATCATTTGGCCTCCGGTCATGGCACGAACACTGTTCCACCATGCCCTGGCATCTCCGGCTAGGTAATGGGTGGCGAATAGAACTTTCTCATTGGCTTCCACTCCGGCTACTTCTAAGTTATTTTCCATGGTTTGCTGCCAATCATCGGCGTCTAGGGGTTCTTCTGACTTGGTGAAAACGGGTGGGTTGGTATTCTAGAAATTCTTGAGCTTAGATCCGTGGTTGTCCTAATTTCCATGGCCTTGGTTGTTATGGGCTAGCTGGGCTATCTGTTGCAAAGTGGCTAGGTTGGCTTGACGTTCCGCTCTTTCGACAGCGGTCGAAGTCAACATTTGCGGGATCTGCAACATTGGGTCGAGGCTGAACCACTTCCTCCACGTGGCATCTGAAGATTGATATAGATCATGAGAAAAGAGGGAAATTTCTAAGGTTTTGGGTCTTTGAAAAGTTTTTAGAGTTTGACTCAGGATTTTCTAGCAACTTGCTTTTTCATTCATTCATTCATTCATTCATAGCACACAGTACAACACACACCACAACAAAGGAAAACAGATGGTTTTAAGAACCATTCTGGAATCTACGATACAGTGGGACCGACTACTACTCACTACGCTAGTGCTTTCGGTCTACTACTCCTCGAGTCCGTGGCTTCATCATCTTCATCATCATCGATGAAGGCGAAATCATCCTCATCGGTGAAGAAGTCCATGGCACGATCCTCCAGAAAATCATCGTCCTCATCGCTGAGATAAGAGTAAGGGTCTCCACGAAGATCTTCTCCGGCATTCTCCCTTTCCTCCAACTGCATGTCTCTCTCGTGGATGGTCTCTTCCAGAGATGAGATGCAGTGGCGAAGACGGGCAATAATGCGCTCCTTCTTGTCGAGTTGACGGCGACGAGACTTGCGATCCTTTGCTAGCATGGCTATGGTCTGATCCTTCGTCTTGATGATGGTAGACTTGTGGTTGCAATAGTCACGGCAGTTGTCGAACTCCTGCTGACGATCATACATCATGAAGCTAAGGTGGTCCAATTGAGTCTTTAGCTCGGGGTGGTAAGGGGCTTCCAATGGTTGTCCATTTGCATCACACCTTGGGAAAAACTCAAAGCGAGTACCCTTGATCTGATTGATGCTCTGCCCACACAGACGGGAAAGAGATTCCTGCATTGCTCTGGCAAGTCCATCGAGCCAGTTGTTCTCTCTTAAGGTGAACTGAATTCCTTCCGCAGTGGGAGGTTCAATCTTTCCTCGGAGACTTGCAACAATTAGCCACTGCAGATCTTCTCCTCCTTGATCATTGAGCTGAGCTCCGAAGAACTCAGGGTGTGGACGCTCCAGAAGTTCCGAAAGCTGATCCAGATCCCTCTCAAAGATAAGGTCCCCTCCATTCCCAAGTTGATAAAACTTGCTGTACTTCACGTCCATCTATAAAAATAGAGGATGAGTAGATTAGCAGAGTGATCAAGTGTGTCAAAATTTTATCTATTTTGCAAGAGTTTTTGAGGAACATGAGGTTTTATGAAAGAATTAAAGAGATAAGAATGAGAATAGGTTTTTGTAAATATTTGTTTTCTTTGGTTTTTGAAACTAAGTTTTTGGTTCAACGTCCAACCTAACTAGGGTCTCCTATGGTCAGGATGGCTCTGATACCAACTTGTCAACACCCGGATTTTTCAATCCTAGATGCCTGTTATGCCATACATCGCAATCCCAGGATTACCATTTTTATGAGACATAACAGAATTGGATACCATAGTACTTCATCCATTACAAACGATACATAAGTTCTTACACAAATAGGGATCTCATGATCCAGTTCTTAATACAACTTCAAGCAGCGGAATACGTAATAATAACGGTAGCGTAGGCGAAGCTCCATCTTCAGGGTCACAGGCAATGTCGCGATGGGAGATGATCCTAGTTGTCGTAACCTTCCTGGGGTCCATCCTCCAGGTACTCCTCTTCATAGTCTGGCCATGGGAATAGCCAGGGACAAAGCCATGAGTACTCTTTAAGTACTCGCAAACTAATACTAACATGTAAGGTTTTTTTGGATAATAGGACACTAGGCTCTAGGGTTGTTTTGCAAAAGCCAGGTTTATCTTTACTAAGTTCCAAAACTAGTCACAAATTTTATAACTCTTAAATGGTATCTTGTAACTCAGGTCACAACTCTGTTGTGGTCAAGTCAAAGTCTCAATTCATTTCACAAGTCATTTTAAAAAGGGTCTGACGGGGGAGCAGTATGGCCACTCCAACTGTCCATAATCATGACGCGGCTATTCGAATAGTTTGACACTCTGCAGAGATTGTACACTTTCACCACAACATTCGATACATCCGTCAGGAACAAATCCTGAATTCACCATACTCAGTATGCGGATAATCAATCCTAACCTTTCAATTACACTCCCTAGTATCAAAGACCTCTCCGTGAGTTTGGCCTCCCAACCATGACCACTGTCATCTTGGAGTCTTGCATGTGGACAATCTTCACAAGGCAGCCTTAGCTCAGACCTTGGCCGTGAGGGAACTAATACTAAGGTATATAAGTTTCCAGTCAAGCCCTACCCAAAATTCAGGTATTGTGGTTGTACGATAAAATTGGAATGGTATCGCATCCAGACAACCATCAGTTTTATAAAGGGCTAAGGCTCATGCCTCAACATTTTCATCACCAAAACCATCAAGGGTTTGGAAACACATGTCCAAAACATTTCAATAGAATGATCCATCATTCCAAGGTTTTCATAACCATTTTTCCACCAAGTATTCCCATCTAAGGTTGATCAAGTTTTATGCTTAGCACTAGCATCTACAGGTAGGGGTAATAATGATGAGGGGTGGTACTAGTGGAGTTTCACTAAGTCTAACCTTATACCTTAGGCTGAGATCAGGGCTCTAGCTTAGGCCAAATTTTATGCTCTTTAGGCAACCTTGAGCATAACTGTCTAATATCTACCAAACTCTTAGGTAGACTCTAAGTAAGCTTTGATAAAGAAATAAAGTAAGAAGCTTGCCATAAAACTATGATTGGTTTAACAAGTGGGTATGATCACTTATGCTTAAGGCATATAGTATTCATATCACAAGTATGGGTTTGTGGCAACAATAGGGTATTTTACAAGGGTTAGCTTGCACAATGTCAATATAAGCTTGCATAGGTATAGTATCTTGCAAGTGTTAGCTTGCCTTGTCTTGAAGCAAAGGTTGAAGTTCTCCTCGGCTTCCTCTTCGTAGTATCCTCCTTCCTCCTCGTATCCTTGGTCGGTACTAGCGTCTATGAATAAATACGAGGTACACAATCACCAAACAATACTTAACTACTTGCAATCATTACACACAAGGGTCCTATAGATGATCTAGCATCATCTCTAACATTACAAGGTTAAGTCTTGGTTTAAATCTTTTTATTTTAGAAAAGTAATTTCTACTCATTGAGAAACTACTTAAGATTTAATATTCTCCAAACTAAACATGGGATCATGTTTACACATGTCATCACCACATATTGTAGTCCATGGGAATGTGATTTAAAGTGGTGTCACAATTAAATAAGGTTTTACCCTTTTATTTTAATTAATTAAAGTGGCTAGAAATGCTTATGAAGCATTCTTTTATTCCTTGAACACTATTTCTGCAAGTAAACCTATATATTTTTATATATTCTGAAAGGTATGGTTAAATGTGATTTTTGAGAGTTGGAATCAACTCAAAAGCTTTTATGGTTTAAATTTGAAAAATGTTTGAATGCAGAAAAGCTTCTGCCTTTTTATTTTTGCTATGGGTGATCTACTGATCCAAATGACTTGAATCCAATGGGCTTGGATTAAGCATTCACAGACCTTTCCAACAAAATTGGTTTCATCCAATTTGATGCACTGAATCGATCTAGGTTGATTTTTGAAGTTGGGTGCTGAAGTGGGTTCGAAAAGAAATAGAAAAAGGTTTAATTTGAATTCTTTGGGCTGCGGGAAATTCTAAGGCGGCCTGCTAGCGCCATGCTCTTGAAGCTCGTAAGTGGGTGTCCCCACTCGTCGGTGACAGGGCTGGCGGCGGTATGGGGTGATGTGGATCGTTCGATCTAGCTCTAATCCAATTTGTGGGTCATCGTCGACGCAAGACAGCTCGTGAGAATGAAACCTAAGCGCGCCAGTGAGGGTCACGGGGCTCACCGGGTACTAGCGAGGGTCGGCGAGGCGGCGAAGTCGACGGCGAACCTCCTGGTACCGGTGGCTTCTCCTGGGGCGGCTCCAATCGCCGGCTCCCTTCTTCTCCAGAGGCGGCGGGCTCCGGTGAAATTCCAGCGAGGTGGTGCTCGCCTTGCTCTGAGGATGGTGTGGCACGGTCAGTGGGGAGAGGGGAGTGAGATGGTGTGATAAATTCGTGCAGGGGTGGCCTCTATTTATAGTCGAGCGAAGCAACCGTGAGCCTCGTCGGGCGCGAGTTCGTGCTAATGGCATGGGCCTAGGGATGGTAGGGGATGTCTCCTGGCGATGCTCAACGGCATGGTCGCGAGGCATGGGGCGGTGTGGTTTGGTCTAGAACGGCCGGTGCTCTGCGCGACAGAGGCGGCGTTTTCGACGGCGGGCGGTGGCTATATGGCACGAGGCGGCAAACGGGGGTGTCTGGCGGTGTCCTGGGTCGGTGGTGATCGTGTGTGCGCGGTGTGAGGGCGGCACGCGGTCTGTGGGTGATGGTCGAGGGTGGCGCTCTGGCGCACGCTCGGCAAGGTCTGGGCGTGTCTCGTGCGCGTGGTCCAGGGCTTGGCAACGCTCGCGGCTGGGACAGGCAGTGGCGATGGACGGTGGGCTGCCTCCCAGACATGCTGGCTAGGCTTGCTGCTGCTCCTAGCTTGCTGTCCACAATGGGGTGACATGGGGTGCTCATTGTTCACCATTAATGGCAATGGCAAGCTCACAGGGGTGCTAGTGTTGGGCTAAACTTTCTAGATGATCTACTGAGTTGTGGGTGAGCTAACTAGGGAACAAGTTAGGCAAGAATCACTGCACACTATAGTGTTTGTGGTTTTGTTTGATTTGTGTCTGCAACCTGTTTAATGAAATGGCCGCATGAACTCAAGTTTTGAATTTTGAATTGAATTTTGGTGAGTTTGCTAGATTGGTTCTGGTGAGTCTGCAGATGCTTGGGTTTTGAAAGTTGAGCTTGTTTGAGTGGGTTTTGAAAAAGGGGGATCTTCCCATATGAAGAAGATTCAATTTTGAAATGTCATTTAAACTATGCATTTGAAAGTTTCTGGATGATCACAAAGTGGGCCTTGATACTCAAGGGGTGCAAAGATCCAGAAAAGTTTCTGTTAGGTTCTGAAAGTTTGAGATAGCCAAAGTAGGCATGGGAGTTAAATTGGTCAAAATGACCATTCCCTTAATATATTTGTTTTGATTTACTTGTCTTTACGAAAAGTGTGGGAAATGTTTTAGATGATGTTATTTTCACCTAAGAAACATTTTACAAGCAATGGATCACACAAACAAAGTGGTTTTTAAAGAAATTCAAAATCCATGCTTACACACATGCATGCATTCATGAGTTGGTTTAGAAAAGTTTTTGTTAACCCTAAACTTGATGATTAGTGTTTGTTGATCTAAGTTGGTATTTTTGGGATGTTACAGGTTTGAATACTGGAAAGTGTTTCCTTGGAATGTGTTGCCCTTTTAGATTAAGTTTCACACATGTGCTTCTTATTAAGGTTTGTGAGTGTGTGTGAAACAACATGTAAGTATAATAAACCACACACAATAATGGAATACTCAAGTGGGAAATGTATCTGTAGACTATGTGTATAAGGTTTGTTCATCATTTAGAGCTTTCATAAAAATGCTTATGTCTTGCTTTATAATGTTCCTTAAAAGAATAACTTTTGAAGAAAATCTTACTTAGCTAAGGGAAAGTATTTAAATTTTAAGTTAACCTTATTAGGTGTTCTTTTAAGTTATAGTCTTTAAGTAAGAAAGAATTGCTTTATTTGACTTAATTGGCTATTTTTTAGAATTATTAGCAAATTTTATTTATCTTTAAATGAATTATTAATTAAGGAAATAACTTTAAATTCAAGTTATTAGAGTATTAAGTTTTTATTTAATTTAAAAATGAAATATTATATTTTTAATATGTAGGTATTATTTTTCTGATCATTTTGGTATATTACATTTATTTTTGTGATTTAAAAATAATAAGATATGATTTTTATAAGATTTACTACTTTATAAATACTTAATAAATAATAAATATTTAATTAAGTGAAATAATAATTCATGACGATAGTTTTAAATTATAGATCTTATTTTTCTAGGATTTTTGGTATTTTATTTATATTTTTAACCTTTATCATTATTAAAATATGAATTATCAAAGTTTTATTACTTATAAAATCTTTATTAAATAATAATTATTTAAATGGTTAACATAATAATGTTTAATAATAGTTTTAAGTTATAGATTTTATTTTCTACAATTTTTCATATATTATACACATTTTTGTGATTTACAAAACAAAAGTTATTAATGAAACAAGATTTAATCATTTTATTACAATATTTATATTTGAATTAATATTGTTTTATCTAATTCCTAAACAGAAAAGACATTTTGTACCTAAGACAAACCTACCCAAGGTCACTGACTAGTGGGCTAGTAGCCACCTCACACTCCTAGGTTATTAAATGCATTTGTTACCGACTCTATCTCTACTCCCAGTCAATGACCTATGTGACCAACGCCACGTCATGATCCACCTCAGCAAGACCGGGTCAAAACGTTGAATTCGTCAAGGCTGACGTGAGCACGATGTCACAGTGATGTCACCCTTGCTGAATCCTCTCAGATCAACGATCAATCCATCGATTGGGAGAGTGCGCACATGCGAGGATGATTGCGTTTGAAAGAGTGATTCACGACGAACCTATTGGTGGCGGCGCCGCCCTAAAATGGTCACCGGAGACGCGACACGATGATGGCCAGTGGCGGCGGTGGAAGATGCTTGCGGGAATCACAAATCAGCAAGCAATGGAGAATTCTAAGAAGGGTACTCGCACGAGGAGCTCACCAGGAGCGTGGAAAGCTTGCTGGCGAGGCCGGAAGAGGTCAGGCGGCGAGATTCGATGAAACCACGGCGGCGGTTGACGGTGACTTCGAGCTTGATTCCGGGCAGAGGAACGCTTCCCAGCACGCGTGATTCAGCGAAACGGTTGAGGTTGGCGAGGCGGTTCCCCTGGACACCTCGCCGTGGTGCGGGGAGGACAACATCGATGAGCTCCAGTGAGATTGGGGCTAGGATTTCATCGACAGAGAGGAAACCTAGAGAGAGGAAGAAGGGGAATTGGGTTCTAGGGTTCTCAGGCGACCATGGCGATGGCGTGGATCTTGTGGCCGGACGTCATGGCGCCATGGATGGCCGGGCGATGCCGATAGACAGCTGCTTGTGACGTTGGGGAGGAAGACGACGACAAACTTTTCGCGGAAAACCCCCTAACAGTTCTTCTGATTTGCTCTGCAGTCCCTCCTCGGTCCCACTTGTCAACCAGAGAGAAAGATAGATTGGGCTGGTCTTGGGCTGTGCTTGGGCCACTGTGGGTTTGTTGTGGTTGCACGTGGGCGACAGATAAGGGAGAGGAAAATGGGCTGCGGCCAGAAGTTATTTTTTTTGTTTATTTTTCTTTTCTGTTTTTTGTTTTGTTTCTAGATTTGTATTTTAATATTTGATTTGAACCTTTCTTTATGGGATATTATTTGCTGAATATTTGCAGCAACAATAAAGTTATTAAAGATCAATTTGTGAGTTTTTATTATATAGTGTTATATTTTCTTTATATATATACTTTTCCTATTTGTGAGGGCTTTTGATATGAATTTAATTGGGCTAATATCCACAAACTTATTATAGAATGCCTTACTATTAACTAATGAGATTTTATTCTCTTTAACTCATAATATTAAGGAAATCTTTATATGGTGAATTCTATTCTTCAAAATCTAATAACAGGTGAATCCTAACCACCCTTCTTATTTTAAATATGCATTATTCTTTTCTTGGAACTAGTTATTCACTACTTGCTTAAGTGTGATTAATATATGGATATAATATTGGGCATAATGGTTTATAGTAGTTTCCAATTATGTGATACACATGATTTAAAGGTTTGAAAGTGTCAAAGATATATTTGAGTGATTTTCTATAGGAAATTATTCCTATAAGACATTGTGGAAATAGGATGATATTCACTCAGATGAAATGGATACTATATTTGGTTAAAGATTTAGGGTTTAATGTTTACCCAGAATTCCTATCTTCCATAGTTCACAATCCTGGACTTTTAATTAAGGAATTTCTTTCCTAGATATGCTACTCCTTCATATCCATCATCATGTGTTAACATGATGAGCTTTACTTCACAAAAATATTCTTATCCACCTTTTATTCTTCTAAATCCACTTGTAAATCCAATGAGCTTGACACTAAAGCTTTTCATAATCTTTTCATATCCATACTTGGTTATATCAACTACTCTACTGCTGATAACCTCCAACCTAACAAATGTTTACAGTTACTTCCATTCATGCTCTTCCCTTATCATCCTTCACTAATATCATTTCAATAGATGTATACATCAATTCCTACTTCACCTCAAGTGCTAGTATTTCCAAAGAGCAAAATACTACTTCTCTAATCCAATGTTGCTCTAATATCATCTTAATCATACTATCTTGTCTCTACTTAACTCTAGTAACAGATACTCCAACCTCACATTATATTAATGTGACTTGCAATGACTACTCTAGAATAACTTATCTATACTAGGTTTTGATCATGTTCTATCCACCAATGTCATTTATACATGATATAAGCATTCAATCTTGGTGATTAAAGTATGATCATTATAATCCTTTGATCCTTGATGGTTTAGGTTTCCAGTTGGCTAATCAAGGCCTTCATCAATACAACATTATAGTTGTATTGAGATTATCTTCTGTTTATCCTTATTGGACTAAGAGATAATATTCATTGACTATACCTACTTGATCCAATAGGATTGCTCCTTGTAACTATCTTCAGGATTCACCCTTGTAATCTTCTCTATCACCATATACTTATATATTCCATATAACTCTTCTTTCATTTTAGGAGTGAGTTTAACTCCATCAATTATCATATTGATTTCATTCTCTTCCAACACTCCCATCATATATTTGATCTCTATAACTAGCATTACTATTTACCTCTTCTTACTTCTCTCTTTATAGTCCTTAAGTGAATGCCATAATAAGGACAAGAGTTGATAGGTTAAGAATTGGTGAATCAATAGTTGATTACTCAACATTGATGAACAACAAATACAAAGATAGGATTCCATAAGAATTGATATGGAAAAGAAGATATATGGTGAATGATCTTGACTTGGTTTTTGTCCTACTCAATCTCACTAAAGAGTTAAGGTTAGGTATTACCATGATACTCATGGTATAAGTAGATGAGATTAAGATAGATCAAGAATTAGTTGTTACATTCTTATTACTTAAGTTACTAGTTGAATGCCCGTGCGCTGCTACGGCTTCACAATTAATTTTGCATTTATATCAATAAAGTACATGCCAAAATTCACACGCATAGAAAAAAGCTATAAGATATTCCACATCCATAATATTCCACATATTTGAAGCATACTACGATAACCAATATAATTTGATATCATTCAAATATGAAATAAACACTCATACCAATTTAACTAATACAATAATATCTACTCCTGGATACTCATTAGATATTGCCGCGCAATATTAGAGATATTCTCTTCTGCTTCGTTTTCATGGTACTTGAGCAAGTGCACCGAAAATTTCTTTCTTAACTCAAAAACATTCTGCATAAACAATACATATCATTAGCCTAGGTCATTTATATGAAAAATATAAATATATACGAGGTAGAACACCTACCGTGCATATTGGATGAACCAATTTTCTACCATTCCATGAGAGTATAATGTAAAAGATAAAATAACCGGACGCATTCATGTAGATGAATGCATCATTATTATGTTATATTGAATATTAAAATGCAAAAAAAAAACACTTGAGCTTATTTTAAGAGATATTCACTTGTCTGGACTTTCTGGAATACCAACTGGTGATCTACGTGGCCAAGAAAATATATCGCCATCCCAGCCTGGTTGTGCTAATCCGAGTGCTTCACTTAGGTAGATTCCAGTTCTTTGTAACTTTAATTGCATGTTGTGAGAGCGACGCATTTTGCTCTCCGGCGATGGTAATACAGAGAGAGGATCAAAAACAGATACGGAAGAGACATGCTTATCGATGGAGAACAAAGTAAAATGTCCCACGAATGCATACGGAAGCGAAACCTTCAAATGAACAACCATTAGAAATAAAAACACATATAATTGGACAATGATGAACAAGTGAAATGTCTTTCTCTTTACCAATTTGCGTGAAGAGATTTTATAGTCTGTCCCAGGCCAACTTTCAAGCAACGTTGCGAGAGACTGAATATTTGGCTTTTTGTGCCATTTGTGACCTCGTGTGGAATTGACCGTCGCAGTCTAGGAAAAATAGTTTAGAAACATAGTGATAACAATAAAATTGCAAGATCATAGTAACTTACACAAAAACGCAAATCCATATAGTGCATATCGTCTCTACCATCTGTATGATCTCATCGCATGCCACTATGCGTATGGCCAAGTTGAAACATTCATTGTCCATAGGCTTGTCCATCCTAAGTATGTCCTAGATTTTTTTAAGACTCAAGCCTATTGGGTACGGTTTAGAGCTTCGCACCCATTCCTGCCTATAAGAAAAATATTAATAATAATAAAATCATAACAATGCGTATTAGAAAAAAATTAACATGTTGTGACTCTAAACGCTTGTTATCTTTAATGGACAAGATGTGTTTGCAAAGCTCGTCGACTAATTTGCGTGGGTTTATGGGCGTGATGTGGATCGGAACAGGATGTTTGTTGTTAGCTACATCAGGTAAGTCTATTCGCTTTGGCCCCTCAACGATCATACAATCAGAATCAGACATATTCTTTTCATCGCTATGATGATAGTATATTGGTTTTCCTTTTATTTTATTCAATTCTGATTCTATCAATATAACGACTAATTTTTGACGAAACGCTTTCATATCCTCCTACAAAATACTATTTAAAAATATTTATTAAGGTATATAAGCGGATATTAATGTTTTATCATGAACAAAAATGACATACCTGGTTGACATGATCAGACAACACATCGCTAGTCCAATATTCCATATAATTTAGGATGAACAACCCACATGACACACTACATGTTTACATGACACCGATTTAGCCTCGTATAGACAAACCAAAGTGAATAATGTAATTTATCTAATAAACCATTTTTAAAAGTCAATAAGATTCAAATAACTGTTCAACATACCCATCGGTTTGCACTGGTTCTTGGAAATGTTCAACTATTGGCCATGTTGTAACATTGAGGTCCTGCCACTTTTTGCCCTTATCAAAGTCCTTCAAATTAGATGCGAACTTCAGATGTTTCTCAAGTTCCTGCAACTGATATATGAGAAAATACTATATTAGATACTGTGGCAAATATAATGCCATGAAGAAATCAAAATCAAAAGACACTTACCACAAGATTGAGATCACTTCGACTCATTCCAGGACCGAGCGAGTCCAATACTTGGATCGAACGTTTTTTCGCATTAATGACTGCTAAGTACCAGTGGGTCTTACTAATATTTATTGGTAGAAAGACCTGAAGTAAATATATTATATTAAAAAAATTAATATACACATATGTTCAATACATATTAATGAGATGAATACATAGTGAGTTAACTCTGACCATATCATGCTTCAAATAAAGATGCAACCGTTTTATGACGCGGTGATGTTGTGATTTGTCTTGTTTTAAGACTGCAGAGACAAAAGTGTTGTCTAGATAGACGTTTCCATCCGGTCTATCCAATAGATGATCACATGCACTCATATAATATATGTATGCATTTAGCACCTACAATTAGACCCTAAAATAAAGTTAAGTTTGCTATAATTTTTCAGACATTAATATGTAGGTAGTGGTCCTTTTACTGTTGACTTACCCCGTCATGCAAGAATCCATCGTTAAGCGTAAGACATGCCAAGTCATCATTAGACAGTTCCGCGTCACCTATGTCCACAATCTTAGTTTTTTCAGGTGCGGACATGATTGATTCAATAGTAGCAATATCTTTAGCGGTGCATACATAGTCTGTCATGATATATAATTGTGCAAGATCAGTTAGATAAAATATAATGCAACAAAAAGAGAAAAAATACACTAAGCAAAACTAATTACCTTCAGGGATAACCTTTGTGTTTGCTCTCTTTGGTTTATTATGTTGCACCCGAGAGCTCACGGTGATGGTTTCTTTTTGAACTTTGACAATATTGTCAGCGACCTGCAAAAGTTGAGATAGTGTGTTTTTTATATTTCTCTAATTAATCTGTCAGCATGCAAAAAAATCCATTCTCTGGTTATAGAAAGGATTACCACATCCACCCCTTGATTATGGCTCGATTAAATGTGATATGGGCACTCGTTTAGTAAGTCTAAGGGAGTAATTCTATGTTTCCAAGGATGAAAAAATACCCTAAATTCCAAATATTACAAAAAGAACCAATGTAAATTATCTAGAATCATCTATATGGACATGATTGTGTAAAACTTGTTGAGTTTTCTAGACAATCACCTCCTTTAACTGTGTAAAACTTGTTGAGTTTTCTATCTCTTCCACCAACATCGTGTCGTCGTCTATGTCGATGGGTTTGTTCTGAGCGGCGGCAATACATGTATTTGTTCTGTGCATGAGCTAAAAACATGAAACATATATCAAATATATAAATATAAATGTCGTAATATAGATACAGTTAAATAAAGATAAAAAGACTATTATCTCATTTCACCTGAATCTTTTTTTTGGGGGGGGGATGTTTCACCTCTTTTGATTCCGTCAAACTCGATGTTCTTTTGTTTCCTTCCAACATTGTCATGTCGGGGCGATTGTCTCCATGAGTTTACTTGATCTAAAAAATAGATTATAAAATAAAATATGAAATTGAAAATGGAATTTTGATATAGTTGAAATAATTGAAAACGGATTTTTGATATAGTCGGCTAGGTTTCCGGTTCCTGTTATGCCCTCTCATTGTTCTTTTCTAATCGAGATTTCTCCAACATACACTAAGTAGCGGCAACAAATATCTTTTTTTTCATACTCTGCTTTAGTCCCGACACCTATTTCCCACTATTATTTCTCATGTACTGATTTGATTCTTAGAATTTCTAGGCTCGAGCTTCTAAATCGAGCAGATTTGTTACAGGATTCCCTCTTCTACTACTACGAGATGACACGACGGTATATTGAATAATATAGTATCACTCTATTCAGAAGAAGATGTGATAAATTTTCCCTGCGGAGGAAGTATGTAGATATACGCGTATACTACTGAGGAAGTACGTAGATATAAATTTTTCGTATGTAATTATAAATATACTAAAATACGTTTAGATATATGTGTATATCAATAAATCTACAAGATTATTTTCCCTATAGAGGAAGTACCTTCATCTGTTTTGTTGTTGTTGCAAACTCCTAGTCTATTTCTTCTCCCCTATTCATAACTAACAGAGATTTGGACTTGAACAGAAGAAGTGCGTGTAGTATTATGAAAACAGGTGTGAACATTTCAACATAATTAACAAAAACAAGTACAGGATCATTTCCAATCTATTAATTAGGAAAATCGACTTAACCATCTAAGGACAAGTTTAATGGTAGACGCTAACAAGGGAGCTTACAGTGGAAAAGAAATAAACAAAAAAACAGATTGTTTTCTAAACGTCCGTGCTCCCAACGGCTGGTGCTAATCACGGACGCTAAACATTCTGGTTGCTGCGAACGTTTTCCTACGCGCTTGGCCTCGTACAGGGGAAAAGAAGCTAAGCGGTCGCCGCTTTAGTTTGCGTCGCCACCAGACGGACGCTAGGAAGAAAAGGCCCAACTGCCAATCGCCCAGGAATTTGATCCTAGCGTCCAGGGATTAGCCGTCGCGTTGTACGTGCTCTAAGTGGAGGTACTCACTCAGATACGGGAAGTTCTAAGAAAACAAAAGCGTACGGGTCTACGGAATAAATCAATACAGACCAAAAATATCGTCTCTCTCCTCACCATCGTTCTCCCCAATCCCCCATCGTTCCCATTCTTTTCTCTTGCCTGCCGCCAGTTACTCCCCTCACCCCGCCACCCGCTCGCCGTCCATGCATGAGCTCGCCCCGCCGCCGTTCCTGCTCGCCCCGCCACCATGCCTGCCCGCCGTCCACGCGAGTGCTCGCCCCGCCGCCATGCCTGCTCGCCGTCCACGCGCGTGCTCGCCCCGCCGCCTGCTCGCCTCGCCGCCTTGCCTGCTCGCCCTGTCGCCGTGCCTGCCCCGCCGCCTGCTCGCCATTCCCCCTCGTCTCCCATAATCCCCCTTATCTCCTATGAACTTACCACACAGAGTTGGTGCGTTGCCGTTGGAGAACCGGGTGACGATGCTTGCTTGCGGCCACAACCAGCGTGGCGACCACTCTCCCGCGAGGTGTTGGTTGCGGCCACAACCGGCGATGCGGCGCCTGCTCTCCCGCGTAGCCGCAGTCCTCGATGTGCCGCAGCTGTCGGTCCACTGGTTCCGAGCTTGATGGGTTCTAGGATGCGGCCTTGAAGGGCATGGGATCGAGGGCGCTACAGGCTATGAGATCGAGGAATTTGTGAGCGCTTTTCTCTCATGGTTTGGATCTAGGTAATCTCTATTTATATTGGCAGTTATTGGGTCACAAGATCTTTCCTGTTTATTTTGATGATACGGGTTATGCTATATTTATTAAGAGATCTGCTGTTTATTGGGTCATAAGATCTTTCTCATTTATAATACTAATGCTATTAGCGTGAGGCAAAGTAGGACGTTAGTTGATTTGGCTATTGATTTATTTACCAAATCCAAACAATTATGTGGGAGATTGATGCCTCTGTATATACCTTATTTGATTAGAACCTAGTTGTATAATGGTTAGTGTTGGTTATTCGGCCTCTTCATATTTAACTTGCACAGATTTTTGGCTGCTAAACATGAATAAACACACTCCTTCTAGATAATCTGAATCCATCTGTTGCAGCGTGATCGAGAAAAGATTAAAGGCTGATTTTTGCGGGTTCCGGTCCCAAATTAAGTCTACTATTATTTCTGTCTCCCATATTTTTTGGGTTCAGAACTAAAATGGCAGTAGCAAGCTTTAGGTACCGTTAGTCTCGAAGCGTGCCAGACACTCGCATCACGTTTGTTGTCACTTTCCATAAGCATCCTTGTAAGAAATTGATTTGATTTCAGAAATTGCTCCACGTCCATTGTAAGACCAAGAATAGTTAACACAGTTTTACCTAGTGCTTCATTGCTTGCTCGGGTCTTCTTCGGCAGCCTTCTTCTTGTACCGGACAAGTTCTGTCTTATATACATCTCTATACATTCTTCAAAAGCCTAGGTGTTCATGTATCAAGATAAGATGTGAAGGAGAGGGTGGCTGCAGCTGAGCTCTTCAAAACCAGCCTCTGGAACTCTAAAGCCATGGATACCAAGAGAAAGATGGAATAATTGCTGTTGTGCGTAAATGGGAGATAAAGACTGGAAGAAAAGAGGCCCTTTGCCGAGCTGCCAGAACACTATAGAGTGCTTGGGATACACATTATATTTTAGATTATACACAGTATTCATTGAGAAAATTTGAGCAAATAGAAAACACAGTCATCTAGTGCAAGCTTTATATCGGCAACCACAATAGAACAATGCATAAGAAAGCTTTGTAGTAAGTAGTTGATTTATAGTGGTTATGTAACTTGGATCTTATCAATTTGTTTTCCCTGATCTGACTCACAAAATTTGTCTTCTCGCAAGCAGGAATAAATCTGGCGCCAATTCCTTTGGCGAAAAACCCTCCAACAATTTGGATGGCCAACAGATAGATGTCTTTCCATTTTCTAGTGATATGGTAGTGCAAGAATTGAACAACTCTCTATTAGTTGAGTCACAAGGCACCTTTGTTCCCTTCATGGCTGATCAATCTTAGTTGAAAGCTCTCTTAATAGTAAAGATTCAGTTGGAAGCTCTTGCTCTATTGTTTATTGGGATCAGCCTCAAATTGCTATCACATACATATATCAGTAACTTTTTGTAAGTAGCTTCTAGACCACTTGTTCTTGAATTTTCTCTCTTATACTCACTTCTTTTTTAAGCTCCCCTAGATAAAACATTGAATTCTGTAGGTAACTGTTCCATCTATGGCTTGCTGTCAACAATGAGTATGCAGGCAAATGTCAAGATTAAACTTTCTTGGAATTCTGGGACAACCTTATCCCACTCAATGAACTTATTTGATTTTTTAAATATTACTTGAGGTGAGCTCTGGAATATAGTTTTTTCCGACTTTGTTGCTTTTTATTTGTTGCTGGTACAAATTGTAGAGTTTTACAAGCTTTTACGTATGGTTTGAGATTTCATGTAGTCATGTAACTAATCTGTTACTCTTTTTGTACATATTGCAGTCAATATGTCGCTATTAAAGTGCTAAAACCTGAGAGAGTAAATATGGACATGCAGTATGAATATATCGAGGAGGTTTATATCAAGCGGTTCGTTACATCATATGCTCTTATTACCTGTACTGCTGGTGAGCTATTTCAGTAAACCAACTCTTGTGAACATAAACTTGACATTTTCCTTTCTATGATTTATGTCATCTCTCTTAGTATTATTTCTTCTGAAGTAGTAATTTGGCACGTGTTTAAAAATGTTAGTCTTAATCTCATGTCGTCATATTTTCACTACTAAAATTATTTGCTTCTAGGATGCCACTAACCAAGTACTTATACCAGTAGTATCTCTCACATTAAATTGACATCATTGATTATCATAAGTAAAGACACCACAGATAATCACTGGTTATCACAAGGCATGACCCATTAGAAAACACTGGTTCATAAGAAATATTTTTGGCCTCTACAATGGAACTATCCATAGAAAATGAAGATCGAATTTTAACTTCATGATAAACAGACACATGTCCCTTGTACATGTCCCTCCTAGGAAATATTTTTGGCCTCTACAATGGAACTATCCATAGAAAATGAAGATCGAATTTTAACACTGGTTTATTTTTTATCCTGGGCCTTCATATCTAGTACATCTTTCACACTCTCCCCACGGGGTTTGCACCTGCAACCATTTTCCTCTCTAAACAAAAAGGTTCGTCGTCAATGGTGGGATCTACATGGCCCTCGTACATGTCCCTCCTTATTAAGACCAGTCGTTTGACATGCTCCCGTATAGTCATGTCGGCACGCACGTGCGCTCTGAGACCTAAGACAAACACATGTAATAAGAAAACAAGCCAAGAAAGGTAATTTCCCTTAGATAAAAGGGGTGTTTTAAGTCAAAAAACATTGATGAGTAATTACCATCGAAAAGATTAAATGGATGGATTGTTGTGCACGTCTGAGTTTTGAGGCTTGTTGAAGAAGTGCTATCAAGACTCCCTGAAAAAGCATATCAAAAATTAGTAGAGATGTGCATGCACTATTTAGATATGTATATATATAATAAACTAAATCTTACTTGATTTTTGATCGACTTTAAGGTTGGTGGCCACGAGTGGTATCTATCACAACAATCTCCCTGACGCCGCTAGGGGCGCAGAAATCCACTTCATATGGGCCAACGTACATGATGATGCCAAACACACCTAAGAACCATTTTAGATTTACTATTTTCTATAACAATCTATGTGAATAATGCGTGTTTAACATATTTTTTACTTACTTATTAGTGCACCATCCGGGAGAGGAGAAAAAACATCAATCATAGTGCAGCCCTACAAGTCATGAACAGATCTTCCATATAAAATATAAAAACATCAAATTGTAAGAAGTAAGACATGGGTAGATGGTGTAGTTTTGATAAACTTCAAAGCATCAAAGCAAATATAGAGAATAAATTTGATAAACGTCAAACCTTTGGAATCGTGCTGGAGATCGACTGATCTGTTTCAGTAGGCGCGCTGGATAGAGGAAGGCTAGGAGTGCCTTTGAACCTTATGGGCCGTGCTTATATAGGCGGACCAAATATTTTTTTCAGGAAACATCATAAAAGCTGATTGATATTATTCTGTGAATAATAAAAGCTGATTGATGTTCTGAAATATAATGTATCTTTCATAAAAGGAAACATTATAAAACTGTGAGATTTTTTACTTTAAGAATAATAAACAAAATCAGTATGACGACATCTAATTAATTGCAGGAGATCCCTTTGCATTTATATGACACCACCATATCCAAAAAAATCAGGAAATCTTTACTATTAATTGCAGGAGATCCCTTTGCATTTATATGACACCACCATATCGAAAAAAATCAGGAAATCTTTACTATTAATTGCAGGAGATCCCTTTGCATTTATATGACACCACCATATCGAAAAAATCATGTAGAGACATAATTAAAAAGATATGTCTGTTTTACTTTGTTAGATTAGATTAGTGTTGCTTCTTATTTACTGCTGGTATAGCTTTGTATAATCAATCAAAGACATTTTCGTATGATTAGATGGCTGCTTTGTTTTTCAATAAATGATAAAACATAAAAATAACTAATCATATACATAATCTTTAATAATTAAAAAGATATGTTTGTTTTACTTTGTTAGATGGTTGTTGCTTCCTATTTACTGCTGGTACAACTTCGTATAATCAATCAGAGACATATAGTCCAGGAACTTGAATCAAAGCAGCGAACAGCGAAGCGTTCCATAGGGATGGTGTCCTCTTGCTACAGCTCCATATAGCCCACAACATTGTATGATGTGCCATAACTAATATGCAGAAACACAAATATCCTGGAGCAGTGTAATGCTATCACGGTATAGTAGAAAAAAAACCTCCTTAAATTAAAATCATTGGAAAACCATGAAAACTTAGAGTCGATAGTTCATCATGATTGAGACTCAGAGCAGAAGTTCATCACTGGGTAATATGGTAATATTTCTGTAATTATTGGCATCCTTCCGGTGAAAAATAGATATGTGCTTCTGCCTAAAAGGATAGGTTTTCATTTTTCACTGAATATGAAGGACATAACAGTTACTGAAAGTCTGACATTGCAACTAACATAGTGAAGCAGGTCTTGCTCCACTCGCTATATGTACCCAACAGATATAAAGCAAAACATGCATGTATAACGGAAAATACAAACTGAACCAATCGTTTTATTACTTTACAAACTAAGGTTTCAACATCTTCAATTGCTTAGCACTTCCTTGTAGACTATGTTTTTTATTGTTGTTACCGAGTCCTCAGATCTCTTTCGCTTCTTCGAATTCTTGGTTTGGTCCATTACTTTGCCCTTGCCTTTGCCCTTGAGGATCTCCTTGCCTTTGTGTTTTTCCTTGATGGCAAGGATCTTAATGTTAATCTTTGCAGTTGCTCTAGACAACACAACATACAATTGGCCATGGGAGAACACAGGTTCTGGTAGGTAAACACAGACAATAGGGATGGTCTGCCCTTGTGCCTTGTTGATCGTCATGGCAAAGCAGAGCCTAATCGGGAATTGCTTTCTTTTAAATCTGAATGGGAACATGTCATCATCAGAGGGGCAGAGAGGTATGCGAGGAAGGAACACCCTCTCCCCGGCGTGTTCTCCTAGTACGATTTCCGCGTCGATGGCGTTCCTCTGGAACCCCCGAACAACAAGCCTCGTGCCGTTACATAAACCGTTAGCTGGGTTAATGTTTCTGAGAAGTATAATTGGACAATTTATCTTCAGTTTGGGGGGTAAGGCCCATTAGGAGTTAGCGAGTTCAAGAACTCTGGAGCGTAATAGCCATGTGGATCATCCTCTGCACTGTCAAAGCTGTGGTAAATCTTCTCCTCACCACTAAAGCGTTTTATCATGCTCTTGTTTACCGTGTCAACGTAGTCGTTTTTGGTCGAGAGGATCGCTCGGGAAGTCATGTAATTCGGATCAGACATGTTGTCGCCTAAATACGAAAATACATGCTTGATCAGCTTCTCTAGGTCGTCCTCTTCGTCTGTAGACGGTACACATATATCTTCAGGGAGCTGTATATTACCCTCCTCGTTAGTTTCCTCGGTGCCATTCCCTACCCTCAACAAGTAATCTGCGAACCATTTGTCATTATGTGCCCTCATGTTCTCGACGAGCCTTAGCTGGCGCATGCCATTCCAGAGATATGAACTCTGCAGGGACGCGTCAACTATTTGAGCCCGTGTCCCTTTTCTAACAACCGGAAGCACCTTCCTAAAATCACCACCAAAAACGATTGTCTTTCCACCAAACGGTCGGTCCCGTCGGCCCGTAATGTCGCGCATGCTTTTGTCCAACGCCTCAACTGCTTGGCGCTTCATCATGGTGGCTTCGTCCCATAAGATGAGAGAAGCCATTCTCAGGAGCTTGGCTGTCCCACTCTGCTTTGTGAAGTTGCACGGCGACCCATCTTCAGTATTTAGTGGTATCTTAAACCTAGAGTGGGCGGTTCGACCTCCAGGCATGATTGAAGCGGCAACGCCCGACGTCGCTGTTGCAACAGCGATCTTTCTCTTGTTTCGGACCGTAGCAAGGAGCGCCCTATACAAAAAGGTCTTCCCCGTGCCTCCTGGTCCATCAACAAAGAAGACACCTCCATCATCACTGTCAACCGATGATAATATTTGGTCATAGGCAAGCATTTGTAGTCTATTTAGTGAGGATGCTAGATTCTCATCCTTTGGGTCAACCTCGATAGTGCTCTCCTCGATGACCTCCCTGGCCTCACCTCCCGTGTTGTCATACGTCTCGTCCATATCAGGAAGATCGAACGTCTTGATGTCTTTTCCCATGGATTGTAACATGCCACTAATGTCAAGCAACACCATCTGTTCTACTACATTTGAGGCTGCGTGATGTCGCCGAAAGTCATCAGACATTGCATCTAGGTGCCTATCCCACAAACCTCGCACATCAACAGGCTCACAGAATACCAAGATTGTTGCAAAGAGTCTTCTAAGGGAAGCCGGCATCGCGAACTGCTCTGACTCAGTAAGGCACTCGTCGAGGGTGGTGTCTGCCTCGATGAGACCCCTCCTCTCAGCGGCCTCGCGGAAGCTACCACACAACACACCATTGACTGTTCTCAGTGCTTCAAAGGACGTTGATCATGTCACATGGTTTAGCAGCACCCTCAGAAAGTATCTCTCTCCCTCGGCTGGATGGGCTGACACGATTTGACCTACTTGATGGCGTTCTTGCCTTGGTTTCCAGTACTTTGCGCCTGATTGCCATGTGAAGCTATCAGGAAAATCTCTGTACAAAATATCTCGAGCCCACTGATGATTTTGGTTAGCAACAAAATATTCTGTTAGCATGGAACTCTCTACATTATCCCGGGCAACAACATCGTTCAGGTCCTCTCCCGCTTTGAACGTGACCCTGTGCATATTTGGGAGATGAAGCGGCAGCTGTAGGACAGACGGGGAGTTCCCATAGAGTTTAAAACCAAATATCCTCCACATCGCCTCTGGTGGAGTAACCCACCTTGCATCAACGTATCTCTTGATCTCGTCTATGTTACCATCTTTGTCGGGCTGGTCAATGTTGAATGAAGTCCGGTCGTGGCCCTTGTATATGTACTTATAAAGGTACTTGACGGCCTTGATACTGGAGCACACCTCAACATTGATGTGGTAGTTAAACATCCGTAGAAGGTATGGGTTGTAAGGCACAACCCATCTGTTGTCCAGAATCTGACCACGGACCTTAGCTTGAGGTCCGTCTTTCCGTCTATGATAAATAGGATAGGAGTCCTTCCCTTGTACAGTGTTCTCGTTGAAGGCCCGCGGGTATCTGCATCTGCATACTCCCTCTTGCATGCACACGTTGTTGGGCTTGAGAACACCGCATGGGCCGTGCATCATATGCTTTACAACCATGGAATAGAGATCTGGATGCTTATGCTTGTCAGGGAGCTCAGCAGATATGAGCTTGTCATACTGCTTTGGCACACATAGCTTATATGTTGAATCCATGATCAACAGGAAGTGGGCATGGGGGAGCCCTCTCTTCTAAAATTCAACAACATATACATGCGCTTTCACAACACCAAGGATATGTTTCTTGAGGAGCATCTCTTTCGTCATCTCTAGCTTGGCCCTAAACACACGTGCAACAAGATCTGGTCGGTCTTGCGGGGTTTGGCCAGGAAACAACTCATCAACTATCTCCTGCCAGTTCGGATTGCAAGTCATTGTTAGGAAGATGTCAGGCTTTCCATATGTTTGCACCAATGCCATGGCATCCATATGTCTCCGCTTCATGTCTCGGTAGATCCCCTGGAATGTATATGGAAGCACTGTCCTTGTGCCAACAACGCTCCCTCGAGTTTCTCCTGCACTGATGTTATCAACAATTCCTTTATATAGATCAGCACGTATCTCTGGCTGGTGCTCCCTGATCCAGTTCAACCTGCAACCCTCGACCTTGATGTACATGTCAACTGCAAATTGCTGGAACAATCTTCCTCCGTGCAATATAGGGTTGAATATGCCCGGACGCATCATTAGCCTATAGCAGTAGTAGTCTCTAACAGAGACACACAACCTACTATTTCCCTCTGTTGAAAGGTGGAAAATAAATTATTAGACAACCGGTAGGAATGATAGGAAGAAAATGTGGAAGCATAAGACAAAAGACGAACCTCCATTGATATCACGGTTTGCTCTTGCTTGTTGCGCCTTGGCATAATCAACTTTCTGTTTAGGGATATTAGGATGCCAGCCGAACTCCCCGTTCGGGAAGAAGAGGGGGTACGAGAGAGGGTCATAGCAGCCTTGTGTGGACCGTATACTGTATTTCTCGTTGTTGTTACCATGTAAGATGATGCTGCGTTCCCACTTTCTTGCTAGGCTGCTTCCCTCGACCCAAATAGCAGCCACCTCTTCCGACAAAGGTTTGTTATATGTCCTTTGGTCTAGCTTCTTGTCCATATTCAGTTCTATTCGATACTCATCGAGGTTTTCCTTATGGGCTCCTAGTCTCCTAAACTGTTCAGAATAGGGGTTTTGTTTGAGTATGTCCACTAACATCTTGATGACAGCCTGATCCAAATTCTCGGTGGATTTGGCGCGATGATTTAGGCTTGGATCATCGTCATAGAAATAAAGTTATAGATGGTCCGGACGAGAACTTGGCCCGAATGAATGCACTTTATGGTACAACATCCCTTGCGCCCGAAAGGTGTACACCCCGGACCTCATGTTCGTGTAGTTGTTATCGAGGCTAACACCAAGGGTTGTGAAGGAGAAGTGGCTGTTGAAGTAACGGATACTTTCTCGGAAATGTCATGAGTCTGAATCTGATGCAGACCATAGCCTCATCAACTCGGGTATAGGCTCCGGCTCAAGCAACTTGGTATCCCCTTTCAGGAAGCAGAAACTTTCGCTCTCATACTCGTATTTCTTGGCCTTGTAGTAGATGCAGTTCACGGCGTGCTTTAGTATGTGTGTGCTGTCTGGTAGGTTTGAGTATACAAAGTCAAAAGGATCACAGTTGATAGAGCCCATGCAGGAGGAATCAGCCGGTTCATCGAGGTACATGCCATCGTTGTCGGAACCTGCATGGTTTATTGAGTTATATACCATGTAATATCAGTGCGTGCATGTTAGCTATTGGCAATTAGGACACACCAATCAGGCCGGTAGTGTTACCTTCACCAACATATAGGTAGTACTCATCATCCATGAGATCTCCATGATCGGGGTTCTCCTCCATAAGCCTAGCAAGGTATGCCTCCATATCACCTACAATATTTCAGAGCCGTTAAGTAATGCTATAATATTTATGGACATAACAAGAGGGAAAAGATGGGTGCATTACAATCAGTCCTGATGGTGTAAGCTTCTGTGCTACCCCGAGTCGATTCGGGGTGTGAAGTGTGTGCACTTGGTGTAGGGTTGTGCATAGACGATGTAGATGGATCATGATATGTTAGTGTGATGGACTCGGCACGTGTCGTGTTACTCTTAGACTCGAAGCGAGCATTAGCACGTTCTATTTGTTCACGCCTCTCCCCGTGTGGTATACTTTGCATGTTTGCTCTTTGGCGTGCACTATTCTCTTGCATATGTGCATCTTCCAACCATTCTTTTTGAGACCGCTCCCGAGACCTTCGCTGAGCTCTGTTCTCCTGTCCCTGATTGTGCACTTGATTATGCATGTCATCTGTTTTCTGATCCATGTTTTGTTGCCTGACGTTCAATAGGTCATCAGGGATGTTATCGAAATCCAAGGTTCTGCTAAGGTATTCGCCTGCAAAATGGTCGATATGGTAAGCAACTGTTCGATGATGTTAGAGAGACTTGTAGAAAATTTTATTACTTACCATCAGTTTCGTTGGTGTAGTTCCGTGTTGACACGGATGGCTCCACGAAGGGTGATGCTTCTAGGATATTTGTTGGGTATGTAGTATCCATAGATACAACATTTGGGCACATCATCGCGATCGATTCAGCACATGGAGTGTTTCTCTTATCCTTAGCATTTGTGTTGCGCTTGGTTAGCATCTTTTGCTTATCTACGGGTGTTAGACTCTGTCTTCTAGATCGCTGGCTAGCATTTCTCTTGTCAGTAGTTAATGCTTGAGCAGATGATCTTCTCTGAGCATTAATGAGTTCTCTCTCGTCGGGTGTTAGCATATCCCGTTTTGCTTGCGCACGTTTCCTCCTTGCCATATTTTTGTCAACGTCATGCATCGGAGGTGTATTCTCCTTGTTTTGGATCACAGAAGGTGAAACACCATCCATAGAAGAAATGTTCACACAACATGCTTGGTCTAATTTCGTGCTCCCTGGTTTGTGAACAGACAAAATTAGTTATTAGGACCCAAAAAAGATGGAGTGTATACTTAGTGTAAAAATGTACTTTTATTACCTATATTGCTAATCTGACTTGATTCATCAGATTTACCAAGGTTTAGAGTTGCATTCTTTTTATGTTTTCGAGCCATCCGTAGCTTTCTTAGGTGTTCTTCTTTACTTTCAGCAGACAATCGACTATACCAATTTCCACTGCCTTGTTTAGACTCCAATGTTTCACCTGGGCTTCTGTTTGTCAGATTTTTAAACGGGGTATGATCCCTATGCGAAGATTCAGATGCAGTATCTTGATTTGTCATCTGATAAATATAAAAAAGTGATCAAGACAAATAAGATAATCCATAGCAAATTGTTATTTATTTGGTTAGATCCTCCATAGACTACCTGAATCACAGATGGTGAAACTCCATCCTTAGAACTCGAACCAATGTTATGAGAACATGGATCTTCTGCATATTTTTTTAGTGTGCTTGATGGTAAACATACATTTGTAGTACAAAAATCTGATATAAATAATTACTGGACTTGATGGTAAACATACATTCCTAGAAGCACTCATTTTGCCATAATCTGTAAGCAGTTACAGAAATATTCATAGAAGCATCATTTCCTGTATTTTTTTCCATCTATATCACAAGCAAAACTATTTTGTCAAGTCATGTATTCTAAGCAGTCGTTGTAACTTTTAGTTGGGTCTAAGTATGTTCAATAAAGGATTGCATCAGGTTAGACCTAGAGATTATGGACTCTCTCTTACAGAAGCAGGTAATTGAATCGAAGTAGGTACTCTATCATACTGACTATGAATTATTCACTCATTTGGCAGTAACTTGTTTTAGGGATTTAATATGCTATTGCTTTTCTCTAAAAAATATTACTATGAAATGACAAAAAATTCCTTGCATGTGAATGGGTTGTATTTTTTTTACCTTGATCTACAATCTGATTTAGAGCTGCTATTTTTTTCTGTTATCGGGCTAGCCGTTGTTTCTTTTGGTATTCCTCTTTCTGCTGGGCAGACATTCGATGATACCAACTTGTGGTACTCTTCTCTGTTCCACCCATAACCTCATTTGATCCTTTGTTTGTTAGATTTCTTAAATGGGGTACGCTCCCCAGGCGAAGAAGACGAAGAAATCTTCTGTTTTCTCATCTGGTAGTATCCAACAATAGAAGGCGTGTGAAAGGCAGAGTATGCGGATTGAAGCTGGATTACCAGCAGGAAACGGATGCAGACATCACAACGATAAAGACGACAACGGTTGTAGATCAAGTTGGCGATTTCCTGTTAGAAGATCAATGGCGGCGTCATGAGAGCGAGCGGAGGAGGGAGGAGGTAGGATGTGCCTTTTTTATTTTTGATTGAAATTTCCTTGATTGTAGCCTTCGTTGTGAGGGTGTGTGATTAATTGTAAAAATCTGATTGTACCTTCCTGTAACGTGTATAAGGGACGATGGGTCCTGGCATTATTTGCCTATTGATTTTCCTTGATTTGATTTTGTGGCTTTCCCTGTAACGTGTATAAGGGAATATGGCACCTGGCATTGATTGCCTATTGATGTAAAAATTTGATTGTAGCCTTCATGTAACGTGTATAAGGGACGATGGGTCCTGTCATTGATTGCCTATTGATTTTCTTTGATTTGATTTTCCTTAATTGTAGCGTGTATAAGGGACTATGGCTCTCGGCATTGATATGGCTCTCGACATTGATTGCCTATTGATTTTTTTGATGCACTCTCAGGTAATTCCCTGCTGCGTTGGAAGCATTAGATATAAATTGTATGGTCCAGATGGTCCAGATTGCTCCGGTGTTTGATGTTTGAGGGCGACCTATGATCACCAACTTCCTTTTAATAGTAAAGATATTTATATCTTGGTATTCATGGGTTGTGTAATGAATACTAGGATATGATTACTTAAGGATCAAATATAATCCATTAAGTCATGTATTAGGGTTTAACTTTTATTACATTTGATCTACCCTTAGATCAAATCATGTTTACCCAAAATAAGGTTTTAGCAAAGGTCATATTGAAGCTTATTGCAGCCAACTTGATGATCTACTTCAATGCCATCAAGTTGAGAGAAGCTTCAAACACTTTGACAGATTTTTTATTTAAAAGCACGAAAATTATTTGGATTTTCTATGCTTGAATGCAATGCACACATCTGGGTTTAGCTTATTTCTAAGCTCTAATGCTGGGATGTTACAGTTGTCTAAGCATCTACTCCTGTGCTGAGAATATATATATCATATGAAGCAAAGTGTTTGTGAAAGTTCTTTTATCGCACTCAGTTTTCAACTGAATTGCTTGAGGACAAGCAATAAGCTAAACTTGGGGGAGTTGATACGTCCAAAACGTATCTACTTTCTCGAACACTTTGCTATTGTTTTTCCTCTATACTTGTGTGATTTGGATACAACTAACACGGACTGACGATGTTTTCAGCAGAATTACCTTGGTGTCTTGTTTTTGTGCAGAAAATGAACTATTAGGAAAAGTCCCGGAAAATATGCCAAAAATTATATTTCACCAGAAGATCCACAAAGCCAGAAGGGGAGACAGAGGGGAGGCTTGGGGGGCTCAGACCCACCCTAGGCGTGGGCCCACTGACCCCGCGCCTAGGGGAGGTTTGGCCACCTAAGCAGCTTCTCGGCCTCCCTCCGCGTCTATAAGTTGCCTTCTGACCTAAAAACAGAGGAGGGTTCGATAGTTTTCTAGAAAGAGTTCCGCTCCGCCACCGCCACCAGAAACCAAGATTCGGATCCAGAAACTCTATTATAACACCCTACCGGGACAGGGAATTTGGAGAGGATCATTCCATCGTCATCACCAACGCATCTCCATCAACCACCGATGTTTCTCTCATCCATTAGTGAGTAATCCCCCACTGTAGGCTTGGGGATGGTAGGGATTGGATGAGTTCTATCATGTAATCGAATAAGATCTGTTAGGGGCATAGTGCCTAGTATCTCTATTTAGTGCTATTTGACTTTGTTGCAACTTGTTGTGCTTAATGCTTGTCACTAGGGCCCGAGTGCCATGATCTCAGATCTGAACTTATTATTAAATCATTATGATAGTATTTTTTATGATCTTATCTACAAGTTGTGTACACATATCATTATCCGGATCCAAAGGCCCCAAAGTGACAGAAATTGGGATAGCCGGAGGGGATGGCTGTGGTGTGAGGATCACATGTGTTCACGGAGTGTTAATTCTTTGCTCTGGTGCTCTATTAAAAGGAGCACCTTAATTGCCAATAGTTCCCCAGAGGCCTCGCTGCCACAGGCTGGCTGGACAGAAGATGTTGTGCAAGTTCTCATTACGAGCACGTATGACTATATTTGGAGCACATGCCTAGGATTGTTTAGTACTTGGATGCTTATTATTATTTATCTGCAATGCCCTAGTTCTTTGAAGTTACATGTTTAGACTCGTCCATGCAACGCCCGTCCATCCATCCCTATGCCTACCGCACTCGAATCCTACTGGTACCATTACTATTACTATTGCTACTGCCTCACTGTTGCTGTTGCTATTACTGTTGCTTTGCTGTTGCTACTACAAACTGTTGCTACTGATAAACTTCTGTGAGCAAGAACTATTTCTAGGTGCAGCTGAACTGACAACTCAGTTGTTAAGGCTTGCAAGTATTCTTTGTCTCCCCTTGTGTCGAATCAATAAATTGGGTAATACTACCCGCGAAGACTGTTGCGATCCCCTACACTTGTGGGTCATAAACTCCTAGAAAGGTTCTAGAGATGCCCATTTGCTCTTGGATCAAAAGGTCGCCAATCTCATGTCCAAGATTGCATCTCCACCACTATGTATTGAGGCGAAACCCTATTTTTGGAGGCATTCACCCATAGCCACAAAATTCTCCATCATTGGCAGCCCCAAGGAGGGGGAAAAGCTCCTCCTGTTGGAATTATTCCCTAGAAGCAATAATAAAGATGTCATTATTATAATTCTTGTTCATGATAAAGTTTATATTCCATACTAGAATTGTATTAAGCGGAAACTTTGATACTTGTGTGGTTTATGAACAACACCGTGTCCCTAGTACGCCTCTATGGACTAGATCATTGATTGATGATGGTTAAGGTTTCCTAACCATAGACATGAGTTGTCAATTAATAATGAGATCATGTCATTAGTAGAATGATATGATGGACATACCCAAATCAAATAGAGCAATTATATCATGTCATCGTGTTCATCTTTGCGAAGCTTTTTCTTATGTCAAATATTGTATTCCTTAGACCATGATATAATGCAACTCCCTGGTATCGGAAGAAAGCTTTGAGGTCATCAAACGACATCCTATGAGAGGGTGATCATAAAGGTGTCTCTCAGGTGATCGGAAAGTACTTGTTTGGTTGTATGTATCGAGATGGGATTTGTCCCTCCCGAGTCAGAGAGATATACTTCGGGCTCACTCGGTAATCGATATCAACACCGCTTGCAAGCATGTGGTTAAGGAGTTAATCACAAAGTGATATCGGATTACGGAATGAGTAAAGTACTTGCTGTGAACGAGATTGAACTAGGTATGCCGATACCAACGATCAAATCTCGGGCAAGTAAAATATCGCGTGATGAAGGGAATATATATATGGGATTAATTGAATCCTGGCATCGTGGTTCAACCAATATGATCGTCGATGAATATGTGGGAGTCAATATGGGTTTCCAGATCCCGCTGTTGATTATTGAAAGAAGATCATGTCTGCATATTCTCGAACCCGTAGGGTCACACACTTAACGTGTCTCGACGCTAGGATAGAATGGATAATTGGTTTATGAGTTTTTGTTCAGAGTCTCGGATGAGATCCAGGACATCACGAGAGGTTCCGGAATGGTCCGGAGAATAAGATTCATATAAAGGAAAGCAGTTTTTGGATTTCGGAATTGTTTCAGAATGTTCGGTATTGTACCGGAAGGCTCTAGAAGCTTCTGGAGTGGGACCAACGTGGCCCCACTTGTCGGAGGGGTGCATGGGCCTACGAGGGAGTGCCCTGGCCGCATTGGGCCAGGGTCACAAGGCCCCATAGGCCCAGTCGGCCAAAACCCTAGGGGACCTTCTAGAAGGGGGGGAAGACTTGCCCCCACTCCACCCTTGGGGCCGCCGCCCTAGGGCTTGGAGGAGGGGGCAAGGGGCCGGACAACCACCTATATAAGGTGGGTAGGGGGCGCACCCTCCCCTCACCCTAAACCCTAGCCGCCAGCGGCTGCCCTACCTATCTCTCTCTCCCCCGACTTTGTGTAGGCGAAGCCCTGCCGCAGAAACTCTCCACCATTGCACCACGTCGTCGTGCTGTAGATCCAATCTATCTCTCCACCCCACTTGCTGGACCGAGGAAGGAGGAGACGTCACGGTGCCGTACGTGTGCATCTCTTAGAGGCGTCGCCACTTGCAGCGTTGGATCGGATCGGATCGCGAGGAGGAGAAGGCTAGTTCGACTACATCACCCACGTTCTGTTGAACGTTTCCGCTGTGCGATTTCTTCAAGGGTATGAAGATCTCATCTATCTCTCTTGTTGATTGCATCTCCTAGATTATATCTTGGCTTTCCCGTTCGCATCCGTAGAATTTTTTTGATTTACTATGCTGCGAAACCCTTCACCTCCATTGTTGCGCCATCTTCAAGAAAGAATAAGGACCAAGGGGCCGCTGCCCCCAAGGGCAGCCGCCGCCCTCTAGGGCTGCCGCCGCCGCCTCCTTGGCCCGAGCGCCGTGGCCACCGCCTCTCCCCCTTGGGGAGGCACATCTCCCATCACCATCTACAGAGATATCCCCTCCATATACCTACTGTAATCTCTTGGCAAACATGATGTATGATACAATTCATTATTTTCACATGATCTATTGTGTCTTCATATCGTTGTTTGAGTAGTGAATTGTTATGGAATTCATTGTGATTGCATACAAGTTTATGTTATCTTGTACTATGATCTTGTTGTACTAGTATATGAGTGCACACATATGTTGGGGGATACACAAGGTTGTCACCGTTTCATGATGATATGATGAGAGATAGTCGGAGTTTGACAAAAACCAGATCCCAATTCTTAAATCTGCATGTTATATTAATTCATGGTTAATCAACGGGGGTATTATCATGGAGATCTTAGATCTAAATGTTGTGGTTAAATTTTATGTCTTAATATTCTCTTGTTTGTTCTTAATTGTCCTTGGGATCAATCACTAGTGGTGTATTTGCTCGTATCTTGGCTACACTAGTTATGGCTCCTCCTAGAAGAGACAATAAAAAGACTATCTATGTGTTTCACTAATTGTGTCAACCAAATGAATGAAATAATAATTTGCCTAAACATTTACTCCCTTGAGAAAACTTGTTATCACTCCACTTCACTAGATCTATTTTACTTGCAATAGTTTACTTAAAATATTTATATCCAACAATTTACTGTTTTCGAGTTAATAGTAAAAAACAACCACACACACAAACACTTTAAATCTCAGTTTTGCATAGAAGGCCATATAAGTGGGTTATAGAGCTTTAGAGAATAGATAGTTTATCTTTAGCTCCTCGTGGATTCGACACTCAAATACTTATCAAATTGTACTATAGTGATCCCCTACACTTGGGGGTTATCAAAGAGATAATCAACTCAATGTATTTTCAATGTAAGTTTCTTAGGACATTATGGTAGACAATAGCAAATAGAATAATGGTGTATATTGACTAACATACAACTCTAACACGTTATTATAGGTAAAGGAAATTCTCATGCAGTCACCTACATGTATGAGCATAACATTATTTAAATGCAAGCTTGATTAGGTACAATCTTATATGCATTGGGATGATTGTTTCTTAGAACACAATACTATCTATGTTGCACGCAATAAGATGTATTATATAAGGCCTTATCAATTATATCTAACTAAGCTTGTATTTAATGATGGATTGTGCTAATAAGGGCATGTGCCTCAGATTAGCTCATAGTGGTCACATATAATATGGTAACTGACCATGCATGAATGTAACTACGTGGATTATTTTTGTTTTCAATTTTTAAAATATTTTATCTCTTAAAAATTAAATCAAAATTCAGATCATTTTCGCATATGACATTGTCACCACGAGATCTTCGAAGATAGATCTCATGTTGATACGCTTTGACAGCTTTTATCCAATCATAGTTACCGAAAGCATTTAGTCACCAGGTGGATTAAAATTGGTTACCAGGTTAAAGTCAAATGGTTACCAGGTTTTTTTGAACTTCACTCCTCACTAATATAAGTCTTGCATGACACTGTCATATTTTATGTGTATAGAGTAGTCCAAATACTCACTTTTTTACCTATGGACCCTTGTTATAACAAAAAAAACATATAAAATCCCTTGTTATAACAAAAAAATCTAAAAACATATGATGACTATGAATTAGTTGGCTGGTAACTATTAGTGAGTAACCTAATAGCCAAACTATAATGATCTGGCAAGTGGCGACAAAAAAATAAATTAGTCAAAACATATTAAGATTAGTTTTTTAAGTACTCGTTGAAATGAGCATAACAATAAAGATGAATTATCATTTGGATTCACAATGTAAGAGATGATTTATTTTAAATCTCTAAATCGTGAAAAGACTTTTTGCATGCATATAGTATATGGTCCATCTTTCCTTATAGGGCCAGATTCTAACGCCCACCCTACTAGACCGGTGTCATTCATCTAGCACGTTTATTTGATAGATTAACCGTTTAACCATTTGATTTTAATATCATGGTTGCATGCGATTGGTGGAGTAGTGTATGGCTACAATTAGCATATGTTATATATTATATGCGGAGTAATATTATAAAGGGAATATAAAAATTAGATAGTGACTTTGTATATTAAAAAAGGAGAGAGTAGGATAAGGCACCCCTCAATGCTAATTTCTAGCCCGTTATCGTAGGTAAGTGGTGATGTGATGTTTCGTATATTGCTTCATGAGGTTTGTTAAGAGTCAATCCTAGTGATATTCCTTTCAAAAAAAATCCTAGTAATATTTGATCAATTACATTGGCAAGATTTTAACTCATATAATACTAAAATATATATATCTACACTTAATAATAATAATAAAAGAAAAGGTTCATTAACCATTGGTCACTTTTGCATTTGAGCCCCTCGGAAATTTAGCAATCAACTCGTAGCCATTCGTATGTCATGCCCAACCTACACTCAGAAAACACGTGGTATTGCCTTCGTGCTTCTAGGTTCTGTCGTCGCCCCGTGCTGCCCCCGCCGCTTCGTGCTTGCTCCTTCTTCATGCGCTCTGGGCTACAACGGCAGTACTTCTTCTGCTCTTGAGCTATCACCGGTAAGGCACGTTCCAGCACTCCCTGTAGTAGTTATTGACAGTAGGTAGGGACGGGGAACAAAGCCATGGGGGCATGAAGTGTGGGGGGAAAGATGCCACAATGATGAGATTTTTTTCATTTTCCTGTATCTCAGAATACAACGTATTTAAAATTGATATTTTGCGGTTCGTTTTGAACCTGAAGAAGCACATAAGGGCCTATATTCCCTATTAATTATCCATGGTGCAGGTAGAAGTTACATTAGGGACTCAAAAAAGTGGAAAATTACAATGGAATCCCTAGCTTTTACAGAAAAAACCAGAAGAAAACAAAAAAAGGAAATCAGGTCCTTTGCACTCGCCAAAAAGACTTAAACTCTAACCACAACCATTCTCGCCGGAGTCGGGGACAAGACCACTTGGCACCGAGAGGAAGGTAGACGTTGCCACGAGCTTGAAAATGGGCCTCCACTTGGAGGTTGAAGAAGCATTGACACCTCCTTCTAGAATAACCACTTATTGGTCTTGAGAGTCCGCGACCAAGACATGGGCCACCGAGAGTACTCACCTTGCTTCTGCAGCATCATCACTCCAAGGCAACCTAAGATCCGGTCACGAAGCACTGTCTGCTTAGGTTTGTGGGTTACATCTTTAGCAACATTCAGTTTTTTTACAAATTAGTTTGAAACTTGCAAATATGTTTTTCATTTTTTTAAATATCAGGATCACTCAGATTGGGAGCCAAAAATCTCTACTCCTAGTGATGACATTACAATACCATGTCCAGCATTATCAACAATAGTTAAACGTGCACCAAATAAGATTTTTTATGGATAAGCCATGTACATGTTGTAATACCCCGGCCATCCTGAGGTTGGTGGATGTTACTCCCAACAACTCTCTAGACTAGCCCATAGACCAACGCTAATCTTTTCTGTATATTCTGTGTTGTGCTCACTCGTATACACCTCGGAATAACTTTCGAGTCGGTTAGACATCCTCATATTCCTCTAGGTCAAGTAATCCGCTCCATCCGATGGAGGGAGTACTACGATATCAACAATATTAATTTGATATTGTAGATGTTAAATTTTTTCTATATATTTAGTTAAACATTTTAATGGTTGATTTTGGCAAAACTTTATACGAGGAGAAATCGTAGACCGGAGAGATAAAGAGAAAGAACATAAAAATACTTAACATATTACAAGCAATGGAAGATAATAATCTATACCTAATAATAAAGCACGAAGTGTTTCTCCCGATTCAATTTTTTTTGGACCTTTTAACCCTGAAAATAGGGAAAATTACACCCCATGCCACCTCTAAGTTACACGTTATTAATTATTAAATGTTTCATGTCTTTTATGAATGCAACGCGGCCGTTTCTGATTGTCACCGCCCCGATTCCATCATGTCTTTAACCATGGCGAGAGCACAATTTGCTCCAGCGACCGGATGGCCAGACACACTATGTTCACTTGATCTCTTGCCGCAGCTAAGACCGTCTTCGTCCAGTGATAACACAGGCGTGGCTGCAGCACCCATCCCCTCGACCTATGCCGGCTATTGAGGATCACGCCTCCTTCCACCTGGTCATCGAGGCTGCACTCTCCTCAACCATAGCGAGCGCTGGATCGACTGTAGATATACCACGGGCGTCGCTGCGTCTGTCACCTTGATTAGTGCCTCCAAGTAAGATCATGCCTCGCTCCTCCTGGTCTCACATGAACTGCGGCCGGAGTCGTCGGTGACGCTGCTGAGCGGATGAACTATGGCCGGTTGGTGTCGCAGCTGTTAACCTCCTTGACGCCGTTTAAAAAACTCTTTCCCCACAGCGTCATTCTCCCCGTGCTGCCCCATGATCCCTACTGTTTTTCCAGATCCCAAGCTAGCTGATTTCCCGAACGTCAACATGTTGAACTGTCGTCATGATCAAATTTTACCTACAAAAAACGAAAAAACAAGTCAATCCACGGCCCAATTGGTGCAGTGAAGAGGCCCACAAAAAACAGACCGATCAATTCTTCTCTCCCATCGATGTAAAAGATAGTCCCATCTCGCTTTATTATACCCGCTTAGACCTGTTTATATACGTCTTGAATTGTCTAAGAAATATCACAAAGTTGGCAATAACACCGATAGAGTGAGACATCAACATCAAAAAATAGCATTGCATGGACGGACGGACTGGACCGATTGATAGAGAGAAATCGACATCCAAGAGCATTGCATGGACCTATTGAGAAGAGAGAGAATCTATTTGGGGTTAGAGGATTTTCTCGATCTAGAGATGAATGAAAAGGGGTTAATTATCTGTTTTTTTCTTTTAGCCAGCTGTCACAATTTTCGGCATCTCGACATCTATTTTGAGATGAAGGAAGTAGTTTATTAACCAAACACACACATCGACTAAGCTTGCCAATACATTTTATTGTGCAAAGTTTTAGGCTATTTTTTCATGTGCCTAAAAATATATGTTAAAATCAATAAGTATTTAAATGATGTCATGTGATTTTCACTTTGTTTGATGGATCATGTGATTTTCACTATTACACATGTAAAACTGTTTTTTACTATCCTAATTTAAATAACTCGTCGATTTTGTATGGTGCCGTGGCAACGCACGGGTTTTGTGCTAGTAAGATTAAAACAAGCAATGGAAAATATCTGGTATCGTTTAGCACAGATTACAGAGGAAGGAGGAAATTCAAATGAATCTTTACCATAGTCCGGATCGAACCTCGCAAGTCGATACAAAAGGTGCGAGAGGCGCGAGCAAGAAACAATGTTGTTGTCCTAATCGCCCGTCCCGAGATTCGTCGTCCTCAAGCTCCGACGCCAAATTCGTGTGGCCACGCCGCCGCAAAACGCCCTGCCCCGATTCTAGTAAGTCGGTAGCAACCAAGGCGCTAGACGGCAATGCCGCGGCAGTCGTGGAAGCCGAGGGCCGGCCCCGGATGTGTCGCGCCCGCGCCGGAGCTCCAGTGGAAGGCCCTAAACCCTAACCCCATTCCCTCGGAGGTCCCCGGGTGCTCCCGCGCCGCCGAGGTCCCTGACGACGTCTTTGTGGACACAGTGGAGGTGGGGCGCCTCCGCCTCGACGTCCCCGCCGCCGCCGCTGAGGTGGAGGAAGAAATTGTAAGCCAGCTGGTGGGGATTGGCATGGAGTTGAGTCAGGAGGACCTGCGCGCTAACGATCAGATGCAGGAGGACGAGGTGATGTGTCGTTTTCTTTTTCTCCCCTCTCTGAAACTCGGGGATGGTCTTCCCTTCAGCAGATAGTAAAGCATAATTGAGTAGCTTCACTGCCTCAGGGAAATAAATAAATTAAATGAGTAGATTCTGTAATCGATCACCATACTTCACGATTTTTTCCTACTGACTTTTCCTCCAACTGATTTTTGAGGGCCGATTAATTGTGAGGACTGGAACTATATTTTCATGTTGCCTGAAGTAGATGTCCTACGCTCATAACGACATTTTAACACACCCAGAGAAAGAGATGTTCTATAGTTAAGGCAGATGTTCTATAGTTAAGCCATGCCTGCTTCTCTGCTGGTTTCTGATTCTTATTTTGCTGTTATCTTGTTTTTAAACTGGAAGTATTCTTTTCCTGGTGTGCGCCTGCTTTTAAATTGGACGTATGGTGGTGATCACTTCTTTTTGTCTGACACAAACTAAACTTGATGTTCAGATACTTGCCTTGGAAGCAATTTTTGGAGACAGTGTGGTCATTTTAAACAAAAAAGAAGGTCAACGGTCTTTGCAGGTATGTCCATCACAACCAATTTTCTGGCCATATTCTTGCCAGTAAGGGCAAGGTTTCAATATGTTAATGTTGTTACACAGGTTCATGTGCATATTGAGATCCCAGATGGTATAGATGTATCGGCAAGGCTCGACTATGGTACTGGAACATTAAATTATGGAGGAGTATGTGCTGGTGATGCCTCTGATAATCTTGTTCATAAGTTTAGAGTTGAGCATTTGCCTCCAATCCTTCTAACATGCTACCTGCTTCCGTCATACCCGAGTCATCAACCTCCCCTTTTCACTATCTCCACCGAATGGCTGGACAAAGTGAAGATTTCGTCATTATGTCAAATGCTGGATGTGATTTGGGAAGAGCAACAAGGCATGGAAGTAATATATCAGTGGGTTCAATGGCTCCAAAACTCTTCCCTTTCTCACCTAGGGTTTACCGATGAGATAATTTTAAGCAAGGGTGATATAGCGTGCGATGAAGATGGTGGGGATAAACGTGCTTGTATATATGATTATGCACCTGATATTATAACTCCAAGGATTATGAGATACAATGATGATAAGCGTCATGAAACCTTCTTACATGATATGCATGACTGCATGATTTGTTTCAGTGAGTGTCCTGGTAAGTCTTAGTTTTCCTGCACAACTGTTTGTAGTGTTATATGCAGACTTATACCGTAGAAGTCTCTGTTATACTGAACAAATATTGGTGTGTGCTGGCCTTGTGGTTGTATGGCATAGACCTGTTTTGGCTAGATATTACCAATCTACTTTCAATTTAGTCCCCATTACCCAATGCATGTTCCTTAATTGACTAGATACTAGAACTGTCCAACGTTCTATAGATGATGCCATATTTAGAGTTTCTCATTCAGAGGTCAATTTGTTTTCCCTTGTTCAGAGGGAAAATATAGTGCAATGAGAATCATGATGCATGCCATGTCCAGCAGGATATTTCCATTTTTGTTAACCCTTGGTATCTCGATTAATGTTGCTTCTAATTCTAGTTCAGTATACTTCACTATATTTTCTAAACAAATCATTACTTTGCAGGTGTCGATTTTATCATACTTCCATGCGATCATTACTTTTGCCAGAAATGCATGCGAACATATTGCAAAATGCATGTCAAGGAAGGAACTGTACTGAAGTTGACATGTCCTGATACAAAATGTAGAGGCGTTGTTTCTCCTAATATACTGAAAACACTGCTGGAGGAGGACGAGTTTGAACGTTGGGAGGGGTTGCTTCTTCAGAGAACTCTCGACGCTATGAATGATTTGGTTTATTGTCCAAGGTGCGAAACTGCTTGCTTGGAGGATGAATGTAATGATGCAATGTGTCCAAGTTGTCTATTCAGTTTCTGCACACTTTGTACAAATCACCGTCATGTTGGGAAAGATTGTATGACTCCCGAGGAAAGAATTCGTATTCTGGAGGTAGGGAGGAATTTATCTCACATATATTTATCTCATGTTGGATATAGTTTAATTGTGGGGCAGTTTCTGTACTAATATATATCCACTACTCCGTAGCAAACAGAGAAAACAAGAATTCTGGAAAAAGTGACACGATGACAATAGTGAATTATCTGAAAGCACATATACATTAAAACAAGACATTTAATCATATTTAACACATCACTAGATAATGGTATAGAATATTGATATTAGGTCATTTGCCGCATGATCTCATCAGCCTATGGCCCAGGGTGGATAGATCATGTGCTGCAGTGCATGAGTGGCCGAGTGTGAACCTACCCTAATCCAGTAGGGGATGTATATATCCAATAAAAAAGGAAACACATTAACATTTGTTGCTAACACTACGAGGGGCACTTGATTTTCTACTTGTAGGCTAACTTGATAGATATCTAAGCTGTCAAATGCCAGTATTGTTTATTGTTCTACACATTCAATACCGATTCGCCATATAAGTTGCTTTTTGTAACTAATAGTTTTATCTGGTCCACTGCACTTTGTGGCTAGGTGTTTTACAGGATAGATGTACATGTATTTTTCTTTATTTCTATATACATCTGCTGGATGACTATGCATAGAGAGTTTGCATCTGGACAAACCTTGGTACAAATGAGGCCAAAATATATGCTCTCAGAGAAAAAAAAATGATACATATCTTGTGCCATTTTGATCTGTTATGTCCTTAGTTCTATGTGTTTTAAATGATTGATGTGAATACTAACTTTCCTTTGATTGGTGTAGGAACGGCTAAAATCTAAGAAACTACAGAGCGATCAGAAAAAGATAGATGAAGCACGCAGCCTCCAGACAATCATGAGGGATGCAAAGCAGTGCCCGCGGTGCAAGATTGCTATATCTAAGATAGAAGGATGCAATAAGATGACTTGTTCCAACTGCGGGCATTACTTCTGCTACGTATGTAACTCTGCAATTGCTGGATATGATCATTTCGGGTGAGTTCTCTTTTAGTGATATAAATCTTTTTTTTCCATTGTCATAGCTCTGCCTTGACAATAAAAAATCATGTTGTTGCGTTCAGATCGGGTGCATGTCGGCTCTTTTCTTGGGATGATATCGATAGATGGGAAGCACAAATGAATCCAGGGAGAAGGAGGGTTCAACGCCAAGCTGTTGCACAAGCGGATGCTCCAGCTCCAGATCCTGCTCCAACGCCTGACACACGATATTATTACCCTTGTCCTACGTGCCGCGAACAATCTGCAAAGGTAACATGAACTGTTTTTTTTCTGCGTTTCATAAAGACATCTTAGACAGCAACCATAATAGTTAATGAGAATGATGCAGTTGCCTACCTTTTGTTTTGGAAACTGCCGGTTGCCTCCCTTTTGCATTGAGCAATCAAACAAGTGATTGTGGTTAGTTTATTCTTTGTAAAAGAAATGTTGTCATTAGGACCTTTACTCCTTTGCTTTGTGTTTACCTGCAGGTATGATGGTTAACTGATTTAATCTGTTTTTATTCCAAGTTCAGTTAAATATAACTTCGATCACTCATGACTATGGTATAACTTCAACAAAATTGCTATTTTGGCATAGTTTAATTAAGGTAAATCAGTGGCCGATCTCAAAGCCATGATTGTTTGTTGGCTTGAGCCGTTCAATGTGGTAGTAACCCCAACCTGCATGCATGCTTCGAGTGGATTCTTAACTGCTTGAGCTGTGGTTCTTATTTTTCTTCACAAAATGCCTCATGATTTGTACTATTTACTTTGGTCGCAGTTTGCAAACAACCACCACATCAGGTGTTGGTCATGCCGCACACACTATTGTGCATTGTGCTGGAAGACTGTCGATAAAACTTCACGCCATTTTGGTCCCAGGGGATGCAAGCAGCATACTGCAGATCAATACTGAGATTGCCTGTGCCATATGCGCAGCACTTCAACACCAGTGGTTTGCATATATACCCATCTCAGAACACATTCTCCGTGTTTTTGACATCTTGCAGGGAGCCTGATTTTCAAGTCTTCGACTCCTTGTACCCGTAACAATCAACCGATAAATACCGAAATAGGATATTACAAGGACTGTGCTACGTTTAGACCGGTCTAAAAAGAAGCAAACTTGACGGATGTTTTAGCTGAAGCGGTACCACGGGAGTTCAGCGATTCCTGAGTTGCCTAATCACTAAACAACGAGATTTTTGATTAGCATCTCAATTTATATGCAAAATTCAAAATGTTTTCTAGGTCAAACCGTTTGTCTGAATTAAGATCTGTTTCCACCATTAAACTAGTCGCGACGAGATCTTCGAAACTAGATTCCATGTTGGTATATTCTGACAACATTTTTTTTGGACCAAAAGTTATCCACCCATAACACACGAGTTATTCGAACTTCAGCACATAAGTTATCCATCCAACCACTACTATAAAATTTACCTAGAGATCATGTATTAGAGATAGGTAACTTTTTTGTTTACCAACAAGTTATCCATCAGTAACACGAGAGTTATCTAGATTTCAATATGTAAGTTACACACAAAAATAACATGTAAGTTATCCATCACTATAAAATTTTATTCTTGGATAGAATATAAAAATATTTATAACGACACGACATTGTCGTCCGTTGCTCTCTCGCAGCATATGGACTACTCAACCTCGAAAGGCTACCGAGCCAAACATTAAACATATTTGTTTAAAGAAACTAAATCTAAGCTTCTTTTGCATAGCCCACCCACAATGCACAACATGTAATCTAGCGACTCGACTTCATCGACATCCGTCGTCACTACTGTAGTGGACGAGTGACGAAGCCTCAAAGGGTTTTATGATACCGAGCCTTAATCGCTCGTCGACGCAAACACATTTATGGCAATAAAGTCTCAGTACCCTAACAACTAGTCTACCGCGTTTCAATTAAACTTGCTCAACACATATGCGAGAACGCCTCTATCCAATATGTTTATATGGTGGGTAACTAATGTGTTACTGGGTGGATAACTTATATATTATGACATGGATAACTTACGTGTTTAGGGCGAATAACCTTTTGGTCCAATTTTTTTCGAAACATATCAACATGGGATCTGGTTTTGAAGATCTCGTCGTGACTAGTGCAACGGATCTTAAATTGGATAAACGGTTTGATCTACAGGACAGTTTAAATTTTCGATATGATTCTAAGCTGGCTGACAGCAAGCGTTCATACTATAGCTGGCTCTGATTCGATTTGTCTTTTAGTACACCAGCGTATGCAGCGCACTTTATTCACGTCCGCTAGGTTTTAAATTTCTCAGACCAGTCTAAGAGTAGATTTACCTTCATCTCTCGTCGCCAACTGGTCGCTACCGTGGCGCACGGGTGACGAAGTCTCAAAGGGTGTTAGGGTACCAAGCCTTCACCACTCGTCGATGTCCTAACATGAATTCTCGGTACCCTAACACATATCCTACCGCGTTCCAATTAAACTAGCTCGTAGCTTACATTTTGTACTGAAATATATGGGCAATCAAGGTTTCATGAGGTGAGAAAGATATAAAAGTTACCCACATAAGAAATACGAGAACGTCTCGATCCGACCCGTTTATATGTTGGATAATTTATATGTTTTAGGTGGATAACTTATATACTATGACATGGATAACTTACGTGTTAAGGCTTGATAACTTTTTGGTCCGATTTTTTTTCATCAAAACATATCAACATGGGATCTAGTTTCGAAGATCTCATCGCGATTAGTTCAACGGTGAAAACAGATCCTAAATCGGACAAATGATTTGGTCTAAAAAATATTTTAAATTTTTGATTTGCTCCTTAGCTGACTTTGATTCGGTTTATTGTTTAGTGGCATGCAGCACACCGGGCAATGCATTATACGTGCGCCCACCAAGTTCGGAAATTTTCAGACCAGTCGCTACCTAGATTTCCCGTATTACAAAGCACTAACCAATAATATCGAGAATGTCCGAATGAAAAAGCCCCTAACATAGCATACCAACTGCTGAGTGTTGTAAAGTCAATCTGACAAAACTCAGACAATGTATCATATGTCGCATTTATTTATTTTTCCTACATTGTCAAACTCAAGGCAAGTACTTGCCATCTTTGTTGACAGCTCGACCTCTCTTCTTGATCCGGTGATATAGGTTTTCAAACTAGGTTAACTCTTAACCCGAGTCGCATGATCATGATTTCCAAATCTAATTACTACTTAAGAAGACTCATAGAATATCTTTTTGAGTCTGAGGGACAAATTGTTGAGAATCTAGGCAATATTTTAATTATATTAATCCAAAAATAAATCATGAGCCAAATGTATGTGTACAATATTTTGTAACAATACCATGTAGTATTAGACAAATTATAGAATCATCTACGGAAATTACTAGTACTGTGTACACAGAAATAAGTAAGAGAGAGATTATCATATGATACCCTCCAGTAGGCCAATTGGCCGTAGCAGCAGCGGTGGAGGCAGCCTTGTCGGCCGCCCTCTTGGACGCAGCGGCGGCCTGTTCGGCTTCGGTAGTCATGGTGATGAAGAAGGCGTGGAAGTAGTGGATCGAAGGTGAGCAGTCGCGTCGAAGACGCTTCCAAAAACCTAATCGCCCCTCTCCCGTATAGGATCTGGAGAGGTGGGGTTTCGGAGGCCTGCTATTCCATCAGTCGTGTACGCGATGGACGGAATGGGATCACCCAGAGCAGCAACAGTAAAGTAAACAGCAGTGGCTATCGCACGTGGAGGCAGTGGTTATGTTCTGTATCTGGAGAGGATAGAACTCTCCAATATATAGGGACAGGCGGATACGAGATGGTTCAATGAAAAGAAACGGCCGTAATTAATTACTGGAAATGCCCATAATGAATTACTAAAAACGTACGTACTTAAGACAAAACGTTTCAGCTCATATTCATTCTCATTAATGTTTCAGTTGCAACTATTCGTATCACATTCCTATGCGACAAAAATAACACACCGGCTCATCGAGATTCCCGCAACCCGCGGTGCGCGCGCGTCGTGACGAGGCGGGCGGCAACAGAGGAGGAGCGCGTATAGAACGCCTCTTTTCTCTTCACACCAAGTCATACTAGTGGGAGAAGAGCTCACCTTATATGTTGGTGGAAATCTCTCCCAACTAGCCATGTGAGACTAAACTCCCACCACTCCTCTTGCCATGAATGGCCCCTTAGGGATTTTCCTGAAATTGTTAGATGGGCCTAAAACTCACCCTATATTTCAACAATCTCCCACCAAATTCCAAAGGCCCATGGTGTTTCCAACACTGTTTTGATATACTGGTATTTTCAGTGGAGACCTGTTAAGGTTGAATATCCACCTAAAACAGATGGCTACACTCCTTTACAACTGAACAATAGACTATGCCTTGAATTGTAAGTTTGGCGTAAAAATGTTTCGCCAAATGTCTTACTAGTAGTAGGCTTCCCAAATATGACCCCTCGAGTGGAGCATATTAGTCACACTCCTGACCTTTTCATGAACTTGCTAGAGATCAACCCAATCTCAAAGACTGTGACCAGCAGTCGGGCTCATATAGGTGTGTTCCTCCAAAGATTGCTCTGTAGGATAGCATCTTGCTTATAAAAGCTTTGGAACATATTAAGACAAAATTCAACCTGCCATATAGTTTTTGAGAGTATTGCATCTCCAACGGAGTGGATTAGTAAAACTACTCTCCTTTATTAACCAATAGCTTGTTTTCCCAGGTCCTACTTCACGGGATCTCCGATCACATAGGTTGGGTTACTACCTGATGAACCACAAGTATAGGGGATCGCAACAGTCTTCAAGGGTAATAAAACCCAATTTATTGATTCGACAAAATGAGAGCCAAAGAATATTTATAAGCCTTAACAACTGAGTTGTCAATTCAGCTTCATCTGGAAATAGTCTTGCTCACATTAGTTTATCAGTAGCAATAGTTTTGTAGTAGCAATAGCAAAGTAACAACAGTAGTAAAGTAAAGGCAGTCGTAACAATTGCAGTAAACAACAGGATTTGAGTGCAGTAGGCATATGGATGGATAGACGGGCGTTGTATGGACAAGACTATTCATGTAATATCAAGATCTAGGGCATTTGCAGATAAATAAGATAAAGTATCTAAGTACTAAATAATCATAGACATGTGTTCCATATATAGTCCTACGTGCTCGCAATGAGATCTTGCACAACATCTTTTGTCCCGCCAGCCCGTTGCAGCGGTGCCTCAAGGGAATCTACTGGCAATTAAGGTACTCCTTTTAATAGAGTACCGAAGCAAAGCATTAATACTTCGTGAACACACGTGATCCTCACATCACAGTCATCCCCTCCGATTATCCCGATTTCTGTCACTTCGGGGCCTTTGGTTCTGGACAATAATATATGTAAACAACTTGCAGGTAAGATCACAAACAATAATATCATCATGAATCAGTAACATGTTCAGATCTGAGATCATGGCACTCGGGCCCTAGTGACAAGCATTAAGCATAACAAGTCACGACAATGTCAAAAAGCACTAACAATAGATACTAGGCACCATGTCCTAACAATCTTATTCGATTACATGATAGATCTCATCCAATCCCTAACATCCCCATAGCCTACTGCGGGGGATTACTCACTCATGGATGGGGGAAACATGGATGGTTGATGGAGAGGCGTAGGTAATGATGATGGCGATGATCTCCTCCAATTCCCCATCCTGGCAGGGTGCCAGAACGGAGTTTCTGGTTCCGAATCACGGTTTCTGGTGGTGGCTTCGCAGCGGAACTCTATCTGGAAAAACGTCGACCCCCCCTCTATTTTTAGGTCAAAGGGCTTATGTAGGCGAAGGGAGAGGTCGAGGGGGTGCCCGAGGTGGCCACACCACCCCCTGGCGCGGCCTGGCCTGGCCCGCGCCACTAGGTGGCGTGGGCCCCTCGTGGCCCTTCTCCGTCTCGTCTTATGGCTCCGTAAGTCTTCGGGTAAAATAGGAGTTTTACGATATTTTCCAGGATTTTTCCTGAAAGTTGATTTCCTACACAAAAACGAGACACGAAAGCAATTCTGCTGAAAACAGCGTCAGTCCGTGTTAGTTATATCCAAATCACACAAATTAGAGGAGAAACAATAGCAAAAGTGTTCGGGAAAATGGATACGTTTTGGACGTATCAACTCCCCCCAAGCTTAGCTTATTGCTTGTCCTCTAGCAATTCAGTTGAAAACTGAGTGCGATAAAAGAAACTTTCACGAACACATTTGCTTCATAAGATGTATATATTCTCAGCATATGATCAAATACTTAGGCAATTCATAATAAGGAGTATGCAACTAAGTCTACTCAATAGTCATGCAAGCTATGAAGAGATTCCAACACAATAATAATAAGCAACATGAAACATAAGCATAAGCAACATTGTAATGCTCATAAGAAGGTATGATAAAGTGGTATCTCGCTTGCCTTTGATTGTGGAGCAAAACATAAATGCCAAGGCACATCTGAAGTTCAAGTGAAGACTAGAAATAAAAATATCAAAGATACAAGCATCAAAGTTATGTCACATTGTAATGCTCATAAGAAGGCATGATAAAGTGGTATCTCGCTTGCCATATAAAAATTTCAGTAACTTACATACCTTTCCATTAGGCTTGTGAGGTGAATAGGGAGGCGTCCTCTCATGAATAATACCATGTTCCGTACAAAAAGAATCAAACTCATTAGAGAAATACTCTCCATCACGATCTGACTGAATTCGTTTAATTTTCTTTTCAAGTTGATTCTGAACTTCTGCTTTATAGATATTAAAGTAGTATAGAGCCTCGTCTTTAGTTTTTAAGAGATATACATAGCAATATCTAGTGGAATCATCTATCGGAGTCATGAAGTATATTTTTCCACGTATAGTCAACATACCATTCATCTCACAAAGATTAGAATGTATGAGTTCTAAGAATGATAACTATGCTCTCAAGAAAATGCTCATAGAATAAGTGGTGACTCAACAAAGAAGTGAAAAGGTTTTGAAAGTTTGAAAGGCTTCCAAATTTTGAAAGTATGGTACTCATTAGCTTTGAGCTCTCATTACCCCTATCATAAGTATCTTTAAATGGTTAAGGTTAAAGTGAGGTCAACTACGAGTTATATGCTTGACCTCATGCTACTCAACTATAGTCACCAATAAGTTCTTGTCATTGTAAGTATATGCGTATTATAGAGAACCGCCAACGGGGTACCCCTTGCCCCATGATACAGGAGCTATCCCATATCAAAAAGACAAGGAAACAGATAATGAGCATCTCAGTGATCTTTTTATTTGCTATTTGCATAGGTTTTTATTGAAGATGCTTCACAGATTGCTCACTATGGTTATGCTGCAAGTTTCCACCATGATTAGGCATGGCTTAGGCTAGCCCCCCAGGACTTACAAGCTCCCTTTTATTTCACACCACCGACATCCGTAAACAAAAGAGCATGATATCAACTAGATAATATTTATAGGTGTTGAAAGTGTTCCCCATGACAAAATAGTTCTGCTAACTCCCAGCCTATAATTTGCAAGCATATAACTTTCATGGACAGTCACAATGGTTCAAGTTCATTAAGTTCAAGAAAATAAAGTGTGCCATTCAAGTTCGTGAGAGCTTTACTAACTAACTTTCTGATAACAAGCAAACATTTTTATTTGGAAGAAAACAAGGTATAATAAATATGCAAGAAATAGCAGTGATGCTAATAGGTAGATATGGTGGACACTTTTTGACAATCTTGGTTTTGGGTAGTTGGATGCACAAGTAGAGCTCATACTCAGTGCAAGTGAAGGATAACAATAGAAAGGGAGCGACAATCGAGAGAGCAATAACTATCATAATCATGCTTGCAACAAAACAAAGTTAAATATGGCATAAAAGTGATACAAGAACTCTGAGGCAAAATAAATCATTGAGGCTTAACTGACTTTTGTTCAGTCATATACATGCGTGAGCATGTGCCAAGTCGATTCAAATGAAACATTCAGAGAAGGATACCACAATGTCATACCAAGTTATGAATAGAACAATGCAATAAAACATTTATATGACATGCTACAAACTATTAGCAAGTTGGAACTAATCATAAGAGAGCAAGAACTACTAAGCATCCATTAATAACATACACCCTACATGAACAGACTAAGCACACCCACAATGATGAGTATATGTACAAAAATGAAAACAAATAGAGTTCATTACCAGCCTCTTACCACACCTCGAGTTGTCATAAATCACCATTGCCTTTCAATTGTGTGGCTTGAATAATAATATAAAACCAAACTCCAAAGGAGTCACTGAGGACCGCTGAACCCTGCAAAGAACTTTACAAAACCAGAGAAGAACAACAAATATTTTTGGGTTTTTGCTTTTTAAAAAGCAAGCGCTGAAAGCAAAAGCAAAAAAAGCAATTTTTTTTGGATTTTTCTTATAACAAACCAAAGCTAAAAGAGCGAAGCAAACCAAGAGTAGAAAACAAAGAGAAACAACAAAAATATTTTTGGTCTTTTTGTGTTTTGGAAAGCAGAAACAAAAACTAAAAAGAAAGCGAAACACGGATATGCAAAGTACCGACTGAACATGATATGTAGATGAGTGTAATGTCGGTATACCTCCCCCCAAGCTTAGGCTTTTGGCCTAAGTGGAGATCAATCCCACCATGGCCAAGATGGAACACCTCCATAATATGATGAAGAAGTGCATTCGTCCTGATATGAACTCGAGGGCCCCCCCTGCATAGTGTGCACAGTAGTTATAAGAGGGCGCATCCCCCTGGTGCTGCCCGTGGAAGCCAAGCAAGCGGAGCTAATCGTCCATCTCCTCCTTGGAGCGTGACCACGGCCTCCTGCTAATACTGAACAAAGTAGACCGCGGCAAGGGGAATTTCCCTCTCATCCCCGTCAGTAAACATCATCTTGTAAACTAAATTATCTAAACTAGAGCTAGCAGTGAAAAAGTGATGTGCTTTCATGGCAGCTAAATCAAGCCTCTGTGGGGCCAGCACTGTATCATTCGGATCAACAGAAAGGTCCAAGGCAGCAACTACGAGTGCAGCAATAATACCCCCATAAATGGGTCCTCTAGCAGCTAGGCGGTGAGCAATGAGAGAACCAAGATTATACCTAGTTTCATTGTTAAGTGCGGTAGTGAGAAAAGCCAAATGATAGTTGGAATTATTGATAGTGTTCTCCCTACCAAGAATGCTAGTGGCAAGATAATAAGCAAAATATCTGAGAGCTGGGAGTTGAATGTTTCTTATCTTCCCACGATGGGCTGTGCGGTCATCATCATTTCTTACCCCGCGGTAGAGCACCAACAAATAAGCGGGTCAACCTTGGATCTTCTTCACCATACCAGACATGCCAATACCTATATTGCTGCAAAATCTTTCCAATGGCATAGTAATAGGCCTACCATAGATTTTGAATGAAACAGTTGTCCTGAAAGGGGTGTTAGTGAAAGTGAAACTCTCCACAAAAGTTTTGGTGAGCAAAGCATATTGCTTACTCTCATCCTGCATGTAAGCGGTTAGACCAACCCTCTGAACAAGAATTAAGAAATCATCAAGGATCCCTGTAGCTTGCAAAAAGGCAAAACAAGGGAAGGTGTATGGGTGCGCATCTTCATCATCTCCCTCATTGCCAAAGCGCGACGCAATAAGATCTTCATTGTATGATGGCCTAAATTGAGAGGCTGATCTTGAAGGCCTTGCCCTCCTAGGTGCATCTCTTTCAAACACTTCTCCAAAAGTATGGTTATCATATCCCTTTTTCTAAAAAATTTAGACAAACATCAACCCAAGTGATTTCCAAGCTCATAGATGATGGGGAACTACTATAGAGACTTATAAGAGGGCTAAGCATGCATTAAAATGAATTCTCTAAGCATAGAACAAGCATGAAAACTCACATAACCTGTCACCTACAGTAGCAAAATACTCAAGATATAATCCACCAATCAAAAAATCTAATTGGACAAGTGGAGGAGGCATATACGAAGAGCAATCCCTTGAAAAATCAGCAGCTAAGATGGGCTGATCAAGGAGATCGGAAATCGGAAGCAAGAACTACAAGAACTCGAGCTTTGAGAAATTTTCCGATGTTTTTGGGAGAGAGAAAGAAGTGGCAGGCGCGTCCCTGGTCTGTCTGTGCCACCAGGGGGTGTGCCTTCCTGGTGGGTCCCCCTAGGTCACTCCAGGTACCTCTCTGCCCCTTTTTTTGGCGTAAAAATTTAATATGAATTTTCTGAATTTTTTTGGAAAACTTTATTTTGGGGCAATTTTCAGGTATTGAAAATTGATTTTCTCGCGGAAAAATATTTTTGGAAAGATGCAGATGCAGACGCAAACCAAAACTTAAACTACAGAATTTCTAAGACACTCTAAGAGCATGTGTAGTGGGAGGTGCTTAGAGGAGTGCTTACAAAAATAAACCAACCAATTTGCTAAGCATTGGTGCTTATCTCTATAGAAGTGGTGCCTAGTTAGGCATCTACCTAGTGTAAATAAGCACCGATGCTTAAAAACAAACCAGTTTATTTTTCTAAGCATCGTCCTAAGCACCTTGCATTGTACTTGCTCTAACAAGCAAGAAACTAGCAAAACAAAGACGAACAAGACGAGGAGCAAAGATTGGAGTAGAGAAAATAAAAGTGAGAAAGGATAATCACGGTGAAACATTGTTTTGTTCATTAAAATCCCTTTGTTAACAAGGTTGATCAAGTATTGTTACCAAAAAAAAATATGAAACAAAACTTTGCATTTCACTAAATGATTATGTTACCTCAATCTTGATAGAAATAGTCCCAATCATAATAGTTTCATAATTTTCTTGTGGTATGGGACAATATATTTCTCCAACTTTGATGCCCTCAATATTTTCAATTGAATTTATCCCATAACTCTTATCAGTCTTCTTGGGGAAATAAACAGTATGCTCCTTGCCATTAATATTAAAAGTTACTTTTCCTTGATTACAATTAATGACAACACCTGCAGTATTAAGAAAAGGTCTCCCAAGAATAATAGACATATTATCATCTTCAGGTATTTCAAGCACAACAAAATCAGTTAATATCAAACAGTGAGCCACTTGAACAAGAACATCCTCACATATACCAACAGGGATAGTAGTAGACTTGTCAGCCATTTGCAAAGATATATCAGTTGGTATCAATTTCTCTAGTTCAAGTCTCTTGTAGAGAGAAAAAGGCATAACACTAACTCCTGCTCCTAAATCACACAAAGAAGTTCTAACATAATTATTTTTAATTGAGCAAGGAATAGTTGGAATCCCTAGATCCCCAAGTTTCTTTGGAACCTTACCATTGAAGGAATAATTAGCAAGCAAAGTAGAAATTTCCTCATTAGGAATCTTCCTTTTATTAGAGACAATATCCTTCATATACTTTGAATAAGGAGGCAATTTAATAGCATCAGTCAAAGGAATTTTCAAAAATAAAGGTTTCATCCACTCACAAAACTTATTATAGTGTTCTTCTTCCTTTTACTTGTGTTTCTTATCAAAAAAAGGCATTGGTTTTTGAACCCAAGGCTCTCTTTCACTACCATGTTTATTAGCAACAAAATCTTCCTTAGAGTACTTAGTGTTCTTAGTGTGCTTCTCGGGTTCCTCTTCAATTTCTTCCTTATCAAGAACATCATTTTTATCATTACCACTTTTAGTTTCAGCATTAGAGACAGATATACTATTAGGATCTATAGCAGGTTTAGAAGATTCTACAACTGATTTATGTTTCTTTTTCTTTCTCTTAGAAGAAGTACCTCTATTTTCAGCTTGATGATAATCTTGCTCAATTCATTTAGGATGTCCCTCTGGATATAAAGGATCTTGAGTGGAAGCACCACTCCTAGTTCTAATTTCATAAGCATGTTTATCTCTAGAAGCATTAACTAGCATATATTTTTGTACTTTAGCAAGTTGATCAATTTGAGTTTGAACCATTTGAAAATGTTTAATAAGAATTTTAACATCATTGGAGGTTCTTTCCACAATATCTTTCAACTCATTAATAGCTCTAGAGTTTTCCATTAAATGATTCTGCACTTGCTTATTAAAGTTACCTTGTTTAACAATAAAAGTATCAAATTTTTCTAAGCATTGATCAGGAGGTTTAGCATAAGGAATATAACCTTCATCAAAATGTTGGAGAGAGTGTACCTCAATAGTGGATGAGTGGGAAATTGGCTTACATAATTCTTCTATAGGAGATAAATTCTTCACATCTTCAGATTTAATACCCTTCTCCTTAAGACATTTCTTAGCTTCTTTCATCAGTTCATCATTTAGTTCAATCACTCCTCTCTTCTTAGGTGCTGGTGTTGGGGTTGGTTTAGGCACAGTTGGTTCAGGTGTTGTTGACTCAGGTGTAATTGGCTCAGATGTAGTCCAATCATCATAATTCTTGCTTATTTTAGCCATTAATTCCTCAGCTTCTGCGGGAGTTCTTTTCCTGAAAACACAATCAGCACAACTATCCAGGGTTGTCCTAGATTCATCAGTTAGTCCATTATAATATGTATCAAGAAGCTCATTTTTAGGTAATGGACATCTAGGATGTGTATGAATCAAAGCACAGAACCTTGCCCATGATTCAGGCAATTTCTCCTCCCCCCTGTTTAAAATCAAAAAGTTTCTGCAAAACAACATGTCGAGCACTAGGAGGGAAATATTTCTGAAAGAAAGTAGCAATCAAGCAATCAGTGCTATTAATGGATCCAGGGGGTAAATTATTAAACCAAGCTTTAGATTCTCCTTTTAATGAAAAAGGGAAAATTTTAGCAACAAAGTAGGTGCGCATATTAATATCATCAGAAAATAAGCCACTCATGGTAGAAAGCTCAGTCATATGTGCGACAACACTTTTATTCTCAGTCTCACAAAAAGTTTCTTTCTCAACAATAGTTATGTAAGATAAATTAAGAGAGAAATCATAATCCTTATCTTTAATGTTTATGGGAGATGTGGCAAACTTAGCATCAGGAAATAGTTTGGGTCTAATAGTACGTCTCTCAAGAAGACTCTTAATAGCACTAGCACCATGTGTGTTTCGACATTCTTCAATAAATTCATCAGTCATTTCAATATAACCATCATTAATATCATACCTTTTTCTAGACTCAGGTGAACTAACAGGTGTAGTAGTGATACGTGGAAAACGTATCTATAATTTTTGATGCTCCATGCTTGTTTAGTATCTAATTTGCTTTGCTTTGTCTACACTTTGAGGTGCTTTTTACATGTTTTCTGGTACTAACCTATTAACAAGTTGCCACAGTGCTAGTTGCCTGTTTTCTGCTGTTTTTGGTTCCAGAAAAGTTAGTAAAGAAATATTCTTGGAATTGGACGGGACAAACATCAAAGTCAATAACTTTCCGTGGGGAACAAGAAGTCCAGAGGGGATCCGTAGAGGCGTGTCAGGGCAGCCACACCCCCTAGGTACGGGTGGGCCCTGCCCCGCGCCTATGCAGGGTGTGGGGCCCCTAGCCACCGCCTCGGCCTCCTCCTTCGCCTATAAGAAGCCCCCGATGCAGAAACCCTAAGTACCCGATGAAATCTCCATAAAACCTTCTGTAGCCGCCACCACCATCGTCCCTAGATCGGGGAATCTAAGTTCTTCGGCACTGCCGGGGAGATCATCCCGGAGGCCTTCTCTCTGGTATGATGCGTGAGTAGTTGTAACATCCCAAAAATACAACACTTGGATCATCAAACTCTAATCATTAAAATTAGGGTTAACAAAAACTTTTCTAAATAAAATTATGGAAGCATGCATGTGAGTATGCATTTCATTTTGAATTCTTTTGAACCACCTTGTTTGTGTGTTCCATTGCTTGTAAATGGATGCTTAGGTGAAATAAACATCATCTAAACATTTCCCACACTTTTCGTAAAGACAAGTAAATCAAAACAAATAAAATAAGGGAATGGTCATTTTGACCAATTTAACTCCCATGCCTACTTTGGCTGTCTCAAACTTTCAGAACCTAATAGAAACTTTTCTGGATCTTTGCACCCCTTGATTGTACTCATAACAAAGTATCAAGGCCCACTTTGTGATCATCCAGAAACTTTCAAATGCATAGTTTAAATGACAATTCAAAATTGAATCTATATCATATGGGAAGATCCCACTTTTTCAAAAACCACTCAAACAAGCTCAACTTTCAAAACCCAAGCATCTGTAGACTCACCAGCATCAACCTAGCACACCCACCAAAAATCTTTTCAAAATTAAAAACTTGAATTCTTGCGGCCATTTCATCAAACAGGTTGCAGACACCAATCATAAAAATCCTAAACACTATAGTGTGCAGTGTTTTGAGCCTAACTTGTTCCCTCTCTGGACACCACTAGCCTCAGTAGATCATCTAACGACCCTAACTAATCCCTAGCACCACTATAAGCTTGACAATGTCATCAATGGTGAATAGCCGAGAGCACCCATGTCACCCCAGTGTGGACAACAGGCTAGAGGAAGAACTAGCCGTGCCAACCTTGTCTGGGAGGTAGCCCATGCTTCACCGCCCCCTCTCGACCAGCCCTGCCTCGCGGATAGCAGCCAGAACCGCCAGGAACGCCGCGCCCGTGCCATTGTCGACCGTGCCGACCCACGCCGCAGAGCACGCGCCGTTCCCATTCAACCAGACCACCTCGATCCCTCGCTGCCCACCAACATGCTCCCCACCGTCCCAGGAGACCGCCAGACATGCCTATTTCACCGCCCGTACTCCGTAGCCACCGCTCGCCGTCGAAGACGCTGCCTCTGCCGCGCAGAGCATCGCGTGTTCCAGACCGTTTGCCACCACCCCTACACGCGCATTAAAGCCGTAGAGCATCGCCAGGATACCACCAAGCGATCGCCACCGCCGGCCATGCCTCTAGCAGCCCGTAGCCATGTCGCCACCGTCGCCTGCCCATCCCGTTCGGTCTCGTCGTCGAACCTATAAAAGGAGGACTCCCCCGCTCGAATTCTTCACACCATTCCACTCCTCTCTCACCCAGAACCACCCCACCCCAGTCCCGGAGCAAGTCGAGTAGCGCATCGCCGGAATTGCACCGAAGCAGGCCGCCTCTGGAGAAGAAGGGCGCCATCGATTTCGTCCACCCCAGGAGCTGCCGCGACCACCCCTGAGTTCGCCGTCGTCGACTTTGTCGTTCGCCCGCCTCGCCGACCCTCGCCTAAACCCCGGTGAGCCCCCAACGAACCCCATTGTCCGCGCTAGGTTTCTGTCTTGCCGGTGTTGCCCAATGTCGACGATGACCCTCAGCCGTTGGATTAGAACCAGATCGAACGCACCACATCACTCCATACCGCTTCGCACCCCCTCGTCTCACTGACGCGTGGGGACAATCACTTAAACAGTCATGGAAGGCCTAAGCTTAGGTCGCCAAGTATCGCTTCCCGCGCAGCCCAGCTATTTGAATTAAACCTTTTCCATTTTATTTCAAACACACTTCTATACCCAGTTTCAAAAATCAACCTAGGTCGACTCAGTGCACCAAATTGAATGGCACCAATTTTTTTAGAAAGGTCTGGGAATGCTGAATCCAAGCCCGTTGGATTCAAGTCATTTGGATCTATAGATCATCCTTGGTAAAAATAACAAGGCAGAAGCTTTTCTGCATTCAAACATTTTTCAAAGTTAAACCACATTAGCTTTTGATTTGATTCCAACTCTCAAAAATCACATTTAACTATACCTTTCAGAATATATAAAAATATATAGGTTTACTTATAGAAATATTGTTCAAGTAATAAAAGAATGCCACATAGGCATTTCTAGACACATTATTTAATTAAAATAAAAGGGTAAAACCTTATTAAATTGTGACACCACTTTAAATCATATTCCCATGTACTAAAATGTGTGGTGATGACATGTGTCAACATGATCCCATGTTTGGTTTGGAGAATATTAAATCTTAAGTAGTTTTTCAATGAGTAGAAATTACTTTTCTAAAAATAAAAGGGATTTAAACCAAACCTTAATCTTGTAATGTTAGTGATGATACTAGATCATCTATAGGACCCTTTTGTGTGATGATTGCAAGTAGTTAAGTATTGCTTGGTGATTGTGTACATCGTATTTATAGACGCTAGTACCGACCAAGGATACGAGGAGGAAGGAGGATTCTACGAAGAAGAAGCCAAGGAGAACTTCAACCACTGCTCCGCACAAGGCAAGCCTAATACTACTAGTGAATGTGCAAGCTAACACTTGCAAGCTTATACTGATATTGTGCAAACCCATACTTGCAAGCCTAACACTACTAGTTGACCTATGCAAGCTAATACTTGCTTGTTACCATGCCAACTATATGCCTTAAGCATATGTGATCATACCCACTTGATAACCCAATCCTAGTTTTATTTGCAAGCTTCTACTTTATTTCTTTATCAAAGCTTTAACCTAGAGTTGACTTAAGTGACTTGTGGATCCTAGAAAGATATTTTAAGGTTGCATAAAGAGCATAAAATTTGGCCTAAGTTAGAAACCTTGATATTATCCTAAGATATAAGGTTGTGCTTAGTTGAAACTCCACTAGTTTACCACCCCTCATTAGTGCTACCCCCACTTGTAGATGCTAGTGCTAAGCATAAAACTTGATCAACTTTAGATGGGAGTACTTGGTGAAAATGGTTATGAAAACCTTAGAATGATGGATCATTCTACTGAAATGTTTTGACATGTGTTTCCAAAACACCAAATGATTTTGGAGATGAAAATGTTATGGCATGAGCCTTAGCCCTTTATAAAACTGATGGTTGTCTAGATGCGATACCATTCCAATTTTATCGTACAACCACAATACCCGAAGATTGGGTAGGGCTTGACTGGAAGCTTATATACCTTAGTATTAGTTCCCTCACGGCCAAGGTCTGAGCTGAGGCTACCTTGTGAAGATTGTCCACCTGTGCAGTACCCAAGATGATAGTTGGTCATGGTTGGGAGGCCAAACTCACAGGAGAGGTGCTTATACTAGGGCGTGTAATTGAAAGGTTAGGATTGATTATCCGCATACTGAGTATGGTGAATTCAGGATTTGTTCCCGACGGATGTTTCGAATGTTGTGGTGAAAGTGTACAATCTCTGCAGAGTGTCAAACTATTCGAATAGCCGCGTCCGCGGTTATGGACAGTTGGAGTGGCCATACTGTTCCCCCGTCAGATGTTTTCAAAATGACTTGTGAAATGAATTGAGACTTTGACTTGACCACAACAGAGTTGTGACAGGAGTTACAAGTTCCCACTTAGGAGTTATAAAATTTGTGACTAGCTTCTCTTGCTTCTGAACTTAGTAGAGATAAATCTGGCTTTTTGCAAAACAACCCTAGAGCCTAGTGTCCTATTATCAAAAACCACCTTCACTTGTTAGTATTAGTTTGCGAGTACTTAAAGAGTACTCATGGCTTTGTTCCTGGCTATTCCCGTGGCCAGACTATGAAGAGGAGTACCTGGAGGATGGATCCTAGGAAGGTTACGACAACTAGGATCATCTCCCATCGTCAAGATTGCTGTGACCCAAGTGGAGCTTCGCCACGCTCAAGTATTATTACGTATTCTGCTGCTTGAAGTTGTATTAAGAACTGGATCATGAGATCCTTATTTGTGTAAGACCTTATGTATGGTTTGTAATGGATGATGTACTATGGTATCCAATTCTGTTATGTCTCGCAAAAATGGTAAACCTGGGATTGCGATGTATGGCATAACAGGCATCTGGGATTAAAAATCCGGGTGTTGACAAGTTGGTATCAGAGAAGTCCTGACCATAGGAGACCCTAGTTAGATTGGACGTTTGAATCCAAAAACTTAGTTTCAAAACCAAAGGAAGCAAATATTTACAAAAACTTATTCTCCTTCTTATCTCTCTGATTCTTTCATGAAAATTCATGTTCCTCAAAAACTCTTGCAAAATACATAAAATTTTGACACACTTGATCACTCTACTAACTTACTCATCCTATATTCTTATAGATGGACGTGAAGTACAGCAAGTTTTATCAGTTGGGGAATGGAGGAGACCTTATCTTTGAGAGGGATTTGGACCAGCTTTCGGAACTTCTGGAGCGTCCGCACCCCGAGTTCTTTGGAGCTCAGCTCAATGATCAAGGAGGAGAAGATCTGTAGTGGCTAATTGTTGCAAGTCTCCGAGGAAAGATTAAACCTCCCACTGCTGACGGAATTCAGTTTACCTTAAGAGAAAAGAACTGGCTCGATGGACTTGCCAGGGCCATGCAGGAAAGTCTTGCCCGTCTGTGTGGGCAAAGCATCAATCAGATCAAGGGAACCCGCTTTGAGTTCTGCCCAAGGCGTGATGCAAATGGACAACCACTGGAAGCCCCATACCACCCCGAGCTGAAGACTCAATTGGACCACCTTAGCTTCATGATGTACGATCGTCAGCAGGAGTTGGATAATTGCCGTGACTACTCCAACCACAAGTCTGCCATCATCAAGACAAAGGATCAGACCATCGCCATGCTGGCAAAGGATCGCAAGTCTCGCCGCCGTCAGCTCAACAAGAAGGAGAGCATCATTGCCCGTCTCCGCCATCACATCTCATCTTTGGAAGAGACCATCCACGAGAGAGACATGTAGTTGGAAGAAAGGGAGAATGCAGGAGAGGATCTTTGTGGAGACCCCTACTCCTATCTCAGCGATGATGATTTTCTGGAGGATCAGGCTATGGACTTCTTCACCGATGAGGATGATTTCTCCTTCATCGATGATGATGAAGATGATGAAGCCACAGATTCCGAGGAGTAGTAGCACTTGAGCACTAGCGTAGTGAGTAGTATTCGGTCCCACTGTATCGTAGTTTTCAGAATGGTTCTTAAAACCATCTGTTTTTCTTGTTTTGTGGTGTGTGTTTGTATCGTGTGAATGAATGAGTGAAAAGCAAGTTGCTAGAAAATCTGTGTCAAACTTTAAAAACTTTTCAAAGTCCCCGAAACCTTAGAAATTTCCCTCTTTTCTCATGATCTATCTAAATCTTCAGATGCCACGCGGAGGAAGTGGTTCATCCCCGGACCCGATGTTGTAGATCCTGCAAATGTTGACTTCTGACCGCGAAGCTGAAAGAGCGGAACGTCAAGCCAAGCTATCCACTCTGCAACAGATAGCTCAGCTAGCCCACAACAACCAAGGCCACGGAAATCAAGATAACCATGGATCTAAGCTCAAGAATTTCCAGAATACCAACCCACCTGTTTTCACTAAGTCAGAAGAGCCCCTAGACGCCTATGATTGGCTGCAAACCATGGAAAACAACTTAGAAGTCGCCGGAGTGGAAGCCAACGAGAAAGTTCAGTTCGCCACCCACTATCTAGCTGGAGATGCCAGGGCATGGTGGAACAGTGTTCGTGCAATGGCCTGGGAGGAATTCAAGGTCAAGTTCAGCAGAACCCATGTGCCACCGGGTTTGATCAAGAGGATGAGAGACGAGTTCAGAGAACTGAAGCAAGGAAGGATGACTGTAGTGGAATACCGTGACAAATTTTTGTCATTAGCTAGGTATGCCCCGGATGAGATCGACACGGAATCCAAGAAGAAAGAGAGATTCCTGAATGGTCTGCATGATGAGATGCAAACAATGTTAGTCAATATCCCCTTTGCGGATATTGAAGCCCTTGTCGACTCTGCTATCCAGATGGAAGGAAAGATCAACCAAGCCAATGAGAACCGCAAGCGTCGTATGATGCATCAGCCAGGAACCCATCAGACCCCAAAGTATCGCCCTAACCCATCTCCAGGATTTGCCCCAAGAGCCAACAGACCCCCGATGAACCGTCCCACCTATCCCAACCGTGGAAACCCTAGACCCGGAGGGAACCCCAACAACCCTGGCAACTCTAGCAATTTCAACCGTGGCCCACCCAAGTTCAACACCAACAATGCTGCCACCAACACCAACACTGCCCCGAGGACTGGAAGCAATGCTGTGCCTGTAGCGGCAAAGGACAAGTCGCAAGTGACTTGTTATGGCTGTGGAAATAAGGGTCACTACTCCAACGAGTGCCCCAACAAGAAGAATGCCGCAGCACCCAATGCCAATGCCCCAGCTCAGCAGCAGCGTCGTGTTCAGCCCGGAAGAAGGTTTGCCTCAGGGAATTCACTCAACCGCAATGGCCGTCTTTTTCTCATGCATGCTGAAGAAGCTCAGGAAGCGCTAGACGTCGTGCTGGGTATGTTTTCTGTTAATTCAGTACTTGCAAGAGTGTTGTTTGATTCTGGTGCATCGCATTCATTTGTCACCGAAGAATTTGAATGCACTAGTAAAATTCAACCAACCAAATTGAAGCATGTAATGATTGTTCAAATTCCCGGATCAACCACCAAGGCTAGGCAAATTTGCAAAGCCGTCCCTATCCGAATCCATGGCATAGATTTTTATGCTAATCTGATAGTACTCGGAACTAAAGGTTTGGAAGTAGTACTAGGAATGGATTGGATGTCCAAACATAAAGGATTGATTGACTATGCCAAGAAAGCCATCACCATGACCAGTGCAGCCGGAGTATCTGTCGAGCATATATCGGAAACCTTACCTCGTCAATTCAAGTGCAACAAGAGTATAGCCCAACCTACCATTGACCAAGTCCGGATAGTCTGTGAATACCCCGATGTATTTCCAGATGTTTTGCCCGGTATGCCCCCAGATCGGGATATCGAGTTTATCATCGAACTAATCCCCGGAACTGGACCCATAGCCCAGAGACCCTATAGTATGAACCCATCGGAGCTAGAAGAACTGAAGAAGCAACTGGATGCCATGCTGGAAATCGGACTGATTCAACCAAGTGCGTCACCATGGAGATCATCTGTCTTGTTTGTGGACAAGAAAGATAGAGGTAACCGTTTGTGTACGGATTATCGGAAGTTGAATGATGTCACCATCAAGAACAAGTACCCCTTGCCCAAGATAGAAGATTTGTTTGATCAGTTGACCGGTGCCAAAGTGTTTTCTAAGATTGACCTTAGAACTAGTTATCATCAACTCAAGATTCGTGCAGAGGATATTCCAAAGACTGCCTTTACCACCAGATATGGATTATACGAGTATACTGTCATGTCTTTTGGATTAACCAATGCCCCCGCTTATTTAATGAACCTCATGAATAAGATTTTTATGGACTTCCTGGATAAGTTTGTCGTTGTTTTCATCGATGACATTCTGATTTACTCCAAATCAGAAGACGAACATGAGCTACACCTAAGGACCATTCTTGGAACCCTTAGAGAGCATCAGTTGTATGCCAAGTTTAGCAAATGTGAATTCTGGTTACAGGAGGTAGGATTCCTCGGTCACATTGTATCAGCCGGAGGAATTGCCGTTGACCCAGCCAAAGTAAAAGATGTAGAAGATTGGCAAGCCCCAACCACTCAAACCCAAGTTCGTGCATTTCTCGGATTGGCGGGATATTACCGCAAGTTCGTAGAAGGATTCTCGAGTATCACCAGACCTATGACCCAATTACTAAAGAAGGACAAGAAGTTTGAATGGACTGACAAATGTGAAGCGAGTTTTCAAGAACTCAAGAGGAGATTGATTTCAGCCCCAATCTTGATCATGCCGGATATCACGAAGCCCTTCGATGTGTATTGTGACGCATCCAAGATCGGTCTCGGATGTGTGCTAATGCAAGAAGGCAAAGTTATATCTTATCTATCTCGACAATTGAAGCAACATGAGCTGTCGTGGGAATGACCACGGCAGATGTTGAAATTGGCAGCGAGTAGTAGAACGAAGGGCAAGGGCGGCCAGCCATCTGCGGTGCGAGATGAGGACGGAGACACAGGGTTTTACCCAGGTTCGGCCCCCCGGAGGGTAAAGACCTACTCCTGCTAGATTGTATTATAATGGAGGTACAATGGGAGAGCTCGACGGCTAGGCGGCGAGTCGCTTGGGTGGATGATCGAACGTATCCTCTACACGCCCTGTAGGGAGGTTTATATAGACTCACCTCCCCCTAGGGTTTACATATCTCAACCGAATCAGTTAAGGTTTCGGTACTCGCCTAACCTAATCCGACTGGGTCTATCTACTCTCCTGGGCCTTCGGCTTCCAGTCGCTTGGATCCACGCCAAGTCTCGATCCAGTCGCCGTCCTGCAGGCCCACTCGCCAAATCCTGGGCCAGTCGGAAACGTCCTGCTGGGTATACCCCGGTAGGCATATCCCCATCAGTAGTCCCCGAGGCCATCGTTGATTGGGCGCAGGTGGTTGCTGGCAGTTGGAGCATACGGGTCCAAGGCAGACACCCAGTCGAATCGGTGGCGGACTCCTGAATAAAGGAAAAAACTTGTCATTCTGGTCGCAGCTCGGCGAACGGGTCGGCGAAATGTTTAGTCACTGTTATAGTGATCAGGTCGGCGAGTCGAGTGGCTGAAGTTGGACCGTCAGACGCAGTCAAAACTAGCCGTTGGGGTAATCCAACGGTAACTTTTGGCGTAATCACCGCGTAGTAACGGCTCCCTGATTTGGCGGGTAACAACCGCTATATAAGGGAAATGGTAGGCGATCCGGGAACCATCCTCTCGTCATTTCCTCCGACTTCGCGCATCTCCGTTTTCCTCCGCATCGCGATCCAATCGATCCAAAATCCTCCGACCTCCACGAATCTTTCTGCCAATGGCCCCCTCCACCGAACCATGGGGCAGGTCCAAGTGCACGAGAGCGCTACTGGCGTCTTTCGAGGAGGCAGGGATCCTGCGCGCCGGCAGGTGGCGCATCCCCGCGGCCGGAGAGGTGACTCCGGACCCGCGCGAGGGAGAATTCATCTGCTTCACCAGCCACCTGGAGCGGGGGCTGGGGTTTCCCACATCTCTCTTCTTCCGGCGTTTCTGCGCCTTCTACGGGATTCAGCCATCGGACCTGGGCCCGCACAGCATCGAGCAGCTCGCCATCTTCGTGGCGTTTTGCGAATGCTACCTGGGTTGCAGGCCCTACTTCCCCCTGTGGCGAGATCTGTTCCACAAGAGGATCAGTCGCGAAGAATCAGGCGGCCCAATGCTTGCTTTGGGTGGCCTGACGTTTCAATTGAAATCGAAGGCCTCTTTCTTTGATCTGATGCTACCTGCCAAGGCGGCGAGTGAGTGGAAGAAGTCCTGGTTTTACGTCACTGAGGCGAATCCAGACGGCGAGGTGGCGATTCCAACGTACTCCGCCGACCGGCCCGAACCGCGCTGACTCCAGGTCGGCAAGCTCCCAACAGACCAACGGATGGTCGTGGATGAGATGCTCCAAACCATCCACGGCCTGAAGAAGAAGGGTCTTCAGACCATCAATTTGTATAACTGTTGGCTCGGGCGGCAACTCGTCCCCCTGGCCCGCCGTGACCATTACATGTACGAATACACGAGCCAAAAAGACTCGACGAAATCCTGCCTCACCGAGTGGAAACTCGAGGACTACGTCCGTTGAACTGAAAAAAATCACCGTGTAGTGTACGGATGCGGTTGCCGGTCGCCCCCTACACCACGAAGCATCCAGCCCCGACGGTAAGTCACTGTCTACCATTCACAGTCGCAATTAATGCTGTCGTGATTATACTGGCATTGTTTCATGCCTATTGCAGTTGTTTCAAGTGGTGGAATGGTGGCTTCCGCCCGCGGACGACGAGAACTCGAGCTCGTCCGTCCAGGACGGGGGCGAGTCGCCTCCTGCCAAGGGCGGCATCGAGAGCGACAGGAGCGACGACGACGACGAGTCCGAGGAAGAGGCCGCCCCGCTGGTTCGCAAAACTCGCAGGCAGCGTCAGCACGAACTAGAGGCAAGTAGAAGCCTCGAACGTCATGACGATGACGACGACGAGCTCCCCAAGCACACCTCACGTCGCGAGGCCACTCCGTATGTCGGGGGAATGGTCACGGCAGATGCTGAAATCGGCAGCGAGTAGTAGAACAAGGGGCAAGGGCGGCCAGCCATCTGCGGTGCGAGATGAGGGCGGAGACACAAGGTTTTACCCAGGTTCGGCCCCCCGGAGGGTAAAGACCTACTCCTGCTAGATTGTATTATGATGGTGGTACAATGGGCGAGCTCGGCGGCTAGGTGGCGAGTCGCTTGGGTGTATGATGGAACGTATCTCTACACGCCCTGTAGGGAGGTTTATATAGACTTACCTCCCCTAGGGTTTACATATCTCAACCGAATCAGTTAAGGCTTCGGCACTTGTTTAACCTAATCCGACTGGGCCTATCTACTCGCCTGGGCCTTCAGCTTCCAGTCGCTTGGATCCACACCGGGCCTTGATCCAGTCGCCGTCTTGCAGGCCCACTTGCCAGTTCCTGGGCCAGTCGGAAACGTCCTGCTGGGTATACCCCGGTAGGCATATCCCCATCAGTAGTCCTCGAGGCCGTCGTTGATTGGGCGCAGGTGGTTGCTGGCAGTCGGAGCATACGGCTTCAAAGCAGACATCCAGTCGAATCATCGGCGGGCTCCTGAATAAAGGAGAAAACTAGTCATTCTGATTGCAGCTTTGGCGAGTCGAGTCGGTGAAATACTCAGTCACTGTCGTAGTGATCGGGTCGGCGAGCCGAGTGGCTGAAGTTGGACTGGTAAACGTGGTCAAACTAGCCGTTGGGGTAATCCAACGGTAACTTTTGGCGTAATCACCGCGTAGTAACGGCTCCCTGATTTGGCGGGTAGCAACCGCTATATAAGGGAGATGGTAGGCGATCGGAGAACCACCTCTTCGTCATTTCCTCCGAATGCGCACTCCTTCGTTCTCCTCCGCATCGCGATCCAGTCGAACCAAAATCCTCCGACCTCCTCAAACCTTCTCACAAATGGCCCCCTCCACCGAACCATGGGGCAGGTCCAAGTGTACGAGGGTGCTCCTGGCGTCCTTCGAGGAAGCCGGGATCCTACGCGCCGGTAGGTGGCGCATCCCCGCGGCCGGAGAGGTGACTCCGGACCCGCGCGAGCGAGAATTCATCTGCTTCACCAGCCACCTAGAACGGGGGCTGGGGTTCCCTACATCCCTTTTCTTCTGGCGCTTCTGCGCCTTTTATGGAATCCAACCGTCGGACCTGGGCCCGCACAGCATCGAGCAGCTCGCCATCTTCGTGGCGTTCTGCGAGTGCTACCTGGGCTGCCGGCCCTACTTTCCTCTGTGGCAAGATCTGTTCCACAGACGGATCAGTCGCGAGGAAGCGGGCGGCCCAATGCTTGCCGCGGGCGGCCTGACATTTCAGCTGAAGTCGAAGGCCACGTTCTTCGACTTGATGCTGCCCGCCAAGGTGGCGAGCGAGTGGAAGAAGTCTTGGTTCTATGTTACCGAGGCGACTCCGGAGGGCGAGGCGGCGATCCCACGATACTCCGCCGACCGGCCTGAACCGCGCCGACTTCAAGTCGGCAAGCTTCCCACCGACCAGCGGATGGTCGTGGACGAAATGCTTCAAACCATCCGTGGTCTGAAGAAGAAGGGTCTCCAGACCATTAACTTATACAACTGCTGGCTCGGGCGGCGGCTCGTTCCCCTGGCCCAGCGTGATCACTATATGTACCAATACACGGGCCGGGAGGACTCGACGAAGTCTTGCCTCGCCGAGTGGAAGCTCGAGGATTACATTCCAGCGCTGAAGAAGATCACCCAGGCGGTGTACCTGGACGCGAAGGCCGGGGTCGCCCCCTACACCGCGAAGCATCCAGCCCCAATGGTAAGTCACTTTACATCATTCGCAGTCGCAGTTTTATGCAGTCGCGGTCATTCTAATTTCATCTTGTGCTCATTGCAGCTATTCCAAGGGGTGGAAGGGTGGCTCCCGCCTTCAGACGACGAGAACTCGAGCTCATCCGTCCGGGACATGGGTGAGTCGCCTCCTGCCAAGGGCGACATCGAGAGCGACGAGAGCGACGGCGACGACGAGTCCGAGGAGGAGGTCGCCCCGCTGGTTCGCAAAACCCGCGGGCAACGTCAGCGCGAGCTCAAGGCGAGCAAAAGCCTCGAGCGTCATGATGATGACGATGACGAACTTCCGGAGACCACCTCGCGTCGCCAGGCCACTCCGTCGAAGAAGAAGAAGAAAAAGGAGAAGGAGGTGAAGGCCCCTCCGAAGAAGAAAACGAAGCCGGCGAGACCGGCATTCCCGCCTCACTCGGCGAGCAGCTCCTACGCCACCAGCCTAGCCAAGGGCGAAGCGCCGCCGACGGCAGTCGCGCTGGACACCGCCACCGTCCTGAGCGAGGTGCCTCTGGCCTCGATGCCTCCGCCATTCGCCCCAGTCTCTGGGCTAGGGGCCGCTCCGGTCGTGGCGGCTTCACCTCGCAGGGAAGCTTCCGCTGAAAATGTCTCGGAAGCTCCCATCGCGGCCTCGACGACGAAGAAGCTGGCCGTGACCTGGGCGCACAACATACTGGAGATGGGTCTCAGTCGCAAACTGGGCCCAGAGCTGGAGAAGCCGGCCGGCATCCGCATGGGGCTGTGATTTCTGCCAGTCGCCAAGTGAGTTTTGCTCACCTACTTTTGTCTTTCATTGTACTCGGGTTATTTTGCTCATGCGATCAATTTGTAGGACTGGAGCTAAGAGGATAGGCCATCCGACCGTGGCCAAGGTGCCACCCGTCGTCAGCGAAGAGGATCCCTCCCGGAAGAGGAAGGCGGACGAGGTCGTCGTCCCCGCGGATAGCGCCAAGAAGGACAAGGGCAACGAAGTCGTCATGGTGTCTGACGACACGGCGATCGCGCCGAGTGAACCCGTAGAGGAGGCGGCCTTGCCGACCAAGGAGGGTGCTCCCTCGCCCGGGCGGCCGAGCCGGCCTCCTTTGGTGCCGGTGCCTCCATCGCAACGTTCCCGCGCTTCATGGCCAAAGCGGCTACAGCGAGTGGTACCTCGCCCTTGAGCCGCGCGCCTGGGGTCGCCGATACGGAGGTCGAGCAGCGTCGCGGGCACACGCCAGCCCTTCTCGCGTCCGTGGATGCGATACAACTTCATGGCATGCTTGGCGCAGCCATCCAGGTATGTCCAGTCCCCGAGGATCAGGCTGGTGTACTGCAGCGGTCTGATTCTTTTAGCGTCTTGTTTTATTTTTCGCGTCTAGTCCCCGAGTGCGCACTCGCTGAATTTCAGCGGGTAGGCACTTAGGAATTTTGATTGCCAGTCCCCGAGTGCGCACACACTGAATTTCAGCGGGTGGGCACTTAGGATGTTTGATTGTTCCCTCGAGTGCTTTTCGCTGAATTTCAGCGGTGGGCACTTAGGATTTTGATTGCCGGTCCCGAGTGCGCTTTCGCTGAATTTCAGCGGTGGGCACTTAGGATTTTTGATCCCTCGAGTGCGCTTTTCGCTGAATTTCAGCGGGTGGGCACTTAGGATTTTGATTGCTACCCCGGTCGATGCGCACTCACTGAATTTCAGCGGGTGGGCACTTTGGATTCCGCTTTTGTTAACTGTTTGAATTGTGTGCAGGGTTTGCAGCATGAGTCAGCTGACCGGCTTGCTGCGAAACGCGCGCGGAGAAGGAACTGGCCTCCGTCCAAGAGGCGAACAAGGGGCTTCAGGAAATTGCCACGAAGGCAGAGGAGGCCCGCCAGGGACTTGTCCCAGCGAGTGAGTTGCCAGCAGCTCAATCGGCGTTGAGCTCGGCTGAGAAGCGGATCGCCGACCTCGAGCGCGAGCTGAGGGAAGCGAAAGAGGAAGCGAGTTTGGCGGACGGGCGAGCCAAGGCCGCTGTTACAGCCGCCGTGGAAGAACGTAAGGTTTCTGACGCCCTTGTTGCTGGGCTTCAGGATGACTACACTTCTCTTCAGAGCTTCATCATGGATCTCTCCCGTCCCTTGATTGGTGAGTGTGTCTGCTCCTGCCTATTGCATGTGCATTTTGTAATATCCTATGTACTCACTGTTATCTTCTATCCGCAGGACGGATCCTTGATATCGCGAAAGAGGCGAGCTCGTTCGACGCACGACAGTGTGTAGCCACGCTGGTCGATTCGGCGACGTTGTCGGCGACATGCATACGGGCATACCTTCAGGAGATGTCGCCCACGGAAGTAATTCCCAGCGACCTCGTCGAGGTATGGCGGTACTTGGAGAAGGCGCCGTCGGTCGTCGAGTTCATGACGCGATCGGCATTCCGACGCGGGGCGGCGACGGCGCTTAGCCTTGGGCTCGCTCACTTCCCGGAGGACTTCGACCTAGACGACGTGACGAGTGGCTACCCGTCGTCGACTGGCTCGGTGGAGATATCCGAGGTGCTCAAGTTGACGGACCGCGCCGCGGTGTACTCCGAGCGCGTCTGGGCGATGGGTGACCTCCTTTCTTACCAGGAGACGGTCGTCGCACCCAACGACCCCGAGCCGCAGCACCGGGACTTCAAGATCGAGCAACCCTTCCGTGCGGCGATGGCGGGTGAGCTGACGACGTACCCGTCAAACCCGTACACGCCCTTCATTCGCAACCGCAAGGGTGCTGGCGAGTCGTCGTCGAAGCCTGCGGAGTAGAGTAGTTTGCCCTGGGGCGTTAGTAGCAGTTCTGCCGTTGGGCATACTTTGTATTTTGTGACGATTGCAACATGCTATTAATGAGATATCGTGTTGTTTTGTGAATTTTCATGCATTTTTGGTTGAGGGTTGAACGAGTCCCCGAGCGCGTCCGCCCTTTTTATGGGGTCTACCTTGTTTCTTATGTGTTTGCGGTTTTGAATGTTTTGTTATTGAGGTCGACTCGCCCGAACTCGGAGAGCCAGTCGCAAGGCGACTCCCATGAGTGCTCTATACTTCACCGTTTTCCCTTGCGCGAACGAGGTCGGGTGGCCGAGTCCCCGAGCGTGGTACTTGGTTGTTCTAGGCGCGACTCGAGGGTGGGTGATGACTTGGCGCGTTGGTTTGAGCGCATCACTCCTGCCTGGCCTGTTGGGTCAGTCACATGGCGAGTCCTGGGCATGCTCTCATACTTGGCGTTTTCCCTAGCCGCTCGCGCTGAACTGGTCGTCAGTCCCCGAGCGTGGTACTTGGCCGTTCGAGTCGCTATGTCGAGGATGCGGAGGATCATGGTCGCTGTAAGAAGCGACGGCAGTTGTCTTGGCTCGTTGAGCCAGTCGAGCTAGGCGACTCCAATGGGGCTCTGGGTAGGCGTTTTTCGTGGATGTTACAAGACCTGGGGTACTCCAGTGCCCTTGTAGTGCACTACTTGGCCATGCTGATCGCTGTACCAGAGGTTGACTTCTGCAGTTAGCTTGACGCTGTTATTACGAGTGCGAGTGGCACAAGACACGGAGAGTAGACGCAATTTGCAGTAACCAACATTTTTATTTCATAGCGACTGGAGGATACATATGTGGAGTTCTAGAGTAGAACTTCCGTAGGAGGTTTACATTCCATGGTCGCTTGACATCGAGTTTGCCGTCCCCGCGGACGTCGATGAGGTAATAGGCGTCGTTGCCGAGTACTCGCCCTATGGCGAATGGTCCCTCCCATGGGGGATAGCTTGTGCATGCCCTTCTTATCCTGGATGAGGCGCATCACCAGGTCGCCTTCTTGGAAGGTGCGAGTTTTCACCCGCCGGCTGTGGTAGCGGCGGAGTCCTTGTTGGTAGATGGCGGTGCGTGAGCGAGATAGGTCGCGTGCCTCGTCGAGTTGATCGACTCCATCTTGTCGTGCGAGTTCATTCGCAGCCTCCGTGTAGTGGACGACCCTCGGCGAGTCGTGCTCGAGGTCGGTGGGCATGACTGCCTCGGCACCGTACACCATGAAGAAGGGGGTGAACCCTGTCGATCTGTTGACTAAGGTGCGGATGCCCCAGATGACGGAGGGTAGCTCCTCGACCCAGCACCCGGCGGTGCGCTCGAGTGGTACTTGGAGCCGCGGCTTCAGGCCGTGGAGGATGCTCTGGTTGGCCCGTTCCGCTTGGCCGTTGGACTCCGGGTGGGCGACTGACGCCAGGTCGAGCCGGATGTGGTGTTCCTCGCAGAACTCGGCCATGGCTCCTTTGGCGAAGTTGGTGCTGTTGTCCGTGATGATGCTGTTTGGGAACCCGTAGCGATATATGAGCTCGCGTAAGAACTTGGTGGCGGTCTTCCCGTCGCATTTTCGGACTGGCTTGGCCTCCACCCACTTTGTCAATTTGTCAACCGCGACCAGAAGGTGGGTGTAGCCGGAGGGGGCCTTTTTGAAGGGGCCTACCATATCCATACCCCACACGGCGAATGGCCAGGTGATGGGGATTGTCTTGAGCGCTGAGCTCGGCACGTGTGTCTGGTTGGCGTACTTCTGGCACCCGGCGCACCGCTGGACGATGTCGACGGCATCGGCGTGTGCGGTGGGCCAGTAGAAGCCGTGTCGCATAGGCTTGGCAACCAGAGAGCGGGCGCCGGCGTGGTGGCCACAGTCGCCAGAGTGGATGTCGTGGAGGATCTTGCGTCCCTCGGCGGGTTGGACGCAGCGTTGAAACACGCCGGTCACGCTGCGCTTATGGAGCTCGCCGTCGATGATGGTGAAGGATTTGCATCGGCGTGCAATCATCCGGGCGTCCGTCTCGTCCGCCGGCAAGGTGCCAGCCTCCAGGTAGGCGATGTAGGGCCTGGTCCAGTCGTTTGGCTCGGTGACGAGTGCGACCAGGGCCGCCTCTGGCTGCAGCAGGACTCCGATGTCGATCTCCCTTGGGGGTGAGACTGGCGGCTTGGTGATCGTGTCGAGGAAGACGCCAGCGGGTGGCGCGAGTCGAGCCGACCCGATGCGAGAGAGTGCGTCAGCCTCCTCGTTCTTCCGCCTGGCGATCCACTCGACGGAGTAGCCTGCGAAGTGTCCCTCCAGCTTGTCTACTGTTTGGCGGTATGCCACCATTGTGGGGGAGACGGCGTCGCAAGTGCCGACGACTTGCCCCGCGACGAGGTCGGAGTCTCCGTAGCAGCGTAGGCGGTGGACGTTCATCTCCTTGGCGGCTCGCATGCCGTGGAGTAGTGCCTCGTACTCAGCCATGTTGTTGGTGCAGGGGGTGAAGTCGAGGCAGAGGACGTAGCGGAGTTTGTCGCCCTTTGGTGAAGTCAGTACGATCCCTGCTCCTGCGCCGTCCGCGTTCTTGGAGCCGTCGAAGTGCAAGCTCCAGTAGTGGAGGTATGGCAGCTTTTCTGGCTGCTGGGCCTCTTCCCAGTCGGCGATGAAGTCCGCTAGAGCCTGCGACTTGATCGCTTTTCGTGGCTCATACTTGATGTTGTGGACGCCGATTTCGACGGCCCACTTAGCGACTCGCCTAGTCGCCTCACGGTTGCGAATGATGTCCTGCAACGGTGCTGAGGAGACGACCGTGATCGGGTGCTCCTGGAAGTAGTGCGGCAAGCGCCGCTGTGCTCTGAAGACCGCGGTTTACGATACCAGTTTCGGTATCGCTGGCGCGACTCGGTGAGGACCTCGCTGATGTAGTACACCGGTCGCTGTACCGGGCACTCCTTTCCTTCTTCCGGTCGCTCAACGACCATGACGACGCTGACGACACGCTCGGAAGCCGCGACGTAGACCAGCATGGGTTCTTTGTCGGCGGGGGCAGCGAGTAATGGTGCTTCGAGTAGCACCTTCTTGAGGTCGCGGAGTGCGTCGTCCGCCTCCTTGTCCCACTGGAAGGTGGGGTTCTTGCGCATCAGGCGGTATAGGGGCATCGCCTTTTCGCTCAGGCGGGGGATGAAGCGACTGAGAGCCGCTACTCACCCGACAAGCTTCTAGACGTCGTGCAGGCACTCGGGTTTGCCGAGTCGAGCGATCGTGTCGATCTTCGTGGGGTTCGCCTTGATCCCGCGCTTGGATACGACGTACCCCAGTAGTTGCCCTATTGGTATACCGAAGGTGCATTTGCCTGGGTTGTGTTTTATCTTGTATTTCCACAGGTTGGAGAATGTTTTTGCCAGGTCGGCGAGTAGATCGCCCTGGCGATCGGATTTCACGACCACGTCGTCGATGTAGACGTGGATGTTGCGGCCAATTTGGCTCGCGAGGCACTCCTGCATGCACCACTGGTAGGTCGCCCCGGTGTTCTTGAGGCCGAAGGTCATGGCGGTGTAGCAGAAGGCTCCGAATGGCGTGATGAACGCCGTCTTCTCCTCGTCCTCAACAGCCATTTTGATCTGGTTGTACCCAGAGTAGGTCTCGAGGAAACACAGCGACTCCGAGCCCGCGGTGGAGTCGATTATTTGGTCGATCCGCGGGAGGACGAACTGCTCCTTCAGGCAGGCGCTGTTCAAGTTTATGTAGTCGACACACATCCTCCAGGTCCCGTTCTTCTTCTCGACCAGGACTGGGTTTGCCAGCCACTTGGAGTACTTGATTGGCAGGATGAAGCCTGCGGCTAGTAGACGCTGCACCTCCTCGGCGATAGCTCGGCGGCGCTCTTCATTGAAGGGCCGCAACGACTGTTTGACGGGTCGCACTTTGGGGTCGGCGTTTAGTTTGTGCTCAGCGAGTTCCCTAGGGACACCAGGCATGTCAGAGGGCTTCCATGCGAAGATATCCCTGTTCTCATGGAGGAACTCGATGAGCTCGCCTTCCTATGCTGGGCTCATGCCCGTCCCGATCGTCACCGTCTGGCTGGAGTCGCCTGGGATCAGTTTGACGGTGCGGGTGTGCATCGCTGCCTCGAAGGCTGAGGTGTTGCCGCCCTCCGAATTGGGCTTCTTGAGTATGGTGGGGTCGTCGTTGTTGACCCCGCTCGCGTACTTGGCGAGCTCGTCGGCGTGGTTGGCCTCTGTCGCTATGACGGTGTCGGCGAGTTCGGCTCCTTTGGCCTCGCACTCGGCGGCCATGTCAGGGTCGCTGTTGATGGTGATGACGCCGCGTGGCCCGGGGAGCTTCATCGCGTTGTACGCGTAGTGGGGCGCTGCCATGAACTTGGCGAACGCCGCGCCAGTGACGCAGCGGGTAGGGGCTGTCAAAGGGTACCAGCTCGAAGACGATCCGCTCGGTGCGGAAGTTTGCTGGCGTGCCGAAGGTGACTGGCAGCGTGACCTTGCCGATCGGGTACGCCTTCCGACCGGGGATGATGCCGTGGAACGTGGTGTGGGTCGTCTCGATCATCGACTGCGGGAGCCGCAGCCGCCTGAAGGTGTCCAGGTACAGGATGTTGATGGAGCTGCCGCCGTCCATCAATATCTTGGGGAGCCAGTAGTCGCCCACCTTTGGCTTGACCACCAGGGCGACTCGGCCTGGGTACTCAATGTGCGGCGAGTGGTCTTGGCGGCTCCAGGTGATGGGCTGCTCCGACCAGTTGAGGAACTGGGGAACGTCCACCTGGGCCACCGCGTTGACGGCGACGGCGCGGGTGATGACCTTCTTCTCGCGCTTCGTGTTGAAGCCTGTGAAGGTATGGAGCGAGCCGGCCACGTTGCCGAATTTTCTGCCGTTTGGCGGGTTGTTGTCGGGGTCCTCCCATGCTCGCCGTGCCTTCTCAATCTCCCTGAGGGTGTGGCAGTCGGCGGTCGTGTGTGTTGCGGGTTTCCCTTCCCTGCTATGAAACGCACAAGGTTGGTTAAGGAGGGCCGCGGGGTCGAACCTTGGCTTGGCCTTGTAGTTGCCGCCGTTGCGGCGTTGTCCTCCGTCGTGGCGGAAGCTCTTGGGCTCGCGTTGTGCGTGCCCGGCGTTGGCGATGAAGTCGACTCGCCCGTCACTGCGGCGCTTGCTAGTGAGGCGAGTGTTGCTGTAGCGTAGGTCGGACCGTCGTCCATTGTCGTTGCCGCTCGTACGGCGTTGGCCTCCCGACTCGTCGTCGGTTTCCTGGTTTGGATCTTCCTCCGCGTACCATTTGGTGATCTCGAGGAGGTCCGGTATGTTGTCGAGTGTGCGAGAATGTCGCTTGAGCTTGGCGACCAAGGGCTCGTAGCGGCACGAGGTCTTGAAGCAATGGATCGCGGTGTCCGGGTGGATGCCGACCGTGTTGTACCATAGTTCTTGCCACCGCTGGACCTAGTTGCGGGTCAACTCGCGGGGTCCCTGGAAGCATCGCTCCAGGTCCTCGATGGTGGTGGCGCAGGTGTAGGAGCACTCGAAGTGCCTGATGAAGGCGTCGCGCATCTCCTCCCAGGAGTCGATGCTATCCTGGGGGAGGGTGTTGATCCACTGCCTGCACGTTCCCTCCATCATCAAGGCGAGGTAGCGGGCGGCTAGCAGGTCGGTGTGGCCCGCGATCCCCATCGCCATGAGGTATGTATCAAGCCACACGGAGGGGTTGTACAAAGGGTCGTACTTTTCTATCTCCTTCGGCGCCTTGAAGTTCGCCGGGTACTTCTCGCCTCGGATCATCGGTTCGAAGCACCTGGGCCCGAGTCGACTTAGCGACCCCATCGGCTCGCCGTCGCGGCGATTGGTTAGGGTGTGTCGCAGGTCGTCGGGCTAGCGCGCGCGCCAGCTTTGGTTGTTGATGATGTGGGTGCGGGCGTCGATGGGCTGACTGTTGGCAGGGACGAAGTTGGTCGCTGGCCTGGGGTCGTTTGTGGAGGGTGCCACGTTCGCGGGTCGGTGTTGGAGATGCAGTGGCTCTGGTGGCGGGCAGTTGAGGGTGTTTGCCGCCAGTGGGCGGCCGCTTGAGGCCGCTCTGCTTCCCGAAGAACGCGAGTACACTCGACCCTGCGAGTTGGCGCCTGCGTTTTGCTGTTCGACGGCCTTCGCGAGCAGAGCCCTGACATACTGGATCTGTAGGGCGCCGTCGCCGGTGGCCGTGATGTTGTCATCCGCTGCTCGGCCCGCCACGAGGTTGTCCATCGGGGTGGAGAAAGGGGAGGCCGTTCGCGTCTCGCTCCCGTGAGGAGACTATCATGGCTGATCCACAGGGGTGTGCGGTTGGGTGGAGGTGAGGCGCCCATCGCCGTCGACCCTGGAGGGGGCCAGGCGCTTCCTCCTGGTGGCGCGTTCTCGCAGATCGCGTGCTCGGCCGCGCGGGCCGGGTCGTTCTCGTCGTCGAAGTTCAGGGCGCGCCCCTGAATGGTAGGGTTCAGGCGCGTCCTAATTCGCTGCGCGTGGTAACGCGACAGCTCCTGCGCTGTCACCTGCTCGAGGCGAAATTTTTCGCGCTCGGCCTGCTCCTTGCGGACTGCCTCCGCCAGCTTCAGGCGGAGTTCCTCGACCTCCATTGCCGTGGCGTTGGGAGGGATCAGGGTGGAGAATGGATCCTCCGGCGGATCAGTGCCAGTCGCCATGTAGGTTGCGGCGTGGCGACCGGTCCCGTCGCGGAGATCGGCGGAGTTTTCTGACCCGGAGTCGAAGTCGAAGATCCCAAGGATGGAGGGATCCTCGAAATCTCCCACGTTGGAGACCTGGGTGATGGAGCCCGCGGGTGAAGCCGCGGTGATGGATCCGACGAGTGATGCCGGGGTCGCCGAGTCGGCGTCGTCGTTGAGGGCCGCATATTCCGCGGCCGCGGAGTTTTCGGCCACGTTGCTGTGGGCCGAGTTGTACTCGGAGGCGAGGCGATGGATCGTGCGGACCTGGCTCTCAGAGAGCCGATCGCGTGGCGGCGACTCGCAGATGCGAGCCGAGTCCTCTGAGACGCTGATGTCGGTGAGGCTGACGAAGAGGCTGATCGTGCCTACTGGAAAGATCATGTTGTGCGTGACGGGTCGCGCCGCCGGGACGTAGCTGCTCGGCAAGATCTGGAGCATCTCGCTGATCGCTATCATGCGGCCGGTGGCGACCGTCTCGTTGATGGGAAGATTGGATCTTGCCGCAGAACACCTCCAGACCGGCCAGGCCCCACGGTGGGCGCCACTGTCGTGGGAATGGTCACGGCAGATGCTGCAATCGGCAGCGAGTAGTAGAACGAGGGGCAAGGGCGGCCAGCCATCTGCGGTGCGAGATGAGGGCGGAGACACAAGGTTTTACCCAGGTTCGGCCCCCCAGAGGGTAAAGACCTACTCCTTCTAGATTGTATTATGATGGTGGTACAATGGGCGAGCTCGGCGGCGAGTCGCTTGGGTGTATGATGTAACGTATCTCTACACGCCCTGTAGGGAGGTTTATATAGACTTACCTCCCCTAGGGTTTACATATCTCAACCGAATCAGTTAAGGCTTCGGCACTTGTTTAACCTAATCCGACTGGGCCTATCTACTCGCCTGGGCCTTCAGCTTCCATTCGCTTGGATCCACACCGGGCCTTGATCCAGTCGTCGTCTTGCAGGCCCACTCACCAGTTCCTGGGCCAGTCGGAAACGTCCTGCTGGGTATACCCCGGTAGGCATATCCCCATCACCGTCGAAAAAGAAGAAGAAGAAATAAGTAAAAGCCCCTCCGAAGAGGAAGACGAAGCCGGCGAAACAGGCGTCTCCGCCTCGATCGGCGAGTAGTTCCGACGCAACCAGCCTGGCCAGGGACGAAGCGCCGCAGACGGCAACAGCACCGGATGCCACTGCCGTCCTGAATGAGGTACCTCTGGACTCGCTGCCCCTCCTATTCACCCCAGTCTCTGGGTTGGGGGCTGCTCCAGCCGCGGCAGTTTCGCCTCCCAGGAAAGCTCCAGCCGAAATCGTTTTGGAGGCTCCTATCGCGGCCTCGTCAACGAAGAGGCCGTCCGTGTCTTGGGCGCATGATGCCCTGGAGATGGGTCTCAATCGGAAACTGGGCCTCGAACTGGAGAAGTCGGCTAGCATCCGCACGGGGCTGCGGTTCCTACCAGTCGCCAAGTGAGTTTTGTTCACCTGCCTTGCTTTTCGTTGTGCTTGGACCACTTTGCTCATGAAATAATTTTGCAGGACTGGAGTTAAAAAGATAGGCCACCCGTCCGTGGCCAAAGTACCGCTAGTCGTCGCCGAGGAGGACCCCTCTTGGAAGAGGAAGGCTGATGATGTCGCTGCCCCCATAGACAGTGCCAAGAAGGCCAAGGCGACGACGTCGTCATGGTGTCTGACGACACAACGATTGCTCCGAGTGATCCTATGGCGAAGGCGGCCCTGATGATCAAGGAGGGTGCTTCCTCGCCTGGGGTGGCCGAGCCGGTCACTTTTGGTGCCGGCGCATCCATCGCGCCGCGGTATACTCCGATCGTGTCTGGGCGATGGGCGACCTCCTTCCTTATCAGGAGACGATAGTCGCGCCCAACGACCCCGAGCCGCCGCACCAGGATTTCAAGATCGAGCAGCCCTTCCGTGCAGCGATGGCGGGTGAGCTGACGACGTATCCGTCGAACCAGTACACTCCCTTCATTCGCAACCGCAAGGGTGGAAGCGAGTCGACATCGAAGCCTGCGGAATAAGACATTGTGCCCTGGGGCGTTAGTAGCAGTTTGGCCATTGGGCGCACCTTGTACTTTGTAACACCTATGATCTGCTATAATGGGGTATCATGTTATTTTGTGAATTGTCTTGTGTTTTGTGATTGAGGGTTGGACGAGTCCCCGAGCGCGTCCGCCCTTTTTGTGGGGTTTACCTCGTTTGTTATGTATTTGTGGTTTTGAATGTTTTGTTATTGAGGTCGACTCGCCCGAGCTTGGAAAGCCAGTCGCAAGGCGACTCCTATGAGTGCTCTGTACTGCACCGTTTTCCCTTGTGCGAACGAGGTCGGGTAGCCGAGTCCCCGAGCATGGTACTTGGTTGTTCTAGTCGCAACTCTAGGGTGGGTGAGGACTGGGCGCGTCAGAGTTAGCGCGTCACTCCTGCCTGGCCCGTCGGGTCAGTCGCATGGCGAGTCCTGGGCATGCTTTCATACTTGGCGTTTTCCCTAGGCGCTCGCGTTGAACTGGTCGTCAGTCCCCGAGCGTGGTACTTGGCTGTTCGAATCGCTGTGTCGAGGATGCGGAGGATCATGGTCGCTGTGAGGAGCGAGGGCAGTTGTCTTGGCTCGTTAAGCCAGTCGAGCTAGGCGACTCCAATGGGGCTCCGGGTTGGCATTTTTCATGGACGTTACGAGTCCTGGGGTAACCCAGTGCCCTCGTAGCGTACTACTTGGCCGTGCCGATCGCTGTACCAGAGGTTGACTCCTGCAATTAGCTTGGTGCTGTTATTACGAGTGCGAGTGACACAAGACACGGAGAGTAGACACAATTTGTGATAACCAATATGTTTTATTTCATAGCGACTGGAGGATACATATGTGGAGTTCTAGGAGTAGAACTTCCGTAGGAGGTTTACATTCCATGGTCGCTTGACGTCAAGTTTTCCGTCTCCGCGGACGTCGGTGAGGTAGTAGGCGTCATTGCCGAGTACTCGTCCGATGGAGAATGGTCCCTCCCACAGGGGGAGAGAGCTTGTGCATGCCCTTCTTGTCCTGGATGAGGCATAGCACCAGGTCACCTTCCTAGAAGGTGCGAGTTTTCACCCGCCGGCTATGGTAGCGGCGGAGTCCTTGCTGGTAGATGGCAGTGCGGGAGCGAGCTAAGTCGCGTGCCTCGTCGAGTCGATTGACTCCATCCTGACGTGCAAGTTTGTTCGCAGCCTCCGTGTAGTGGACGACCCTTGGCGAGTCGTGCTCGAGGTCAGTGGGCATGACTGCCTCGGCACCGTACACCATGAAGAAGGGGGTGAACCCTGTCGATCTGTTGACCGAGGTACGAATACCCCAGATGACGGAGGGTAGCTCCTCGACCCAGCACCCAGCGGTGCGCTCGAGCGGTACTTGGAGTCGCGGCTTCAGGCCGTGGAGGATGCTCTGGTTGGCTCATTCCGCCTGGCCGTTGGACTCCGGGTGGGCGACTGACGCGAGGTCGAGTCGGATGTGGTGTTCCTCGCAGAATTCGGCCATGGCTCCTTTGGCGAAGTTGGTGCCGTTGTCCGTGATGATGCTGTTTGGGAACACGTAGCGATATATGAGCTCGCGTAGGAATTTGGTGGCGGTCTTCCCATCGCATTTCCGGACTGGCTTGGCCTTCACCCACTTTGTGAATTTGTCGACCGCGACCAGGAGGTGGGTGAAGCCGGAGGGGGCCTTTTAAAGGGGCCTACCATGTCCATACCCCACACGGCGAATGGCCAGGTGATGGGGATTGTCTTGAGCGCTGAGCTCGGCACGTGTGTCTAGTTGGCGTACTTCTGACACCCGGCGCACCGCTGGACAATGTCGATAGCATCTGCGTGTGCGGTTGGCCAGTAGAAGCCGTGACGCATAGCCTTTGCGACCAGGGAGCGGGCACCGGCGTGGTGGCCGCAGTCGCCGGAGTGGATGTCGTGAAGGATTTTGAGTCCTTCAGCGGGTTGGACGCAGCGTTGGAACACGCCGGTCACGCTGCGCTTGTGGAGCTCGCCGTCGATGATGGCGAAGGATTTGCAGGGGCGTGGTACCATCCGGGCGTCTGTCTCATCCGCTGGTAAGGTGCCAGCCTCCAGGTAGGCGATGTACGGCTTGGTCCAGTCGTATGGCTCGACGATGAGTGCGACCAGGGCTGCCTCTGGTTGTAGCGGGACTCCGATGTCGATCTCCCTTGGTGGAGAGACGGATGGCTTGGTGATTGTGTCGAGGAAGACGCCAGCGGGTGGTGCGAGTCGAGCCGAGCCGATGCGAGAGAGTGCGTCGGCCTCCTCATTCTTCCGCCTGTCAATCCACTCGACGGAGTAGCCTGCGAAGTGTCTGCCCAGCTTGTCCACTGCTTGGTGGTATGCCGCCATGGTGGGAGAGACGGCATCGCAGGTGCCAGCGACTTGTCCAGCGACGAGGTCGGAGTCTCCGTAGCAGCGTAGGCGGTTGACATTCTTCTCCTTGGCATCTCGCATGCCGTGGAGTAGTGCCTCGTACTCGGCCATGTTGTTGGTGCAGGGGGTGAAGTCGAGGCAGAGGACGTAGCGGAGCTTGTCACCCTTCGGGGAAGTCAACACGATCTTGGCTCCTGCGCTGTCTGCATTCTTGGAGCCGTCGAAGTGCAAGCTCCAGTAGTGGAGGTACGACAGCTTTTCCGGCTGCTGGGCTTCTTCCCAGTCGGCGATGAAGTCCACGAGATCCTGCGACTTGATCGCTTTGTGTGGCTCATACTTGATGTTGTGGACGCCAATTTCGACGGCCCACTTGGCGACTCGCCCGGTCGCCTCACGGTTGCGAATGATGTCCTGCAACGATGCTGAGGAGACGACCGTGATCGGGTGCTCCTGGAAGTAGTGCGGCAGTCGCCGCTGTGCTCTGAAGACCGCGTATACCAGTTTCTGGTACTGCGGGTACCGCTGGCGTGACTCGGTGAGGACCTCGCTGATGTAGTACACCGGTCGTTGTACCGGTCGTTCCTTTCCTTCCTCTGGCCGTTCGACGACCATGACGGTGCTGACGACGCGCTCGGAAGCCGCGACGTAGACCAGCATGGGTTCTTTGTCGATGGGGGCGGCGAGTAGCACCTTCTTGAGGTCACAGAGCGCGTCGTCCGCCTCCTTGTCCCACTGGAAGGTGGGGTTTTTGCGCATCAGGCGGTACAGGGGCATCGCCTTTTCGCCTAATCGGGGGATGAAGCGACTGAGAGCCGCGACTCGCCCGTCCAGCTTCTGGACATCGCGCAGGCACTCGGGTTTGCCGAGTCAGGCGATCGTGTCAATCTTGGTGGGGTTCGCCTCGATCCCGCGCTTGGAGACGACGTAGCCCAGTAGTTGCCCTGCTGGTACACCGAAGGTGCATTTGCCTGGGTTTAGCTTTATCTTGTATTTCCGCAGGTTGGCGAATGTTTCCGCCAGATCGGCGAGTAGGTCACCTTGGCGAGCGGACTTCACTACCACGTCGTCGATGTAGACATGGATATTGCGGCCAATTTGGCTCGCAAGGCATTCCTGCATGCACCGCTGGTAGGTTGCTCCGGCGTTCTTGAGGCCGAAGGTCATGGCGGTGTAGCAGAAGGCTCCGAATGGCGTGATGAACGCCGTCTTTTCCTCGTCCTCGACGGCCATTTTGATCTGGTTGTACCCAGAGTAGGCGTCGAGGAAACACAGCGACTCCGACCCCGCGGTGGAATCGATTATTTGGTCGATCCGCGGGAGGACGAATTGCTCCTTCGGGCAGGCGCTATTTAAGTTTGTGTAATCGATACACATCCTCCAGGTCCCATTTTTCTTCTCGACCAGGACTGGGTTTGCCAGCCACTTGGAGTATTTTATTGGCCGAATGAAGCCTGCAGCGAGTAGACGCTGCACCTCCTCGGCGATGGCTCGGCGGCGCTCTTCATTGAAGGGCCGCAACGACTGCTTGACGGGTCGCACTTTGGGGTCGGCGTTGAGTTTGTGCTCAGCGAGTTCCCTAGGGACACCAGGCATGTCAGATGGCTTCCATGCGAAGATATCCTTGTTCTCACGGAGGAACTCGATGAGCTCGCCTTCCTATGCTGGGCTCATGCCCGTCCCGATCGTCACTGGCTCGTCTGGGATCAGTCGACTGCGGCGGGTGTGTCGTTGCATCGAAGGCTGAGGTGTTGCCGCCCTCCGAATTGGGCTTCTTGAGTATGGTGGGGTCGTCGTTGTTGACCCTGCTCGCGTACTTGGCGAGCTTGTCGGCGTGGTTGGCCTCTGCCCCTATGACGGCGTCGGCGAGTTCGGCTCCTTTGGCCTCGCACTCGGCGGCCATGTCAGGGTCGCCATTGATGGTGATGACGCCGCGCGGCCCGGGGAGCTTCATCGCGTTATGCAGCGTGGTGGCGCTGCCATGAACTTGGCGAACGCTGGCGCCCAGACGCGATGGTAGGGGTAGTCGAAGGGTACCAGCTCGAAGACGATCCGCTCGGTGCGGAAGTTTGCTGGTGTGCCGAAGGTGACTGGCAGCGTGACCTTGCCGATCGGGTACGCCTTCCGACCGGGGACGATGCCATGGAACATGGTGTAGGTCATCTCGACCATCGACTGCGGGAGCGATGCGCTGAAGGTGTCCAATGCAGGATGTTGATGGAGCTGCCGCCGTCCATCGGTGTCTTGGGGAGCCAGTAGTCTCCCACCTTGGGCTTGACCACCAGGGCGACTCGGCCTGGGTACTCGATGCGTGGCGAGTGGTCCTGGCGGCTCCAGGTGATGGGCTGCTCCGACCAGTTGAGGAACTGGGGGACGTCCACCTGGGCCACCGTGTTGACGGCGACGACGCGGGCGATGACCTTCTTCTCGCGCTTCGTGTTGAAGCCTGTGAAGGTGTGGAGCGAGCCGGCCACACTGCCGAATTTTCCGCCGTTTGGTGGGTTGTTGTCGGGGTCCTCCCGCGCTCGCCGTGCTTTCTCGATCTCCTTGAGAGAGTGGCAGTCGGCGGTCGTGTGCGTGGCGGGCTTCCCCTCCCTGCTGTGGAACGCACAAGGTTGGTTAAGGAGGGCCGCGGGGTCGAACCTTGGTTTTGCCTTGTAGTTGCCGCCATCACGGTGTTGCCCCCATGGCGAAGCTCTTGGGCTCAGGCGCGTGCCAGCGTTGGCGGCGAAGTCGACTCGCCATCCGGGCGCTTGCCGGTGAGGCGAGTGTTGCTGTAGCGTAGATCGGACCGTCGTCCGTTGTCGCTGCCGTTTGTGCGGCGTTGACCACCCGACTCATCGTCGGTTTCCTGGTTTGGGTCTTCCTCCGCGTACCTTTTGGCGATCTCGAGGAGGTCCGGTATGTTTTCGAGTGTGCGGTATGCTCGTTTGAGCTTGGCGGCCAAGGGCTCGTAGCGGCACGAGGTCTTGAAGCAATGGATCGCGGTGTCCGGGTGGATACCGGCCGCGTTGTACCATAGTTCTTGCCACCGTTGGACCCAGCTTCGGGTCGACTCACGGGGTCCCTGGACGCATCGCTCTAGGTCCTCGATGGTGGTGGAGCGGGTGTAGGAACCCTCGAAGTGCCTGACGAAGGCGTCACACATCTCTTCCCAGGAATCGATGCTATCCGGGGGGAGAGTGTTGATCCACTGCCTGCATGCTCCCTCCATCATCAGGGGGAGGTAGCGGGCGGCTAGCAGGTCGGTGTGGCCAGCGATCCCTATCGCCATGAGGTAGGTGTCCAGCCACACGGACGGGTCATACGAAGGGTCGTACTTCTCTATTTCCTTCGGCGCTTTGAAGTTCGCCAGGTATTTTTCGCCTCGGATCATTGGTCCGAAGCATCGAGGCCCGAGCCGGCTTAGCGACCCCATCGGCTCGCTGTCGCAGCGATTGGTTAGGGTGTGTCGCAGGTCGTCGGGCTGGCGTGCGCGCCAGCTTTGGTTGTTGATGATGTGGGTACGGGCGTCGACGGGCTGGCCGTTGGCGGCAACGAAGTTGGTCGCTGGCCTGGGGTCGTTGGTGGAGAATGCCGCGTTCGCGGGTCGGTGTTGGAGCTGCAGTGGTTCGAGTGGCGGGCAGTTAAGGGTGTTTGCCACCAATGAGCGGCCGCTTGAGGCCGCTCTGCTGCCCGACGAACGCGAGTACATCCGACCATGTGAATCAACGCCTGTGTTTTGTTGCTCGAGTGCCTTTGCGAGCAGGGCCTTGACGTACTGGATCTGTAGGGCGCCGTCACCGGTGGTCGTGATGTTGTCGGCCGCCGCTCGGCCCGCCACGAGGTTGTCCATCGGGGTGGAGAACAGTGGTAGGCCATTCGCGTCTCGCTCCCGTGAGGGAACCACGATCCGCGGCTGGTCCCTGGGGGGTGCGCGGTTGGGTGGAGGTGGGGCGCCGTTCGCCGTTGACCCTGGCGGGGGCCGGGCGCTTCCTCCGGGTGGCGCGTTCTCGCAGATCGCGCGCTCGGCCATGCGGGCCGGGTCGTTCTCATCGTCGAAGTTCAGGGCGCGCCCCTGGACGGTGGGGTTCAAGCGCGACCTGATTCGCTGCGCGTGGTAACGCGATAGCTCCTGCGCCGTCACCTGCTCGAGGCGAAAATTTTCACGCTCGGCTTGCTCCTTGCGGACTGCCTCCGCCAGCTTCAGGCGGAGTTCCTCAACCTTCGTTGCCGTGGCGTTAGGGGGGATCGGGGAGGAGAAGGGATCCTCCGGCGGGTCGGTGCCGGTCGCCATGTAGGTCGCGGCGTGGCGACCGGTCCCGTCGCAGAGGTCGGCGGAGTTTTCTGACCCAGAGTCGAAGTCGAAGATGCCAAGGATGGAGGGATCCTCGAAGTCTCCCATGTTGGAGACCTGGGTGATGGATCCCGCGGGCGAAGCCGCGGTGATGGATCCGACGAGTGACGACGGGGTCGCCGAGTCGGCGTCGTCGTTGAGGGCTGCGTCTCCCGTGGCCGCGGTGTTTTCGGCCACGTCGCTGTGGGCCGAGTTGTACTCGGAGGCGAGGAGATGGATCGTGCGGACCTGGCTCTCGGAGAGCCGGTCGCATGACGGCGACTCGCGAATGCGAGCCGAGTCCTCCGAGACGATGACGTCGGTGAGGCCGACGAAGAGGCTGATCGTGCCGACTGGCAAGATCATGTTGTGCGTGACGGGTCGCGCCGCCGGGACGTAGCTGCTCGGCAAGATCTGGAGCATCTCACCGATCGCTATCATGCGGTCGGTGGCGACCGACTCGTTGATGGGCAGATTGGATCTTGCCGCAGAACACCGGCCAGACCAGCCAGGCCCCAAGGTGGGCGCCACTATCGTGGGAATGACCACGGCAGATGGTGCAATCGGTAGCGAGTAGTAGAACAAAGGGCAAGGGCGGCCAGCCATATGCGATGCGAGATGAGGGCGGAGACACAGGGTTTTACCCAGGTTCGGCCCCCCGGAGGGTAAAGACCTACTCCTGCTAGATTGTATTATAATGGAGGTACAATGGGCGAGCTCGACGGCTAGGCGGTGAGTCGCTTGGGTGGATGATCGAACGTATCCTCTACACGCCCTGTAGGGAGGTTTATATAGACTCACCTCCCCCTAGGGTTTACATATCTCAACCGAATCAGTTAAGGTTTCGGTACTCGCCTAACCTAATCCGACTGGGCCTATCTGTTGGAATTATGCCCTAGAGGCAATAATAAAGATGTTATTATTATAATTCTTGTTCATGATAAAGTTTATATTCCATGCTAGAATTGTATTAAGCGGAAACTTTAATACTTGTGTGGTTTGTGAACAACACCGTGTCCCTAGTACGCCTCTATGGACTAGCTCATTGATCAATGATGGTTAAGGTTTCCTAACCATAGACATGAGTTGTCGATTGATAATGAGATCATATCATTGGAGAATGATATGGTGGACAGACCCAAACTAAGCCCTTGTTCAGAGTCTCGGATGGGATCCGGGACATCACGAGAGGTTCCGGAGTGGTCCGGAGAATAAGATTCATATAAGGCAGTGCAGTTTTTGGAGTTCGGAATTGTTCCGGGTTAATCGGTCTTGTACCGGAAGCTTCTAGAACCTTCCGGAAGGGGACCAACGTGGCCCCACCTTCCGGGAGGGGGCATGGGCCTATGAGGGAGTGTCCTGGCCGCATTGGGCCAGGGGCACAAGGCCCCATAGGGCCCAGCCGATCCTAGATAAGTTTAAATCGTTTAAACTAGAGATAAGATAGGGTTTCTAGATAAGGGATAAGTTTAAATCGTTTAAACTAGAGATAGGCTTGGAGGATGGGCAAGGGCTGGCCGCACCCCCCCTCTATATAGAGAGGGCTGGTGCGCCTCTCCCCCCAACCTACACCTTCCTCCAAACCCTAGTAGCCCTGCTGCCTTCCTCTCTCCCTCCCGACTGTTTGTAGGCGAAGCCCTGCTGCAGAAATTCTCCACCATATACACCACGCCGTCGTGTTGTAGATCCAATCTATCTCTCCACTCTACTTGCTGGTCCGAGGAAGGTGGAGACGTCGAGGTGCTGCACATGTGCATCTCACGGAGGCACCGCCACTTGTGGTGCTAGATCGGATCGGATCGCGAGGAGGAGAAGCGAGTACGACTACATCACCCACGTTCCGACGAACGTTCCGCTGTGCGAATCTTCAAGGGTATGAAGATCTAATCCAATCTCTCTTGTTGTTTGCATCTCCTAGATTAGATCTTGGCTTTCCCTCTGTTCGCTTCCGTAGAAAATTTTGATTTACTATGCTGCGAAACCCTTCAGTGGTATCAGAGCTAGATCTATGCGTAGATGTGTTTCACGAGTAGAACGCAACATGGTTGTTGCGGGCGTTGATGTGTTCTGTTGCAAGCCTCTTGTTTGTGTTCTTCTTATGGCGTGGGATAGTGAGATTGAAGTGGTCCAGGCCAACCTTACGCGACGTCGTTCGCGAGACCGGCTCCGCACTTGACGTGTGGCTTGTACCACACATGCGGCTGGTGGATGTCAGTTTCTCTCACTATAGTTGTCATGGGATTAACACCGGAGTTTGGCAACCATAATATCACCGTTGTGGCTTTCCGTAGGTAAGAATCGTTCTTAGCATCTACTCCCATGAGCCACGTAAAACATGCAACAACAAAGTAGAGGCGTCTAACTTGTTTTTGCAGGGAGTGTTTTCTGTGATATGGTATGGCCCAAGATGTGATGTGTATATTGTATGCGATGATCATGTTTTGTAATGTTTCATGACTTGCATGTCGATGAGTACACAACCGGCAGGAGCCATATGGTTGTCTTTATAATTGTGTATGACCTGCGAGTCAACTTCTTATACGCCATGTAATAGCTTTACTTTATCGCTAAGTAGTTAGCAATAGTTGTAGTTGCTATTCGTGGTGGAGGCAATCATGGTGAAGTGATGGAGATCATGCCGGAACGCACAAGATGGAGATCATTGCGCAAAGATTGGCTATACCATGTCACATAAAGTTATATGCATGTGATGTTTATCCTTTTATGTATCTTATTATGCTTAGATCGCGACGGTAGCATTATAAGATGATTCCTCACTTAAAGATCAAGATAAAAACTGTGTTCTCCCCGAGTATGCACCGTTGCGAAAGTTCGTCGTGTCCAAGCATCACGTGATGATCGGGTGCTATAGACTCTACGCTCACATACAACGGGTGCAAGCCAGTTTTGCACACGCGGAAATACTTGGGTCTAGCTTGATGAGCCTAGCATGTACAGACATGGCCTCGGAACACAAGAACCGAAAGGTTAAGCATGAGTCATATGAATGATATGATCGACACTTCGTTGTCCACCATTGAAACCACATCTCTTCTCGTGATGATCGGATTAGGTGTGGTGAATTTGGATCGTGTTCACTAAACAACTTGAGGGATGTTGAATTTAGTGGGAGTTCATCTAGTAATTTGATTAAGTTGAACTATTTATCATGAACATAGTCTAAATTGTACTTGCAAATACTGTAGATCACATGGCCAAGTCCAACTTCAACTTCAACGTTTTTATTGAGAAAGAAAAGCTTAGAAACAATGGGTCTAACTTCACCAACTGGTTCCGCAATCTAAGAATCATTCTGCTCAAGGACAAAAGGACTATGTCCTTGGGAAAGCGTTAGGTGACCCCTGCTGCAGCAAGGCTACCGATGAGAAAGCTGTCTATCGATCGGCAAAGATGATTATGGTGTGATTAAGAGCACCATGTTGTTTGCTATGGAACCGAACTTCAAAATCGTTTTGAAAACTATCCGGGCCCTTTGAGATTCTCGAGGAGCTGAAAACCATGTTTCAGACTCAGGCCCGTTCAGAGATATGAGATCTCCAGAAGTTCTTTAAGCGCAAGATGGAGGAAGGAGTTCCGTTAGTGAGCACGCCATTAAGATGTCGGGCTACACTCAACGCCTTGAGCAAGCTGGACTGCAAGATTCGGAGGAGCTCAAGATTGACAGGTTCGCAATCACTCCTCCCAGCTACAAAAGTTTTGTAGTAACTCATAATCAGATTGGTTCCACTGATACGATCACCGAGCTCTTCGCAAAGCTGAAGGCCGCGGAGGTGGACATCAAGAAGGATAATCATGTGTTGATGGTCAACAAGCCCTCCTTTAAGAAAGGTAAAGGTGCAAAGAAGCCCTTCAAGAAAGGCGTGACAAACGCGTTGCCCTGGCCGAGAAGAAGCTCAAGTCCGGTCCTAAGCGGGAATCGAGTGCTTCTATTGTAAGGACAAGGGTCCTTTGGAAGCGAATCGTCCGAAGTACTTAGCGGACAAGAAGGCTGGCACCATCAAAGGTATATTTGATATACATGTTATTGATGTTTTCCTTAATAGCCCTCGTTGTAGTGCCTGGGTATTTGATACAGGTTCAATTGCTAATATTTGTAACTCAAACAGAGGCTGCGGAATAGACGGCGGCTTGCGAGGATGAGGTGACGATCTTGGCGTTGGCAACGGATCAAGAGTTGATGTGATGGCCGTCGACGCGCTCTCCTTAGTTTTACCTTGGGATTAGTTTTAAACCTTAATAAATGTTATTATGTGCTGCGTTGAGCATGAACATTATTTCTGGATCGTGTTTATTGCAAGACGGTTATTCATTTAAATCGGAGAATAATGGTTGTTCTATTTATATGAGTAACATCTTTTATGGTCATGCACCTCTTGTGAGTGGTTTATTTCTTCTAAATCTCGAAAGGGATGAAACACACATCCATAACATTGAGGCTAAGAGATGCAAAGTAGATAGTGATAATACTACTTATTTGTGGCACTATCGTCTAGGTCATATTGGTGTAAAGCGTATGAAGAAACTCCATTCTGATGGACTTTTGGAGTCTCTTGATTTTGAATCATTTGACACATGCGAACCAAGCCTCATGGGCAATATCATAAAAACCACGTCCTCAGGTATGATGGAGCGAGCAGCGGACTTGTTGGAAATCATACATACCGATGTATGCGGACCGATGAGTGTTTCGACGCGCGGTGGATATCGCTATTTTCTCACTTTTACCGATGACTTAAGTAGATATGGGTATATCTATTTAATGAAACATAAATCTGAAACGTTTGAAAAGTTCAAAGAATTTCAGAATGAAGTGGAGAACCATCGTAACAGAAAGATTAAGTTTCTACGATCCGATCGTGGGGGCGAATATTTGAGTTATGATTTTCTCACGCATCTCAAAGCAAGTGGAATCGTTTCACAACTCACGCCATACCGGAACACCACAGCAATGGTGTGTCACGAACGAATCGAACCCTATTAGATTGGGTCCGATCGATGATGTCTCTTCCTGATTTGCCGTTATCATTTTGGGGTTATGCATTAGAAACCGCTGCATTCACTTTAAATAGGGCTCCATCTAAATCCGTTGAGACGACACCGTATGAACTATGGTTTGGTGCTAAACCTAAGTTGTCGTTTCTTAAAGTTTGGGGATGCGAAGCTTACGTCAAGAAATTGATGCCGGACAAGCTCGAACCCAAAGCGGAGAAATGCGTCTTCATAGGATACCCTAAGGAAACTATTGGGTATACCTTCTATCATAGAACCGAAGGCAAAGTGTTTGTGAAAGAACGGTTCCTTTCTTGAGAAGGAGTTTCTCTCGAAAGAAGTGAGTGGGAGGAAAGTAGAGCTAGACGAGGTTATTGAACCTTCTCTTGAATTGGAGAGTAAGCGCAGCACCTGAAATTGTTCCATGCACTTTGCACCAACAATAGAGGAAGCTAATGACAAGGATCATGAAGCTTGGACGATGTCTCATCGAACGTCGCAGGTCGACAAGGTCGCGTGCCCCTCTGAGTGGTACGCAACCTGTCTGATTTGTCTTGTTAGTAGAAGAGCGAACCCACGAACTATGAGAGGCGATGATGAGCCCAGACTCTGAGAAATGGCTAGAAGCCATGAAATCCGAATTGGGATCCATGAGCGAAAACCAAGTATGGACTTTGGTGGACCCTCCTAGCGAACGAAAGGCCGTTGAGTGCAAATGGATCTTCAAGAAGAAAACGGACGCGGATGGTAATGTTACCGTCTATAAAGCACGGCTTGTTGCGAAAGGTTTTCGACAAGTTCAAGGTGTTGACTACGATGAGACTTTCTCTCCCGTAGCGACGTTTAAGTCCATTCGGATTTTATTAGCAATTGCTGCGTTTCATGATTATGAAATATGGCAGATGGATGTCAAGACTGCATTCCTCAATGGCAACATTGATGAAGAGTTGTATATGATGCAACCCGAAGGTTTTGTCGATCCTAAGGATGTTGATAAAGTATGCAAACTTCAGCGTTCCATTTATGGACTGAAGCAAGCATCTCGGAGTTGGAACCTTCGTTTTGATCAAGTAATCAAGAGCTTTGGATTTGTTCCAAATTGCTCTGAAGCTTGCATCTACAAGAAAGTGAGTGGGAGCCGGTGACGTTTACGGTACTATATGTGGATGACATATTGATCATTGGAAATGACATCGACATGCTTAACGATGTGAAGAGTTATTTGAATAAGTGTTTTTCAATGAAAGACCTAGGTGAAGCTGCTTATATATTGGGCATCAAAATCTATAGAGATAGACAAAGACGCTTGATAGCTTTAAGCGGTAGTACATACCTAGACAAAGTTACGAAAAGGTTCAGAATGGATAAGGCATTGAAAGGTTCAGTGCCTATGTTGTCGAGTAAGATATTGAGCAAGGCTCGGTGTCCCTTCCACGGTAAATGATAGGGAAGCTATGAGCAAAGTGCTTTATGCCTCGGCCATAGGTTCCATCATGTATGCCATCTTGTGTACTAGACCGGATGTGTCCAATGCTCTTAGTTTGACGAGATATCAAAGTGATCGAGTGGAACCTTTGGACAGCCGTGAAGAACATCCTAAGGTACCTAAATAGGACTAAAGAAATGTTCTTAGTCTATGGGGGTGATCAACATCTCGTCGTAAAAGGTTACGTCGATGCTAGTTTCGACACTGACAAGGATGATGCTAAATCTCAGACAGGATACGTGTATATTTTGAATGGAGGAGCTGTGAGCTGGAGAAGCTGCAAGCAAAGCGTGGTCGCGGGATCTGATGAGAAGCGGAATAAATGGCTGCCGCAGGCGTCAAGTGAAGGAGTTTGGATCAGAAACTTCATCATCGAGCTTGGCGTGGTTCCAAGTGCATTGGACCTTGGAGATATTGTGTGACAACATTAGCGCCATAACTCGCTAAGGAACCAAGATATCATCCAAAGACCAAGCATATCAACCGCAAGTTTCATATAATCCGAGATTATATAGCAGATGGAGATCTGAAGATTAGCAAAGTACATACAGATCTGAATGTCGCAGATCCATTGACTAAACCTCTTCCATGTGTAAAACATGATCAGCACCTCAGTGCCATGGGTGTGAGATTGTTGCCAGATGTAAACTAGATTATTGACTCTAGTGCAAGTGGGAGACTGTTGGAATTATGCCCTAGAGGCAATAATAAAGATGTTATTATTATAATTCTTGTTCATGATAAAGTTTATATTCCATGCTAGAATTGTATTAAGCGGAAACTTTAATACTTGTGTGGTTTGTGAACAACACCGTGTCCCTAGTACGCCTCTATGGACTAGCTCATTGATCAATGATGGTTAAGGTTTCCTAACCATAGACATGAGTTGTCGATTGATAATGAGATCATATCATTGGAGAATGATATGGTGGACAGACCCAAACTAAGCGAAGCTATTAGATCGTATCATTGTGTTCATCTTTGCGAAGCTTTTCCTATGTCAAATATTGTATTCCTTGGACCATGAGATAATAAAACTCCCTGGTATCGGAAGAAAGCTTTGAGGTCATCAAACGTCATCCTATGAGAGGGTGATCATAAAGGTGTCTCTCAGGTAATCGGAAAGTATCTGTTGGGTTGTATGTATCGAGATGGGATTTGTCCCTCCCAAGTCGGAGAGATATACTTGGGCCCCTTTCGGTAATCGATATCAACACCGCTTGCAAGCATGTGGTTAAGGAGTTGATCACAAAGTGATATCGGATTACGGAACGAGTAAAGTACTTCGTGAGCGAGATTGAACTAGGTATGACGATACCGACGATCGAATCTCGGGCAAGTAAAATATCGCGAGACGAAGGGAATATATATATGGGATTGATTGAATCCTGGCATCGTGGTTCATCCGATATGATCATCGATGAATGTGTGGGAGTCAATATGGGTGCCTGCACCCGCTGTTGATTATTGATAGAAGATCATGTGCGCATATTCTCGAACCCGCAGGTCACACACTTAACGTGTCTCGGCTAGGATAGATTGGATACTTGGTTTATGAATTTTGTTCAGAGTCTCGGATGGGATCCGGGACATCACGAGAGGTTCCGGAGTGGTCGGAGAATAAGATTCATATAAGGCGGTGCAGTTTTGGAGTTGAATTGTTAGGGTTAATCGGTATTGTACGGAAGCTTCTAGAACCTTCGGAAGGGGACCAACGTGGCCCCACCTTCCGGGAGGGGCATGGGCCTAGGAGGGAGGGTCCTGGCTGCATTGGGCCAGGGGCACAAGGCCCCATAGGGCCCAGCCGATCCTAGATAAGTTTAAATCGTTTAAACTAGAGATAAGATAGGGTTTCTAGATAAGGGATAAGTTTAAATCGTTTAAACTAGAGATAGGCTTGGAGGATGGGCAAGGGCTGGCCGCACCCCCCCCTCTATATATAGAGGGCTGGTGCGCCCCTCCCCCCAACCTACACCTTCCTCCAAACCCTAGTAGCCCTGCTGCCTTCCTCTCTCCCTCCCGACTGTTTGTAGGCGAAGCCCTGCTGCAGAAATTCTCCACCATATACACCACGCCGTCGTGTTGTAGATCCAATCTATCTCTCCACTCTACTTGCTGGTCCGAGGAAGGAGGAGACGTCGAGGTGCTGCGTGTGCATCTCACGGAGGCACCGCCACTTGTGGTGCTAGATCGGATCGGATCGCGAGGAGGAGAAGCGAGTCGACTACATCACCCACATTCCGACGAGCGTTCATTGCTTGCGAATCTTCAAGGGTATGAAGATCTAATCCAATCTCTCTCGTTGTTTGCATCTCCTAGATTAGATCTTGGCTTTCCCTCTGTTCGCTTCCGTAGAAAATTTTGATTTACTATGCTGCAAAACCCTTCACTATCTACTCTCATGGGCCTTCGGCTTCCACTCGCTTGGATCCACGCCAAGTCTCGATCCAGTCACCATCCTGCAGGCCCACCCGCCAGTTCCTGGGCCAGTCGGAAACGTCCTGCTGGGTATACCCCGGTAGGCATATCCCCATCATGAGCAAAATTACCCAACCCATGACCTCTAACTCGCAGCCGTAGTTCTAGCCCTGAAGACATGGAGACATTACCTGATGGGAAATTGTTGTGAGATTTATACGGATCACAAGAGTCTGAAGTATATATTCACTCAGAAGGATCTGAATATGAGACAGAGGAGATGGATTGAGCTAATCAAGGATTACGATCTGGACATTCACTATCACCCTGGTAAAGCCAACGTGGTAGCCGATGCCCTTAGAAGATTGTCGTGCCGCTTGAACTCCATGATTTTGAAGGAGCAACCAAGCTTGCACAAAGAGATGGAAGATTTCTGAATGGAATTAGTGAGCGAAGGATTTTTGGCTAGTATAGAACTTCAGCCCACTTTGATCAGCCAGATCAAAGAGGCACAGAAAGGAAATGCTAGTATCGACGGAATCAAGCGTCGTATCGGTACAGGCAAAGTACCCGGATTCACCGAAGATGAAGGAGTTTTGTGGTACAAAGGACGCCTTTGTGTACCAGCAGATTCTGAGTTAAAAGAAGTTATTTTGAAGGAAGCTCATGATACTCTTTATTCTATCCATCCCGGAGGAACTGAGATGTATCAAGATTTGAAAGAGCAATTTTGGTGGCATAAGATGAAGAGAGAAATCGGAAGCTATATCGCCAAGTGTGATATATGTCAGCGAGTCAAGGCAGGACATCAAAGACCCGTTGGATTGTTGCAACCCTTGCAGATTCCGGAATGGAAATGGGATTCCGTTGGAATGTACTTTATCACTGGACTGCCTACTTCTAGTAGGGGAAATGACTCTATCTGGGTCATAGTGGACCGATTGTCCAAAGTCGCCCATTTCTTGCCCGTCAAGACCACCTATCAGAGTTCGAAACTAGCGGAGTTATACATCGCTAGAATAGTTAGTTTGCATGGAGTCCCCAAGAACATTGTATCGGATCGAGGAACTCAGTTTACCTCGAGATTCTGGAAGAAAGTTCAAGAAGGTTTAGGAATCCGCGCCTAGATTTCAGTACCGCGTATCACCCCAGACAGATGGACAAACGGAGCGAGTAAATCAAATACTCGAAGATATGCTGAGAGCATGCGTGTTGGAATATGGATCCAAGTGGGAAGACTGTCTGCCGTTTGCAGAATTTCATACAACAACAGTTATCAAGCTAGTTTGCAAATGGCCCCATTTGAATTTATGTATGGAAGAAAGTGTCGCACCCCTTTGAACTGGTCGGAAGTAGGAGAGAGTCAGATTTTCGGACCCGACATCCTACAAGAAGCAGAAGAGAAGGTTCACAAGATTCGTAAGCACCTCAAGACCGCCCAATCCAGACAGAAGAGTTACGCCGACAAGAGACGTCGAGACCTCTCTTTCAACATAGGAGATTTTGTTTATCTGAAAGTGTCTCCATTAAAGGGAATGCAGCGTTTCCAACTCAAAGGAAAGTTAGCCCCTAGATATATCGGACCTTTCAAGATTCTGAACTGTCGAGGAGAAGTATCGTATCAATTGGAACTACCCGAAGAAATGTCAGCAGTGAACAATGTGTTCCATATCTCGTTACTTCGCAAGTGTCTCGAAGTCCCAGAGAAGACAGAAGTGTTCAAGAATATCGATCACCGGACCATAGAGATCAACGATGACCTGACCTATCCCGAAGTACCCATCCGTATTTTGGAATAAGCCTTCAGAACTACCCGAACCCGAAGCATCAAGTTTCTCAAGATTTAGTGGAGCAACCACACAGAAGAGGAAGCTACCTGGGAGCGCGAATATCACATCAGGATGGAGTTCCCCGATCTCTTCAAATCCTAGGTAATCTTTTTCGTCCTTTTTCAAATCTCGGGACGAGATTTTGTTTAAGGGGGGAAGTTTTGTAACATCCCAAAAATACAACACTTGGATCATCAAACTCTAATCATTAAAATTAGGGTTAACAAAAACTTTTCTAAATAAAATTATGGAAGCATGCATGTGAGTATGCATTTCATTTTGAATTCTTTTGAACCACCTTGTTTGTGTGTTCCATTGCTTGTAAATGGATGCTTAGGTGAAATAAACATCATCTAAACATTTCCCACACTTTTCCTAAAGACAAGTAAATCAAAACAAATAAATTAGGGAATGGTCATTTTGACCAATTTAACTCCCATGCCTACTTTGGCTGTCTCAAACTTTTAGAACCTAACAGAAACTTCTCTGGATCTTTGCACCCCTTGATTGTACTCATAACAAAGTATCAAGGCCCACTTTGTGATCATTCAGAAACTTTCAAATGCATAGTTTAAATGACAATTCAAAATTGAATCTATATCATATGGGAAGATCCCACTTTTTCAAAAACCACTCAAACAAGCTCAACATTCAAAACCCAAGCATCTGCAGACTCACCAGCATCAACCTAGCACACCCACCAAAAATCTTTTCAAAATTCAAAACTTGAATTCTTGCGGCCATTTCATCAAACAGGTTGCAGACACCAATCATCAAAATCCCAAACACTATAGTGTGCAGTGTTTTGAGCCTAACTTGTTCCCTCTCTGGACACCACTAGCCTCAGTAGATCATCTAACGACCCTAACTAATCCCTAGCACCACTGTAAGCTTGACAATGTCATCAATGGTGAACAGCCGAGAGCACCCATGTCACCCCAGTGTGGACAGCAGGCTAGAGGAAGAACTAGCCGTGCCAACCTTGTCTGGGAGGTAGCCCATGCTTCACCGCCCCCTCTCGACCAGCCCTGCCTCACGGACAGCAGCCAGAACCGCCAGGAACGCCGCGCACGTGCCGCTGTCGACCGTGCCGACCCACGCTGCAGTGCACGTGCCGTTCCCATTCAACCAGACCACCTCGATCCCTCGCCGCCCGCCAACATGCTCCCCACCGTCCCAGGAGACCGCCAGACATGCCTATTTCACCGCCCGTACTCCGTAGCCACCGCTTGCCGTCGAAGACGCATTAAAGCCGTAGAGCATCGCCAGGAGACCACCAAGCGATCGCCACCGTTGGCCATGCCTCTAGCAGCCCGTAGCCATGTTGCCATCGTCGCCTGCCCATCCCGTTCGGTCTCGCCGTCGAACCTATAAAAGGAGGACTCCCCCGCTCGAATTCTTCACACCATTCCACTCCTCTCTCACCCAGAACCACCCCACCTCAGTCCCGGAGCAAGTCGAGCAGCGCATTGCCGGAATTGCGCCGGAGCAGGCCACCTCTGGAGAAGAAGGGCGCCTTCGATTTCGTCCACCCCAGGAGCTGCCGCGACCACCCCTGAGTTCGCCATCGTCGACTTCGTCGTTCGCCCGCCTCGCCGACCCTCTCCTGAACCCCGGTGAGCCCCCAACGACCCCCACTAGCCGCGCTAGGTTTCTGTCTCGCCGGCGTTGCCCAACGTCGACGATGACCCTTAGCCGTTGGATTAGAACCAGATCAAACGCACCACATCACTCCATACCGCTTCGCACCCCCTCGTCTCACTGACGCATGGGGATAGCCACTTAAACAGCCCGCGGAAGCACTGCGCTTAGCAGGCCGTCCCAGTATCGCTTCCCGCGCAGCCCAGCTATTTGAATTAAACCTTTTCCATTTTATTTCAAACACACTTCTGTACCCAGTTTCAAAAATCAACCCAGGTCGACCCAGTGCACCAAATTGAATGAAACCAATTTTGTTAGAAAGGACTGGGAATGCTGAATCCAAGCCCGTTGGATTCAAGTCATTTGGATCTATAGATCATCCTTGGTAAAAATAACAAGGCAGAAGCTTTTCTGCATTCAAACATTTTTCAAAGTTAAACCACATTAGCTTTTGAGTTGATTCCAACTCTCAAAAATCACATTTAACTATACCTTCAGAATATATAAAAATATATAGGTTTACTTACAGAAATATTGTTCAAGTAATAAAAGAATGCCACATAGGCATTTCTAGACACATTATTTAATTAAAATAAAAGTGTAAAACCTTATTAAATTGTGACACCACTTTAAATCATATTCCCATGTACTAAAATGTGTGGTGATGACATGTGGCAACATGATCCCATGTTTGGTTTGGAGAATATTAAATCTTAAGTAGTTTTTCAATGAGTAGAAATTACTTTTCTAGAAATAAAAGGGATTTAAACCAAACCTTAATCTTGTAATGTTAGTGATGATACTAGATCATATATAGGACCCTTTTGTGTGATGATTGCAAGTAGTTAAGTATTGCTTGGTGATTGTGTACATCGTATTTATAGACGCTAGTACCGACCAAGGATACGAGGAGGAAGGAGGATTCTACGAAGAAGAAGCCGAGGAGAACTTCAACCACTGCTCTGCACAAGGCAATCCTAATACTACAAGTGAATGTGCAAGCTAACACTTTCAAGCTTATACTGATATTGTGCAAACCCATACTTGCAAGCCTAACACTACTAGTTGACCTATGAAAGCTAATACTTGCTTGTTACCATGCCAACTATATGCCTTAATCATATGTGATCATACCCACTTGATAACCCAATCCTAGTTTTATTTGCAAGCTTCTACTTTATTTCTTTATCAAAGCTTTAACCTAGAGTTGACTTAAGTGACTTGTGGATCCTAGAAAGATATTTGAAGGTTGCATAAAGAGCATAAAATTTGGCCCAAGTTAGAAACCTTAATATCATCCTAAGATATAAGGTTGTACTTAGTTGAAACTCCACTAGTTTACCACCCCTCATTAGTGCTACCCCCACTTGTAGATGCTAGTACTAAGCATGAAACTTGATCAACTTTAGATGGGAGTACTTTGTGAAAATGGTTATAAAAACCTTAGAATGATGGATCATTCTACTGAAATGTTTTGACATGTGTTTCCAAAACACCAGATGATTTTGGTGATGAAAATGTTAAGGCATGAGCCTTAGCCCTTTATAAAACTGCTGGTTGTCTGGATGCGATACCATTCCAATTTTATCGTAAAACCACAATACCCGAAGATTGGGTAGGGCTTGACTGGAAGCTTATATACCTTAGTATTAGTTCCCTCATGGCCAAGGTCTGAGCTGAGGCTACCTTGTGAAGAGTGTCCACCTGTGCAGTACCCAAGATGACAGTTGGTCATGGTTGGGAGGCCAAACTCACAGGAGAGGTGCTTATACTAGGGCGTGTAATTGAAAGGTTAGGATTGATTATCCGCATACTGAGTATGGTGAATTCAGGATTTGTTCCTGACAGATGTATCGAATGTTGTGGTGAAAGTGTACAATCTCTGCAGAGTGTCAAACTATTCGAATAGCCACGTCCACGGTTATGGACAGTTGGAGTGGCCATACTGTTCCCCCGTCAGATGTTTTCAAAATGACTTGTGAAATGAATTGAGACTTTGACTTGACCACAAGAGAGTTGTGACAGGAGTTACAAGTTCCCACTTAGGAGTTATAAAATTTGTGACTAGCTTCTCTTGCTTCTGAACTTAGTAGAGATAAATGTGGCTTTTTGCAAAACAACCCTAGAGCCTAGTGTCCTATTATCAAAACCCACCTTCACTTGTTAGTATTAGTTTGCGAGTACTTAAAGAGTACTCATGGCTTTGTCCCTGGCTATTCCCGTGGCCAGACTATGAAGAGGAGTACCTGGAGGATGGATCCCAGGAAGGTTACGACAACTAGGATCATCTCCCATCGTCAGCATTGCCTGTGACCCCGAAGCTGGAGCTTCGCCTACGCTACCGTTATTATTACGTATTCCGCTGCTTGAAGTTGTATTAAGAACTGGATCATGAGATCCTTATTTGTGTAAGACCTTATGTATGGTTTGTAATGGATGATGTACTATGGTATCCAATTCTATTATGTCTCACAAAAATGGTAATCCTGGGATTGCGATGTATGGCATAACAGGCATCTGGGATTAAAAATCCGGGTGTTGACAGTAGTTCCACCTTGGACTATGGGCCATGTAGTAGCTAGATGGTTGTATATCCTCCTCATGCTTTCATGTATAGATCTTGTGAGATCCGTTCATGATCAAGATCTAATCTATTTGTAATCATGCATGTTGTGTTTGCGGGGATCCGATGGATATTGAGATTATTATGTTGGTTTGATTAATGGTTTTGTCTTTATGATTCTATCATGTCTGTGTTGTTTGTGATCTTGCATGCTCTCCGTTGTTAGTAGCTATCTTGGCCAAGTAGTTGCTAGTGACTCCAAGAGGGGGTATTTATGCTCGATAGTGGGTTCATGCCTCTAGTTTCCAAGGGAAGTGACAGAAATCTCTTTGGTTGTAGATGTGCTATTGCTACTAGGGAGAAAACAACGGTCTCTTGTTCATGGAACATGTGGACTATTTACCTTACACACTTTGCTTAAAGCAGTTTTCTGTTGCTTGCAACTTAATACTGGAGGGGGTTTGGATAATAACCTGAAGGTGGACTTCTAGTCATAGATGCAGTTGGATGGGGGTCTATGTATATTGTTGTATTGACCAATCGAATCTCGTAGGATCTTTCTGACTAGTAATTGCATTGTTATGCCTTGCTCAGTTCCTGTCAATTGCTCTGCTGTAATTTTTTTACCCTTCATGCCATGTTGTTTATCTAAGGAGAGCACCTCTAGTGAACTATGGAACCCGGTCCAATCTTTACCATTGATACATCTTCCATCATTACTTGTTTACTTTCTGCAAACCATTACCTTCCACACCATATGTTTAATCCTTTGTTACAACAAACCAGTGAGCTTGACAACCTCACTAATTCGTTGGGGGCAAAGTCTTGAGTTTGTGTTGTGCAGTTCTCCACGTTGCTTGCAACACCTGTGTGATGTTTCCTTCCTCCTACTGGTTCGATAACCTCGGTTTCTTACTGAGGGAAAACTTGTTGCTGTGCTACTTCACACCTTGCTCTTGGGGTTCCCAACGAAGCGCTCCTACATCAACTCAATGCTGCATCAAGATTTTCTGGCGCCGTTGCTGGGGAGGCTAAGGACGTCTTCACTAGGGGAGTCCTACACTTCCTTTCTCTTTACTTTTTTAGTTTGCTTTGTTTCTTTTGCTTAGTTTTGTTTGCCTCTTTCCAAAAAATCCAAAAAAATTAGTCTAGCTTGGTTTGCTTTCTTTATTCAAAAAACACAAAAAAATTAGTTCCTGTTCTAGCTGCTGTTGTTGTTTTTGGCTTGCCCACCTTTGCCAAAATGAACTCTGCTGAGAACACCAAGTTGTGACTTCACTAGCACCAACAACAATGATTTCCTTAGCACACCTATTGCTCCACCTGCTCCTGATGCCGCCTTTTATGAAATTAAGCCTGCTTTGTTAAATCTTGTGATGAGAGAGCAATTTTCTGGTGCTGGTTCTGATGATCCTGCTGCTCATCTCAATAGCTTTGTTGAACTTTGTGAGATGCAAAAGTATAAGGATGTAGATGGAGATATTATTAAGCTCAAGCTTTTTTCCTTTCTCCTTGAGAGGAAAAGCTAAAGAATGGTTGCTATCTTAGCCTAAAAATAGTATTGATTCTTGGACTACGTGCAAAGATGATTTTATTGGAAAATACTATCCTCCTGCTAAGATTATATCTATGAGAAGTGACATTATGAAATTTAAACAAATTTATAGTGAACATGTTGCTCTAGCTTGGAAAAGAATGAAATCTTTGGTTAAGAATTGCCCCACTCATGGACTCACTGCTTGTAAGGTTCCCATCCTTCTTATAAGGTAGAGTCCCCTGTGTTTACAATGCTAGTCCCTGGATCAATAGCTAGCATCCACAGTTAAGATGTAATATTAAGAAACAAAGGTCATAACACAACTTTATAACCAGGAATAAAATAATTTATTACATCTTTCATAGCTCATTTGGCTATTACAATACATTAAAGCAGAATATCTATAAGCATGGGGTCCTTCGTCTTCAAAGTGCCACAGGCAGACATGTTGGTTGTAGACTTTGTAATCCTAATCATCAAACTTTACTAACATCAATCAAACCTGCAACATACAAGTTACAGCCACAAGGGTCAATACATTTGAATTGTATTGGCAAGTGATACTATGGTAGTATAGCGGAGTCTATCATCTATATGCATTTGGCAAAGTGGAGTTGAGGCTTGCATTGCTCAAAAATAGATTTTTCCTTATCATTTGAAAACACTAAGTTTTGCTTGACAAAAATCACCCAAGGCATCTACCAATCAAAGATTGAAGATCCTTTAACCCTTGTTCAACCACAAGTTTTTAACTTAGAAATTTGGATGATGAGATTCTTGATAGCTTCCATGTCTTGATGCTCAAATTGTCCTTTACCAGGGACATGGCTAAGTACTTAGATTTTACACTCTGCAGAGGTGGTGCACTTTCCCCACAAGACTTGGTTTCACCAAGACAAGATCTTTCAGAAGCCTCCCCTTAGACCAAAATGGACGCGCTCCAACCTATCAAACCACTACCACCAACTATCCATTTGGCTAAGTTATTGCAACCTATATGATCCAGGCAGAGCCCATAATGCCAAGTGGTTGCACTTGAAGCTTCTTAACATTTGACATCTCAAATCTCTTTGTTCCTGGGTGGCAATCCACAAGTGTGATACACAAGGTAAACCATAGCCATGGGCCTTGTGTAACCACTCAACCAAAAACCACCAAGCAAGTCCCTTTCCACCCAGGTGATTCATTAACTTAGTTGTTTTATTAAACAAAAACACAAGTCCTCAGACTTAGAAATTTTTCCATAGTATGAATGTATATATTCCACCCTTGTTTTCTATTAGCTAAGCTAAGCATGATAGTAGTAGGAATCTTAACTTAGGAAATTCTACTAAGTTTTTCATCTACTAGGTTTTCCCATAGCATGGTTTATACTTAGCAAAATTCCATGCAAGTCCTACTTAGAAATATCACTAATGCATAGTGAAAATAATGGGACAAAGTATGAAGCATCACTTGCCTTTTTGGTAGAGGGTATAAGTTCACTCCTTGATCTTTGCAATGTTCACACACTTCAAGTCACTACAATTCAATCAAGCAAGAAATATTTCAATCTACCAATTCAAGCATTTCATCACATAAAATAATAAACAAAACAATACATGCAAGCATGCAAAAGGGTTGTTTTATTTGTAAAAGTGGTTTCTAATGGGCCATATACATTTGTATACACCTAATTCTCATTTTATAAAGTGGCAAAGTCATTTGCAAAAGGTTTCACTTTATAAACCATTTTCTAAACCAAGTCATTATTTTATGTGGTTTCAAAATGTCTTTAGTAAAGTAGTAGTTCTATAGGGTTCACCAAATACATTTTCAAATCATAGAACTTGGTGTTGGGGTCAGAGAGTTTCAAACAAAACATTTCCCAAAGGTTTTCTTCCAAAACCATTTTTAATAAATAAACCATATTTTTATTTGACTAGAATTGGTTTTAAATCCAAGATTCATTCTTTTGCATCACCAAATATATTTTTGAAATCACAAAGTGTTTCCTAGGGTCAGTAGGTTCAAAACACACAATTTGCCAAAGATTTTATCCTCAAATTCATTTTGGAATAATTTTTATATCTAAAAAAGCATACACAAGTTTCTGCATAAACAAACAATTTAACAGAATATTTTTACTAAACAAATGGCATGGTTGGCTAGGGTTTGCTTTTCTGAATCCATTGATATAAAATTTGCAAAATTTGGACGTGTGGTTTAAAAGTTATGCAATTTACAAAATCACATATCTAATAGATCAATTCTGTTCTAATTCAACTCAACAGAGACACGTGGCGTGTTTCTATTCGTCGGTACCGATTCGGTTGGATCAGTAATTCAGACCATAGGATTAAACTAACATCGCACGACGCAGATCGATCGATACCCCTTCGGCTAAGATTCTATCGCGACGCTCGGATCTGGATCCAGTGGCTCACAGTAGCTCGACCTCAGATGGGCGGCGCTGGCGCGGCGGCGGCGGCGGCGTGCTTAGACGAGAGTGGTGCTGGTGATGCAGGAAGCAAAAGAGACAGGGGAGGGGCTCACCGAGATCGCCGTGCTTCGCTGATGCTCAACGTGGCAGTATCTCGTTGAGGGGCGCACGGTGGTGACGCGGATTGCTCACCGGAGTTCTGCCTGGAGTCGGGCTCGTCTGCTCGACGACGGAGGCGACGATGTAGGGTGTGCTAGGACAAACCGAAGGCGCAGTTAGTTGCGTAAGAGAGTCACGAGTATGGGAGCATCATCGGGAGAGAGAGGGGTGGACGGAGCTTACGGGGAAACGTCGCCGGAGTTGATGCCGAAGGCGATGGCGCGTTGGCGTCATCGGAGGCGACGTTCTAGGGCGCGCGTGAACGAGCTATGGATACTGTCAGGTGCGCCTGGTGACGGCGAGCACGCTCGTGTGCTCCAGGGGCAGAGGAGTAGCTAGGCTCACCGGAATTCGCCGGGAAGCTCGTCGGAGGCAGCGGTGTTCGGAGAGGAATTAGGGCGGCCTGGGGGCATGCTAAGGTGGGGCGACAGAGGGGAACAAGAGAGGAGGGAGAGGTGCTTAAGAGGGCGAGGTCGCAGGGCTGTTTCATGGCATAGTTAACGTGAATTCACGCCAGCTTTCTATTGGCAGTAATGGCCAGAGAGGGGGCGCGGTCAGCGGCGGGTGAGGACGATGACGACGTGGCCGTGGGCCTGGTTAGTCAGCGAGTGAGGGAGTGTGGGGTGGGGTCCAGTTGTCATTCGCTGTGCGGGTTATTTCGTGAGTGAAAGATAACGCTTCGGGGGAGAGAGGGAAATGGGCTGCTGGGCCTAGTTGGGCTGGGTCGTCTCTTTCATTTTTTTTTTGTACTGCTTCTGTTTTTCTTTTTCCATTTGATTTTTCTGTTTTGAAATTCAATCAAACAATTCAAACAACAAATCAAATCAAACTTCCACCAAACTTTGTATTGAGTTTTAGTTCTGTTTAACATCACAAAACCAAAGTCCAAAATAAAATAAAAAATTTATTCTTTTTAAGATCTATTTAATAATTAAATAAAATAAATCTTAATCATTAAAATACGATTTGTTTTATTTAAAATCTCCTTTTGAAATCTAAATATTATCAAAACCAAATCAGTAGGTTTTATTTGAAAATAAAATACTTGGAAAACTTGTTTAAAATAATTTAACAAGTTTTTGATGTTTAATAAAAATGGTAAAACCTTTATTTTAATAAAATTTGGATATTAAAAAATCCTCATTATTTTATTTAAATAACCCTTTACTCCTTTAATCAAAACAAAATATTTTACTTCAAAAACTTGGCCAAGGTTTAATTTGGCTCTATAAAATAATCCTTATTTATAAATCTACCTTTGCTTTATAAAATCCAAATCTTTTCATTAAAAGATCCAAAAATAGTAATTCCAAATATTTTTAACTTTATTGTTTATTTATCTTTTTAAATCCCTTTAGGATTTTATTTTGATCCAAATAGGTTTTGAAAGTTTCTTCTCACCCTGAAAATCAACAAAGTTTTATTTTATTCATTTATTTTTCACATAACAAGATTTGGAAAATCTTGGGATGTGACACTGCTTGGATGATTATCCAGACTTTTTATGCAGGTTTGAACTTCTCCTCAAGAAATCTATTGGATTCTGCTGCTGGAGGTACCTTCATGGGCCTCACTTTGGGTGCCACAACAAGGCTCCTTGATAATATGATGGTTAACTACTCTGAATGACATGTTGAGAGAGCTCCACATGGTAAGAAGGTAAATTCTGTTGAGGAAACTTCCTCTTTGAGTGAAAAGATTGATGTTATTATGGCTATGCTTGTTAATGGGAAAGCTCCTCTAGATCCTAATAGTGTTCCCTTAGCCTCCTTGGTTTCTCAAGAAGATCAAGTTGATGTGAACTTCATTAGAAACAACAATTTCAACAACAACGCCTATATGAATAATTTTGGTGGTAATAACAATTATAGGCCTTGTCCTCCTAATAATGGCAATTCCTATGGAAACTCCTACAATAATGCTAGAAGTGCCCCCTCTGAACTTAAAGTCATGCTCAAAGACTTTATTAGTAAAAAACCACTTTCGATAAGGCTATAGAGGAAAAGCTTTTAAATGTTGAGAAAAATATATCCTCTTTGTCTGAAGCTCAAACTTCCTTGGTTAATAAAATGACTGCTAAACCTGAAACTATGGAAAATACCTTTGCTACTGCTCATGCCATACAAGTTACTATTGATGAAAATGCTAGGTTGTTAGCTCAACTTCATGCTAAGTGGGAAAGGGAAGCTGAAATTGATGGAAAAAATAGTGTATGCATTATCACCACTAAACCACAAGTAGTCCCTGTTCCTCCTCCTACTATACCTAAGCCTATTGAGCCTACTACTAGTGATGCTAAGTTTGATTTTAATATTGATGGTTGCAATATTTCTGAAGAGATTATGTTCCTACAAAAGCTTGCTAGAAGTCCTGATGGTAGTGATATGCATGTTGCTTTCACCAAACATATTACATATGCTCTTGTTAAGATTAAGGAAGAGAATCTAAAACACAAAGCTTATATTCCTAGGAAAGTAGAAGATAGTTGGGAACACATTATTAATATACAAGTGAATGACTTTGATCTCAAAGCTTCATGTGATCTTGGTTCTAATATCTCTATTATGCCTAGGAAGATTTATGAAATGCTTGATTTGCCACCATTGGAAGATTGTTATTTGGATGTCCCACTCAATGATAATGCTAAGAAGAAACTCATGGGGAGTATTAATGATGTTCTCATTATGGTTAACAATGCTTATGTCCCTTCTGATTTCTATGCTTTGGATGTTGAATACAATGCTTCTTGTCCTATTACTTTGGGAAGACCTTTTCTTAGAACAGTTGGTGTCATTATTGATATGAAAGAAGGCACCATTAAATATCATTTTCCATTCAAGAAAGGTATTGAACACTTACCTATGAGGATAGAGAAGTTTCTTTTTGCTCCTCCTTTGAAAGCAAGGTTTGATGTTAATGCTTCTTTATTTGAAAATACTTGATTCTTCTTGCTTCTTGTGCCTAACTTAAAGGCGTTAAAGAAAAGTACTTATTGGGAGATAAACCAAGAGTTTCCTTGAGTCTTGAAAGTTATTATTTCTGTAATTACCTCTCCTTATCCTTTTTGTTTACTTTTTGTGCCAAGAATGACCTCTAATGAGAGGGAAGTAAGATTTGGGGAGTTGCTGTCCCAAAACATATTTCTGTCCTCCACCAAAAAAAATCGTGAGGAGTCTCTGTAACTTGGATTGAGCTCAAAGTTTACGAATAGACCCCCTAGTATGTTAGCTAACTTTCGTTAGTTCAACACCTTTTGATTTGAGCAACAGAAGATGTTCGAAAAAATCGGTTTCTACCTGCTGGTCTGTTTTGACAGATTTCTGCCATTATTTGCATTTGCTTCTTATTGATTCTTTTTTGGGTTATTTTTGGGAAATTGAGATTTTTGAAGGAGTTACTACAGTTGCTTGTGTTTTTAGTGAAAAGCCTTGCTGTTCCAAAGTTTTTCCAGAGGTCTAATATCTTTTGAATACACTAATGTTGCTAATGAAGATTGTGTGAAGTTTTGTATGAAGAAAAAATATTCAGGTGTAGAGAAAGAATGATGCAATGAGATGAAGAATGGACAAAAGCTCAAGCTTGGGGATGACACCATGGTGTCACCCCAAGAAGTATCCAAGAGGTACAAGCGTCAAAGCTTGGGGATGCCCAAGGCATCCCCTTCTTCATCAATAAAAAGCTCAGGTTTGTCTAGACAATTCGTTTTTATTATTTCATGCACAGTTGTGTTGTTCTTGGAACATCTTAGTTTTCGTTTGCTTTGCTTAGTTTGTTTAGTTTGATAAAGAAGTTTGTACCCCCGTTCTCGCTGTGTTGTTTTGCAAATAAGTTGCTCGGTGTTGGAAAGGAGTAGTAAGTTCTTGCTTGAAAGTGCAAGATGAGCTTGCATTGACTGTGACTTAGACTTCAGCATGACATGCTAGGTGTTGTTTTGACCTTATGCTTAGTGATTATTGTTGTAGCATGTCTTGTTCCAAACAATTGGGATTGCTTTGTGTGCCTTGAATAAATTATGCGTTGTTTTAGCATGCAGAAGCATAGTATTATGGTATTCTCCTTTGATGCTTTGCTTGGGTTGACTTGGCACATGCTCACACCATGTTATGACTATGAACAAGTCACCATAGCCTCTATGATCATTTAGTCCTTGACTTGTAGTACCACTTTATGCCTTGATTAGTAATGCTTTGTTGCTCTGCATGATTATGGCCATTATTGCTCTCTTAGTGGGTTGCTCCCAGTCTTTTGCTAGCCTCCACTTGTATGAGTAAGTTCTACTCATGCTTCCAACTCCCAAGAAACCAAGTTATTCCAAAGTGTCCACTATAAACTCCTATGCATGGTGTGTTACACCATTCCAAGTATATTCTTGTTTTCAGCTATCTTCCAATTAAAAACTATTTTATTATGTGAAAACTTAGTGATTAAAGCCCTCACGAACTTGATGGCACACTTTATATTCTTTGCCCCTAATAAAATTGAACCATTGTGTCATATATGTTGTATATGCTTGCACTTATACGTTGGAATTATCAGAACTGTGCTGTCACAGGGAACGTTTTCAACATTGCACTTGTACTTTGTACTCAGTTGATATCATGCTCTTTTGTCTATGGATGTCACCGGTGTGAAATAAAAAAGGATCTTGTAAGTCCACAGAGTTTGTATCCTGTGTTAGAGAAATGCCTAGGCCGCTAGCCTAAGCCATACCTAATCATGGTGGAAACTTGCAGCATCACCATAATGAGCTATCTATGAAGAATCCTCAATAAAAATCTATTCATATGGTAAATAAAAAAGATCGCTGAGATGCTCATTGTCTGCTTGCCTTGTAATTTTGGTTATGGGAAAGCTCCTGTACCATGTGCAAGGGGTACCCCTGAAGGGAATATGTCCTGAGAGGCAATAATAAAGTGTTTATTATGTGTATTCCAAGTATATGATAGATGTTTATTTTGCATCCTATAATTGTATTAATACGGAAACGTTAATACATGTGTGTTTAATAAACAAACAGAAAGTTCCTAGTTATGCCTCTCTCATAAACTAGCTCATTGATTAACAAGATGATCACAGTTTCTTGATCATAGACATTGGATGTTGTTAATAACGAGGTCACAAGATTAGTGTAATGATGTGATGAACATTCATCCGAAGTATAGCATTACGATCAAAAGTCATTGAGTTTATATTGCTATAACAACTTACAAAGTAATCCTAATCCTTAGACCATGAGATCATGCCAATCACTAACACCGGAAGAGTTTCTTGTTGACATCAAACGTCACACTATAACTGGGTGATTATAAAGATGGATTCAAAACTACTAAAGTGTTATGTTGAGACTCATGGATCAAGAGTGGAATTTGTTCATGATGATGACAGATAGATATACTCAAGGCCCTCTCGGTGATATCACATTGGTTAGAATGCAAGCAAGTGATTTGATCACTAGAATGTTATATCACGGAAACGAGAAAAGAGTGCATGTTAGTAACGAGATCAAACTAGGTATGGAGATACCGATGATCGAATCTCGGACATGTAATATATCGTGAAACAAAGGGATTAAGATACAAGTGTAAAAGTGTAAGGTTCCCAACCTTTAATAAGGTAGAGATCCCTGTGTTTACAATGCTAGTCCCTAGATCAATAGCTAGCATCCACAGTTAAGATGTAATATCAGGAAACAAAGGTCATAATACAACTTTATAACCAGGAATAAAATAGTTCATTACATCTTACATAGCTCATTTGGCTATCACATTACATTGCAGCAGAATATCTATAAAGCATGGAGTCCTTCATCTTCAAAGTGCCACAGGCAGTCATGTTGGTTGTAGACTTGTAATCCTATTCAACACACTTCACTAACAACAAATAAACCTGCAACATAATAAGTTGCAGCCACAAGGGTCAATACATTTGAATTGTATTGGCAAGTTTCACTACTATGTAGAAATAAGTGGATCCTATCAATACATGCATATTTGGGTATGTAGGGTTTAGGCTCATTTGCAGAAAGCAATATAGTTTTGTCCTATCTTTTCAAAATAGTTTTTGATCTTTTTTCAAATCTTTCTAAACTCCTTGGAAAACTCCAAGTGCTTCAAATCCCTTGTTGTCACCATCAAGTTTTACTTTGACAAATTGGAATGTCGAGATCTTCCATAGCTTCAGGCCTTAGTTGCTCAGTATTGCCCATAACCGGGGACACAGCTAAGTACTTAGAATTTGATCTTCTGCAGAAGTTGTACACTTTACCCACATGACACAATCTCGTCTTGTTGCCACCAGTGGCTGCTGGATAAGTACTCACCAAGATGGAGTACTGGCAGATCGAGAATGTGACAAAGTCTTTCCGTAGAAGTCCTCTTAATACACAATGCTAGCTTGTCTACCAGGCACCAATGTAGAGATAAAGTTCCCTTACACAATTCTAGTTAACCTGAAGATGTCAATGCATGAGTCTTCCACTATGTAGTTGACTAAGCCAAAGCCCATTTAGCATGTGGCTGTACATGGAAGCCACTGTATGAGAAACATGTTCAATCTCTAAGTCCCTGGGTGGCTTTCTTCTAGTGCACACACAAAAAGAGATAGCCATATAAACATGGTTCCTTTTGTTGCCACCTTGTCCAATCTTGAGTATCCTTGTCCACCCAGGTGGTTCATTGAGTAATTGTTTTATTATATAAAACATATATCTTTCCAACACTTCATATAATCATAACATGTATCCCATCCCAAATATATAGCAGGGCTAAGCTTGCTACAACTACAATGTTTTCACGAAGGAATATATAAGGGTATCCTATTAGGATTTAGCATAGCATAAAATATAGTCCTTATCATGCATGTTACAAAAATCCACTAAGTGCAATGAAAATAGTAGGACATGGATGATAGTGTCACTTGCCTTTTTAGTAGAGAATGATGGTTACTTCTTGATCTTGCAAATATCACACTCTTCTAATTCCACTATAATTCAATCAAGCAAACACAAATTCAACTAGCATTCCAACCAATTTATCACACATAAAATAATAGAAACAAGGTCATGCATGCAAGCATGCAAAAGATAGTTTTACTTGCAAAAGTGGTTTCTACTAGGCTCTAAATATTGTAAAGTTCAAAAGTGGTCGTTTACTAAAGTGGTAAAACCATTTGTAAAGGGTTTTTATCTATAAACCATTTCTAAATCAAATCAATATTTTATGTGGTCGAAAATGCTTTTAGCAAAGAAATATTCTTTAAAGGGTTCACCAAATATGTTTTTAAACCTCAAAACTTAGTGTTTAGGGTTAGAAGGTTTGAATCAAAACATTTCCCAAAGGTTTTACTCAAAATTCAATTCTAATCCATAAACAACATTTTTATTTGACTAGAAATGCTCTAATTCAAATATTTATTCCCTAACTTCACAAAATATATTTTTAAATCCATAAGTTGGTTCCTAGGGTCAGTAGGTTCAAAACAAACCATTTTGCAAAGATTTCACACTAAAACAAAATCTAGAACAATTTTTATATTCAAAATAAGCCTACACATGTTTCTGCAAATTCAACCAATTTTCCAAAAGCAAAACATTAAATAAAGTGTATGTTTGGATAGGGCTTGTCTTTCTGATTCCATTGATATAAAATTTGCAAAATTTGGACGTGTAGAACTAAAGTTATGAATTTTTCAAGTTTGCAAATCTAATAGAACATTTTTCTGTTTTTAATCCTGAGTCTGGCCACGTGTCTTAACCTCATTGGGCGATACCGCTTCGTTCGGATTGAGCAATACTGGCCGTCAGATCTAACTAGCAATGCACGGCACAGATTGAGCGTACCGGTTTGTTTAAGTCAATCTATCGCGTCCACTGGATCACAATCTAACGGCTCAGAGCACTATGACCAAGTTCTAGCGGCTACTATGACGGTGGGCGCGGCGCTTCGGCGAGAGGTTTCGTGAAGCTAGGAAGCGTAGGAGAGGGAGGAGACCATTACCGAACTCACCGTGACGTGCTGAAGCTCAAGGTGGTTGAAGTGGACGAAGGGGCGCTCGAAGATGCTGGCAATTCCTCGCCGGAGTCGCCGTTGGCGTCGGGCAGGCTCTGATGGCGTCGAAGGCGACGCTACGGTGCACGCTGAGACGGAATAAGGTGGCCATTAGATGCGCACAGCGCCGGGGATCACACGCGTGTGAACGAGAGTGAAGGGGATGGACGGAGGCTACCTGGGGAGTTCGTCGGAGAAGGGACAGACGCGGCGGTGCTCAGGTGATATGGCCGAAGCCGATTTGGACTTGGCGAGCGAACGGAGCACACGGGCAGGTGCGCACGGGACTGGAGAGCAAGCTCGTATGCTCTGGGAGTGGAGAGGTGGTTGGAGTCGCCGGGATTTCGCCAGAGAAGCTCGTCGGGTCAGTGGGTTCGAGCTCGCAATTCTCCCAGCCTGGAGGCAGAGAGGGGACGGTGCTTCGGGGAAAAGAGACAGGAGGGAGAGGAGTTTATGCAGGCGTGGTTACTGGCGAGTTTACGCCGGCCATCAACGCGTAATCAAGAGAATTTAATCGCGGCAGAACGCCGTTGAGCAAGGGGAAAACGGCCGGCGCGGGGTTGATGATGATGAGGTGGCTAGTGGGGTCCGGCTGACAGTGAGAGTGAGAGAGGGGGCGTGGGGTCCACTTGTCTATGACTGCGTGGGTGTGTTTTTCAGTGAAAAATGGTTCACTGCGGGGGAGAAGGAGTGGGCTGGTGTTGGGCTTGCTGGGCCTGTTGGCAGTGGGCTGCTTTGTTTCATTTTTTTATACAGAAAGCTTTTTCTTTTTCTATTTGAATTTCTGTTTTGATTTTCAAACAAACAATTCAAACAACAAACCAAATCAAATCACCACCAAACTTTGTATTGATTTTGATTCTGTTTACCAACATAAACCAAAGTCCAAAACAAAACAATTTTTATTCTTTTTAGGATCCATTAATAATTAAATAAATAGACCTTAGACATTAATTCAAATAGGATTTAATTTATTTAAAAACTCTATTTGAAATCTAAATAATACCAAAATCATTTCAGTAGGTTTTATTTGAAAATATAAAACACTTGGAAATCTTATTTAAAATAAATTAACAAGTTTTAGTGTTTATTTTAAAATGGAAAAACCTTTACTTTAATAAAATTGGATATTAATAAATCCTCATTATTTTATTTAAATAAACCTTTACTCTTTTTATCAAATAGAATTATTTTATTTCAAAAGCTTGGCCAAGATCTAATTTGGCTCTATAAAATAATCCTTATTTATAATTCTACCCTTTTCTTTTGAAAACCATATCTTTTTATTAAAAGATCCAAAAATAGTGATTCCAACTATTATAATTTTTATTTATTAATTGTTTATCTTTTTAAATCCCTTTAGGATTTTATTTGATCAAAATAGGTTTTGATGTTTCCAAATGGAATCAAAAAGTTTCTTCTCGCCCTAAAAATCAACAAAATTTTATTTTGTTTATTTATTTTTCACATTTCAAAATTTGGAAAATTTTGGGATGTGACAGGCTACCACCCTTAAAAGAAATCTCGTCCCGAGATTTGGGAAGGCTAGGGTTACAAGTTGGCTTCAAGGCAACTAGGGTACTACCACCCTTAAAATAAATCTCATAGGATTACATTGATGGTTCACTTGACTATGGGTTCAACACTTGATATCCAGACAAGGAATCCTTATTTGACTCTTCTGAGTTAACTAGTTTCTGACATCCACTTCTTCTATCTCTTCAAAGTTTCCATCCATGTTAATGTGGTTCACATGTCCTTTCTGGGTCACATTGGAGTCATTTCCATTGGCTCTTCTAGTATCCTTATTCTTTTCCTTCTCAGGACAGTCTGATGCATAGTGTCCAAGTTCCTTACAATTATAGCACTGCAACTGGCTAATGTCTTTCTTTCTGAAATTGTCATGTTGATTCTGACCAAGGTCATCTCCATTGTCAGTACCATTTCCATTATTATCACTTCTATTGTTGTTGTGGTGGTACTGATGTGGTTCAGAATCTTCATTGCTCTTTTTGAATGAACGCTTCTTTTGTGATGATTCTGAGTGATGCTTGAGTTTATGCTTCCTCTTTCTATTCTCAACTTGATTCATCTTGTTTTCCAAAATAGTGGCTTTGTCACAGAGGGTTTGATAAGTTGGGACATAGGCAACAGATAGCTGCAGGTTCAACTCATCATTAAGTCCTTCGAGAAATTTCTCCTTTCTCTTAGCGTCTGTATCAACTTCATCCGGTGCATAGCGTGCCAGATTGTTGAACTCTTCAATGTACTCAGCCACACTGAGGTGACGCTGTTTCAGATTGTGAAACTCCTTTTTCTTCAAGTACATCACTCCAGGTGAGATGTGAGTTGTACGGAAACCATCCTCAAAAATATCCCAAGTCACATCTTCAAGGGGAGTGGTGATCTGAAAGTTGTCCCACCATGTTGCTGCTGGTCCTTCAAGCATAAATGCTGCAAACCTAACTTTTTCTTCATTGGTGCAGCCAACAGTCACTAAGTCCTTATTCACCGAACGTAACCAGGCATTGGCTTCCATTGGATCAATTGTTCCAGAGAATCTTGCAGGCCTAAGTTTCAGAAACTTGGTGAGCATGTCAAGTGCTGGAGGATTATTCTGATTGTTGTTGTTGTTGTTCTGATTCTGTATGAACGTGGTCATCATCTGCATCAGTTGAGTTTGGCCTATCATCAACTGTTGCATCTCGGGAGTGATGTTGTTGTTGTTTTGGTTGGGGTTGGCACGTCGGGGAGGCATCTGTTGGTTTGATAGGGATAAGTATTGATGGATAGTTCTAAAGAAGTCCTAACACACAACTCAAAACAACCAAGTTCAATCAAACAATCAACAAGCAACTATTCACTTAACAACTTATGAGCTTAACCCATGAGTTAAAGGAATCAACAAGTTTTCATGAAATAATTAACTTGGTATGGTCATACCTCATAGGTCAATATGATCCATACTCTAACATGATATCAATGTCTTTGGTAGACAATCTAATGTCTCTTGGTTTTCACTTGTAGTCCTTAGTGATGTCTAAGTTGAAAACTTTGGTGGAACTAAAGTGGAAGTCATTGGTCATGGTGAAGGCTTTGTCCATCAAGTTGAAAAGGAAGAGAAGTAGAATCAAAACCAAAAAGGTTGAGGAAAGAGTTTACAAGATTGTTTGTAAATAAGTTTTGGAACAATTTCAACTCCTATTTTTCTAAGGGGTTTTGTCCAATCCTAGGGTTACAAATCCTACAGGCAACACAGTGCTCTGATACCATCTGTAAGGTTCCCAACCTTTAATAAGGTAGAGATCCCTGTGTTTACAATGCTAGTCCCTGGATCAATAGCTAGCATCCACAGTTAAGATGTAATATTAGGAAACAAAGGTCATAATACAACTTTATAACCAGGAATAAAATAGTTCATTACATCTTACATATCTCATTTGGCTATCACATTACATTGCAGCAGAATATCTATAAAGCATGGAGTCCTTCATCTTCAAAGTGCCACAGGCAGTCATGTTGGTTGTAGACTTGTAATCCTATTCAACACACTTCACTAACAACAAATAAAACTGCAACATAATAAGTTGCAGCCACAAGGGTCAATACATTTGAATTGTATTGGCAAGTTTCACTACTATGTAGAAATAAGTGGATCCTATCAATACATGCATATTTGGCTATGTAGGGTTTAGGCTCATTTGCAGAAAGCAATATAGTTTTGTCCTATCGTTTCAAAATAGTTTTTGATCTTTTGTCAAATCTTTCTGAACTCCTTGGAAAACTCCAAGTGCTTCAAATCCCTTGTTGTCACCATCAAGTTTTACTTTGAGAAATTGGAATGTCGAGATCTTCCATAGCTTTAGGCCTTAGTTGCTCAGTATTGCCCATAACCGAGGACACGGCTAAGTACTTAGAATTTGATCTTCTGCAGAAGTTGTACACTTTACCCACATGACACAATCTCGTCTTGTTGCCACCAGTGGCCGCTGGATAAGTACTCACCAAGATGGAGTACTGGCAGATCGAGAATGTGACAAAGTCTTTCCATAGAAGTCCTCTCAATACACAATGCTAGCTTGTCTACCAGGCACCAATGTAGGGATAAATTTCCCTTACACAATTCTAGTTAACCTGAAGATGTCAATGCATGAGTCTTCCACTATGTAGTTGACTAAGCCAGAGCCCATTTAGCATGTGGTTGTACACGGAAGCCACTATACGAGAAACATGTTCAATCTCTAAGTCCCTGGGTGGTTTTCTTCTAGTGCACACACAAAAAGAGATAGCCATATAAACATGGTTCCTTTTGTTGCCACCTTGTCCAATCTTGAGTATCCTTGTCCACCCAGGTGGTTCATTGAGTAATTGTTTTATTATATAAAACATATATCTTTCCAACACTTCATATAATCATAACATGTATCCCATCCCAAATATATAGCAGGGCTAAGCTTGCTACAACTACAATGTTTTCACTAAGGAAGATATAATGGTATCCTATTAGGATTTATCATAGCATAAAATATAGTCCTTATCATGCATGTTACAAAAATCCAATAAGTGCAATGAAAATAGTAGTACATGGATGATAGTGTCACTTGCCTTTTTAGTAGAGAATGATGGTTACTTCTTGATCTTGCAAATATCACACTCTTCTAATTCCACTACAATTCAATCAAGCAAACACAAATTCAACTAGCATTCCAACCAATTTATCACACATAAAATAATAGAAACAAGGTCATGCATGCAAGCATGCAAAAGATAGTTTTACTTGCAAAAGTGGTTTCTACTAGGATCTAAACATTGTAAAGTTCAAAAGTGGTCATTTACTAAAGTGGTAAAACCATTTGTAAAGGGTTTTTATCTATAAACCATTTCTAAAACAAATCAATATTTTATGTGGTTGAAAATGCTTTTAGCAAAGCAATATTCTTTAAAGGGTTCACCAAATATGTTTTTAAACCTCAAAACTTAGTGTTTAGGGTCAGAAGGTTTGAATCAAAACATTTCCAAAAGGTTTTACTCAAAATTCAATTCTAATCCATAAACAACATTTTTATTTGACTAGAAATGCTCTAATTCAAATATTTATTCCCTAACTTCACAAAATATATTTTTAAATCCATAAGTTGGTTCCTAGGGTCAGTAGGTTCAAAACAAACCATTTTGCAAAGATTTCATACTAAAAAAATCTAGAACAATTTTTATATTCAAAATAAGCCTACACATGTTTCTCCAAATTCAACCAATTTTCCAGAAGCAAAACATTAAACAAAGTGTATGTTTGGATATGTCTTGTCTTGCTGATTCCATTGATATAAAATTTGCAAAATTTGGACGTGTAGAACTAAAGTTATGAATTTTTCAAGTTTGCAAATCTAATAGAACATTTTTTCTTTTTTTAATCCTGAGTCTGGCCACGTGTCTTAACCTCATTGGGCGATACCGCTTCGTTCGGATTGAGCAATACTGGCCGTCAGATCTAACTAGCAATGCACGGCACAAATTGAGCGTACCGGTTCGTTTAAGTCAATCTATCGCGTCCACTGGATCACAATCTAACGGCTCAGAGCGCTATGACCAAGTTCTGGCGGCGCTGCGACGGTGGGCGGCGGCGGCGCGCTCGGGCAGGAGGGTTCCGGCGAAGCTAGGAAGCGTAGGAGAGGGAGGAGACCATTACCAAACTCGTCGTGACGTGCTGAAGCTCAAGGTGGTTGAAGTGGACGAAGGGGCGCTCGAAGATGCTGGCAATTCCTCGCCGGAGTCGCTGTTGGCGTCGGGCAGGCTCTGATGGCGTCGGAGGCGACGCTACAGTGCGCGCTGAGACGGAATAAGGTGGCCATTAGATGCGCATAGCGCCGGGGATCACACGCGTGTCAACGAGAGTGAAGGGGATGGACGGAGGCTACCTGGGGAGTTCGTCAGAGAAGGGACAGACGCGGCGGTGCTCAGGTGATGACGAAGCCGACGATTTGGAGCGCACGCGAGCGAACGGAGAACACGGGCAAGTGCGCACGGGACTGGAGAGCAAGCTCGTATACTCTAGGAGTGGAGAGGTGGTCGGAGTCGCCAGGATTTCACCGGAGAAGCTCGTCGGGTCAATGGGTTCGAGCTCGCAATTCTCCCAGCCTGGAGGCAGAGAGGGGACGGTGCTTGGGGGAAAAGAGAGAGGAGGGAGAGGCGTTTATGCAGGCCTGGTTACTGGCGAGTTTACTCCGGCCATCAACACGTAATCAAGAGAATTTAATCGCGGCAGAACGCCGTTGAGCAAGGGGAAAACGGTCGGCGCGGGGTTGATGATGATGAGGTGGCCAGTGGGGTCCAGCTTACAGTGAGAGTGAGAGAGGGGGCGCGGGGTCCACTTGTCTGTGACTGCGTGGGTGTGTTTTTAGTGAAAAACGGTTCACTGCGGGGGAGAAGGAGTGGGCTGGTGTTGGGCTTGCTGGGCCTGTTGGCAGTGGGCTGCTTTGTTTCATTTTTTTTATATACAGAAAGCTTTTTCTTTTTTCTATTTGAATTTCTGTTTTGATTTTCAAACAAACAATTCAAACAACAAACCAAATCAAATCACCACCAAACTTTGTATTGATTTTGATTTTGTTTACCAACATAAACCAAAGTCCAAAACAAAATAATTTTTATTCTTTTTAGGATCCATTAATAATTAAATAAATAGACCTTAGACATTAATTCAAATAGGATTTAATTTATTTAAAAACTCTATTTGAAATCTAAATAATACCAAAATCATTTCAGTAGGTTTTATTTGAAAATATAAAACACTTGGAAATCTTATTTAAAATAAATTAACAAGTTTTAGTGTTTATTTTAAAATGGAAAAACCTTTACTTTAATAAAATTGGATATTAATAAATCCTCATTATTTTATTTAAATAAACCTTTACTCTTTTTATCAAATAGAATTATTTTATTTCAAAAGCTTGGCCAAGATCTAATTTGGATCTATAAAATAATCCTTATTTATAATTCTACTCTTTTCTTTTGAAAACCATATCTTTTTATTAAAAGATCCAAAAATAGTGATTCCAACTATTATAATTTTTATTTATTAATTGTTTATCTTTTTAAATCCCTTTAGGATTTTATTTGATCAAAATAGGTTTTGATGTTTCCAAATGGAATCAAAAAGTTTCTTCTCGCCCAAAAAATCAACAAAATTTTATTTTATTTATTTATTTTTCACATTTCAAAATTTGGAAAACTTTGGGATGTGACAAAAAGGTTCCGACGATCACAGGAAAGTCATCATTGAATGTGTGGGAGTCAGTATGGATCTCCAGGTCCCGCTTCTGATTATTGATCGAAGAAGGGTCTCGATCATGTCCGCATTATTCGCGAACCGTAGGGTGACACACTTAAGGGACACTGACATCCAGTTGGAGCAAATGTTTCATGACAGAAAGAATAACAAGCGCAGGAATTTATTTCACTATATACCGAAACAGGTTTTTGGGTGAAATTGCAGAAAGTGTTTTTGCATGTGAAATGGAATTCTAGCAAGGGGTTATATGTGAATGTTTGTCATTAAAGTAATTGACAAAATTCTGAATAAATAAAAAGAGTTTTATTTAATGAGAGTTTGCATTAAATTTGGTGGAAATTTAATGGTTATTTTGAGTGGGATTTTGAGTGGAGGAAATTGAAGAGGTTTTTGTGAGTGGGGTGTCCACCCACATGAATGAAGGAGGGGAGGGGGCAGCCCCCATGGCTGGCGGCCACCCCCTTGGGTGCCCCCTCCTCCTATAAAAGGCACCCCATCTCCTCTCTCTCACTCACACCTCCTCATGAAGGATCTCTCTCCCCCTCTAGAATTTATCCCCCATGGTCTCGGACTAGCGAGATACATGTTCCCGGTGGCTATTCGGCAAGAAATGGTTGTGCTTCCGCTGCATCGCTGGAGCGAGGAGGCGGAGGTTGCTCGGTGTCTTGTACGTGTGTGCGAGCATGGATGCGCTGCTACTTTTCGGCGCTAGGACTTCCTATCGATCTTGAGATCGACAAGAGATCGTCTACATCAAAAAACGAGTTCAACTCGTTAAGATTTGTCGGTATTCAAGGGTATGTTCTCTACGGATATACATCCGCCCATTGTTTGTATCTAGTAGATAGATCTTGGTACACAGTTCCCATCGTAGTAAATTTTTTGTTTTCTATGTTGCGAACCCATCAACCCCATTGGAGGTTCTCAATGATATGCAAATACTTACAATGACAAGAACTTACAGGTGACTAAAGTTGAGTAGCATGTGGTGTGGCCCTCGTATTCAAGGGACTTGAGATTGCCAACTTATACTTCGTTAAGCATATACTCCATAGTTTGTTTAGTTTAACCTTAATCACTTTAAGATGCTTATGATAGGGGCAATGAGGGCTGAAAGCTAACAAGTACCATAATTTTTGGAAGCTCTTTTTGAAACTTGAAATCCCTGCTTCCCTTTATGAAGGGCCTTTCTTCTACTTTTATATTGAGTCTCCATCTTCTATCCTTAGGCACCAGTTAAGAGAGCATAGTTGCCATTCTTAGTTCTATGTGCATTGTCCCAAAACTTATTGATTGATTCATATTGTTGATATTTCTTCCTCTTGAACTATTTGTATCTAGTCACTCTTATGAACTTTGAAGGTGTCCTATGCATTTATTTGCTACTCCATGAGGGACAAGCTGAATGCCATTATGCTATGTTTTCTATATGTGAAATAAACAAACGTCTTTCAATGCATTGTTATTCATGATCTTTATTTGTAACCTTTCATGTTGCATGCTTAGTTACTTTGTCTTATTGTGAGAACTTCTTTTTTCATGTTCATGTTTAGAGTACTTTGATCCCAGCTTTCAATGCTTGCAAATGGTTTGAACTTGATTTTGATGGTGCATGTCACCTCAAAAATAATTCTTTTTATCACTTACCTACTCGAGGACGAGCAGGAGTTAAGCTTGGGGATGCTTGATACGTCGTAAACGTATCTATAATTTTTGATATTCCATGCTTGTTTAGTATATACATTGCTTTGATTTGTCTTCACTTTGAGGTATTTTTATATGTTTTCTAGGACTAACCCTTAACAAGATGCCATAGTGCCAGTTGCCCGTTTTCTGTTGTTTTTGGTTCCATAAAATTCAGAAAATCAATATTCTCGGAATTGGATGGGACAAAAGCCAAAGCCAACATTTTACCGTGGGAAACACAGAGCCAGAAGACGAGACGTAGGAGGGCCTCGAGGGGGACACCCCCTGGCCGCGCGAACAGGCCTGGCCCGTGCATGGGGGGTGCATCCGCCTCGGTCACCCCCTCGGCCTCCCTCTTTTCCTATAAGAAGCCCCCGATACCAAAACACTAGGTACCCGATCAATCTTCCACAAAACAGTTCGTAGCCACCGCCACCATCGTCCCTAGATCAGGGGGATCTAAAGCTCTTCCTGGCACCCTACCGGAGGGGATAGATCATCCCGGAGGCCTTCTTCATCACCATGCAAGCCTCTGGTATGAAGCATGAGTAGTTCCACCTTGGACTACGGGTCCATGTAGTAGCTAGATGGTTGTTTCTCCTCCTTTTTGCTATCATGTTTAGATCTTGTGAGCTCCGTTCATGATCAAGATCATCTATTTGTAATCACGCATGTTGTGTTTCCGGGGATCCGATGGATACTGAGATTACTATATCAATTTGGTTAATGATTCTATCTTATTGATTCTATCATGTCTGTGTTGTTTGTGATCTTGCATGCTCTCCATTTCTAGTAGCTATCTTGGCCAAGTAGATGCTAGTGACTCCAAGAGGGAGTATTTATGCTCGATAGTGGGTTCATGCCTCTATTTAATCTAGGGAAGTGACAGAAATTTCTAAGGTTTTAGATGTGTTGTTGCTACTAGGGAGAAAACAACGATCTCTTGTTCATGGAACAAGTGGATTATTTACCTTACACACTTTGCTTAAAGCAGTTATCCGTTGCTTGCAACTTAATACTGGAGGGGGTTCGGATGATAACCTGAAGGTGGATTACTAGTCATAGATGCAGTTGGATGGCGGTCTATGTATCTTGTTGTAATGCCCAATCAAATCTCATAGGATCATGAATGTCTAGTATTGCATTGTTATGCCTTGCTCTGTCCTGTCAATTGCCCCGATGTAATTTTTTTACCCAACATGCCATGTTGTTTGTCTTAAGGAGAACACCTCTAGTGAACTATGGACCCGTTCCAATCTTTACCATTGATACATCTTCCACTGTTACTGTTTACTTGCTGCAAACCACCATTAACTTCCACACCATACAGTTAATCTTTTGTTTTCAGCAAACCGGTGAGATTGACAACCTCACTGTTCATTGGGGCAAAGTCTTGAGTTTGTGTTGTGTAGTTTTCCAAGTTGCTAGAAACACCTTTGGGTCGTTTCCTTCCTCCTACTGGTTCGATAGCCTTGGTTTCTTACTAATGGAAAACTTGCTGCTGTGCTCATCATACCTTCCTCTTGGGGTTTCCCAACGAAGATCTACAGTGAGCTACACATCATCAGCCATCCAAATGCGTCTATGACTAGTAATCCACCTTCAGGTTATCATCCAAACCCCCTCCAGTATTAAGTTGCAAGCAACGGATAACTGCTTTAAGCAAGGTGTAACACCCTCAGATCGGCCCTATGCAAGTTTTAGCGATTCCCGCCAAACCCGCATAGAAACGATTCAAAGGTGTCCACCAGGCACTTGCGTGCGGGTGGAAAACGAAGTAATATCATTACACATAGTCCTCGATGGAACCCACAGAACAGATATATATATATATACAACAACGACTCCCTGAGTCAAGAATACGAATATACAGTACAAAGGTCCAAATCACCTTGTAAACGATACAACGTCCGAGTACGGACAAGAAGCAAATTAGGCTAAGAGCCCTGAAGAATAACTAATGGCGTCCATAACCCTGCCCAGGCTGAGCCGGAAGGGTAACCCTGCTAACAACGTCGATCTCAAAACCTGCTTAAACAAAAGGGGTGCCGACAAAGGGCAAAGAAAAAAGAGAGCGGTCAGTACTGAGGCCAGTACACGACGAGACTAGAATTCGGCGGTCCTCGCCTACATAGGTATGGTGGACTGAAGCGGCGATGTAGCATGCACTAAACAGCCTATAGAGACTCGATACAACTGTCGGTTATCAGAGAGAGATAAGAAAGACCTATTCGAAACCATCCTGATACTACCACCAAACATACTCATCCTGGTATTTCCCCCTCGAGACCAAACGAGGAAGTCAAGCTGAGGAAACTCACACGGTTGGCAGTTTTATATATTCTTTTCATGGTGGTTATCCAACTTACTAGTCATATCAGATACAAGTCAATTTATATCAGTAAACTTTAGTTATAGTTGTCTATGATCGAGATATTGTGCTCCAAGTCGTCCATAACCACGGACACGGCTTCTCGAAAAGATTTAACCCTACAGGGGTGCACCAAAGTTTCCACACGCACTTCGACCCTTGTTGCCAGATCAGTTAACATACTTCCATAGGTATGTCAGCGGGGCCTAGGACACGACGCTTCCCAGACCCAAAGCAAGTACATGAGGGCCACCCCAATAAGCTACCCGTAACGAAGTCGGTCGAGCTCCGAAGACGGACCCAGAGGTTGCGAGATCGGCCAAGAGATCAGAGGCCATAAGTATAATCCTCAACATAACGACCCACATCCTAAACAGTACAGTAGTAAACGCTCATCGAGCAACAAATAATAAACATGGCATAACATGGCATACATGGCATAACATGGCATGAAAACGTCAAACTAGTTTGTGGCCCCCATTACATTACTTTGAAATCAGGTAGTAAGCCGATAGGGGTGCCCACACACCCCACATGTGGTTAGCGCGCTCAGTCTCGGAACAGGTGTCAAGAACTCGGGTCCTAGGTGGGCACAAGTGGGCGGTTAACAACCAAATCTCAACTATTACCCACCAGTGCCTCTTCATTAGTAATCTCAATTTTAGTATTAAATTAATCAGCTGTAATTACAACCACAATCATCTTCACCTTTATGAATATGCCAACCCCCAACATCAGTGGAACATCGACGACGCGAAGCAGCACCTAAGCAAGTGACTATGACTCGCAAGGCCAACTGTCTATCCAAACAACAGGCAATAGGAGGTGTCCAAGGCAATATAAAGGCTGCAGGGGTATATAAAGGGGTACGGAATCTACAGCATCGCAACACAGATAGCAATATATCAACAGGAGGAAATCAAGACTAGAAATATAAAATAGGTAGAAAGGGGGAGAATGCTCGCCTGTAAAACATTGCCGAAGGTTCATCCAAAGATCGGGTCGACTCTCGCATCAACTCATCGGCCTAATCCGTGAAGAAGCAAAGCACTAGAAGAAACACCGGATGCACTATTTAATACTACGGTAAAAGATCGGGCATGATGCATGTATGATGTATGACATGGCAAATGTGCGATGCAACTAGGACACATTAAGCGGAACCGGGGTCCCGACAATTATTTAGATGGTTCAAGTTATTTAGATACCCGCAATTTAAATGGTGTCTTATCAAGACAAAAATATAGCACCGGTTCGCTACACCAATTTAATTGGGGCCAATATAAGACTAGATTTGCTCGCATATGGCCTCCATATTTAATTACGAGGTGAATCGGCATAAGGCCCCCGAACCACAGAATATGTATGCAAGCATGTACAATTTGATATGCAACAAGTTGTATTTTATTATCAAAATAGGGTATCGGGAAGGGGTCACACATGGGGTTCGGCGAACTTGGGGCTCGGAGGGTGTTCGAGGATCTCCGGATCAGTCTTGGTCTCCAAGTAGGCGATCTTGGCGTCTAGGATGAAGATCTTGTCGGATCCATGCCGAAGGCTTTGGAAATACGAGACGGAGATCTGTGAGCCTGGCGACATCTCCTTAGGGTTCCTTCTTTGGTCGCTTACAGGAACTTGGTTCGGCACCGGTGGCCTTGTCAACAAGAAGATCTTGGCGAGGAAAACATATGACACCGCGATGTGGAGCATCTCATGCACCCAACCACATCGGACCGCGGCAACATGTGTGCGGGCCACACGACACAAGGCAGAACATGGGCACTTGCATGTTTCCAGGAGGCCTTGTAGAGTTCGGGCATAACTTCAAACGCCTAGCAGGCAAGATACAACGAGAGGGGAAAAAGCTTGTGTTCACATGGCCTTCAGACATCAGGAATAACAGAGCATAGAGAAGACTTGGCCAGCGACAGCAAGACAATGAGGGAGGACGACCGGAGGAGGAAGCGTCTGCGCTCGGGGCCGGCGGCGAGAGGGGACATGGAGGACACAACATCTGTTGGTGTTGCAGATGGGGCCGCAGGGTCGGAAGCCTGAAGGCAGAGGGCGGCAAAGGCCGGCGCGACGAGATGGCGTCCTGGAGGCGAGCTTCTGTTGGCAGGGCGAAGGAGATCCCCGGCAAGGCCGAGCTCGTAGGAGGCAGCGGCGCTCTCGGAGGATGGCGGCGGGGTCGGCCCAAGGAGGAGGGAGCGGCCAGGAGCGACGGTGGAGGCGGCCTCCGGTGAGCTGGGACGGGGCGGCCGGAGGAGGTCGAGCGGCGGCCAAGGCGACCAGGGAGAGGCAACTCGCGTGGGGAAGAGGAGAGGGGCCCTCGGCGGCGCACGATGAAGCTTGGAGAGGCGGGAGAGGGTCGGTGACACAGGCAGAGGGCGGTGGAGCGATAGGGAGGGGGAGGGGCTCGCGAGCGGAGGCGACTTCCTGCGGGTTGCATACAGGAAGATATGAAGGGTATCATGAGGAGAGACGCGGGGGTCTCGCGTGGCGACGGGGTCATGGGGAGCGGGTGCGGGACACGGGGTTCCTGGCAAGGGAGGTGGGTCGGGTCCTGCCGCTGGGTGGGTTGTAGGTGGGGCCGGCGGGGGAAGAGAGGGAGCGTGCGGGGGTGGGGCGTGTGTTGCCTGGGAGCTAGCGGCGGCTGAGATGGGTGGTGGGATGTAGCTGGTAGGTTAGGGTTTAGGTGGGGATTAGGGTTTCTGGATAGATCTAGGTTTGATCAAGGGCCAGGATTCGATGGGGTAGTAGGCTACTGCCAGTTGGGCCTTTGGGCCTGGCCGACAGCGGCCTCCCCCCGAGTTTTAAAATTAGTTTTATTTTATTTATAAAGTTGTTTGATATAATGGCTTTTGTAAATAGTTTTTAGACAAAACAATATATCCAGAAAAAGGTCGGGTTTGACATTTGAAATAAGGACGGGGATATTTAGAAAACAAAACTAGGCTCTTAGAGAAATATTTTTAGGCATTTAGATGCATGATGATGACATGATGATGCACACAGGTAAATGCAGGCGATTTCTAGTAGTGGATTTACCCGGGGTGCTACACAAGGTGTGTAAAGTAAACAATACAATTGTTCAATGAACAAAAGATCGTTGTTTTCTCCCTAGTAGCAAGAACACATCTACAACCTTAGAGATTTCTGTCACTTCCCCAGATTCAATAGAGGCATGAACCCACTATCAAGCATAAATACTCCCTCTTGGAGTCACTAGCATCTACTTGGCAAAGATAGCTACTAGAAACGGAGAGAATGCAAGATCTCAACCAACACAGACATGATACAATCAATAAGATAGAACCATTAATCAATCTGACATAGTAATCTCAATATCCATCGGATCCCCGCAAACAAAACATGCATGATTACAAATAGATGATCTTTATCATGAACGAAGCTCACAAGATCTAAACATGATAGCACAAAGGAGGAGAAACAACCATCTAGCTACTGTATGGACCCATAGTCCAAGGTGGAACTACTCACGCATCATACCGGAGGCTGGCATGGTGATGAAGAAGGCCTCCGGGATGATCTTTCCCCTCCGACAGGGTGCCAGGAAGAGCTTCAGATCCCCTCCTATCTAGGGACGATGGAGGCGGTGGCTACGGACTGTTTCGTGGATATCTGATCGGGTACTTAGGGTTTTGGTATCGGTGGCTTCTTATAGGCGAAGGGGAGACCGAGGGGGTGCCCGAGGTGGCCGCACCCCCCAGGCACGGGCCAGGCCTGGCCGTGTGGCCAGGGGGTGTGGGGCCCTCGTGGCCCTCCTCCGTCTTGTCTTCTGGCTCCGTGTTCTCCTCAGTGAAATATTGACTTTGGCTTTCGTCCCGTCCAATTCCGAGAATATTTATTTTCTGGCTTTTCTAGAACCAAAAACAGCAGAAAACAGGCAACTGGCACTGTGGCATCTTGTTAATAGGTTAGTCCCAGAAAACGTATAAAAATACCGCAAAGTGTAGACAAAGCAAAGCTAAGTTGATACTAAACAAGCATGGAACATCAAAAATTATAGATACGTTTACGACATAGCAAGCATCCCCAAGCTTAACTCCTTCTCGTCCTCGAGTAGGTAAGTGATAAAAAGAATAATTTTTAAGGTGACATGCACCATCACAATCAAGATCAAACCATTTGCAAGCATTGAAAGCTGGGATCAAAGTACTCCAAACATGAGCATGAAAGAAGAAGTTCTCACAATAAGACAAAGTAACTAAGCATGCATCATGAAAGGTTACAAATAAAGATCATGAATAACAATGCATTGAAATACGTTTGTTTATTTCACTTATAGAAAACATAGCATAGTGTCATTCAGCTTGTCCCTCATGGAGTAGCAAATAAATGCATAGGACACCTTCAAAGATCATAAGAGTGACTAGATACAAATAGTTCAAGAACAAGCAATATCAACAATATGAATCAATCAATAAGTTTTGGGACAATGCACATAGAACTAAGAATGGCAACTATGCTCTCTTAACTGGTGCCTAAGGATAGAAGGTGGAGACTCAATATTAAAGTAGAAGAAAGGCCCTTCATAAAGGGAAGCAGGGATTTCAAGTCTCATAAAGAGCTTCTAAAAATTATGGTACTTGTTAGCTTTCAGCTCTCATTTCCCCTATCATAATCATCTTGAAGTGATTAAGGTTAAAGTGAACAAACTATGGAGTACATGCTTGACAAAGTATAAGTTGGCAATCTCATGTCCCTTGAATACGAGGGCTGCCCTCATGCTACTCAAGTTTAGTTACCGGTAAGTTCTTGTCATAGTAAGTACATGTGTATCATAGAGAACCGCCAACGGGGTACCCCGTGCACATGATACAGGAGCTATCCCATAATCAAAATGACAAGGCAAGCAAACAATGAGCATCTCAGCAATCTTCTTATTTACCATTGGAAAATGGTGCTTTTTTCTCTCTTTCCTCTTTTCTCATCTTTTTTTTCTTTTTCTCAATCTCTATCTCTTTTTTATAAGAAGAATGCTTCATAGATTGCTCACTATGGTGATGCTGCAAGTTTCCACCATGATTAGGCATGGCTTAGGCTAGCGGCTCAAGTGTTTCTCTAACACATATACATAACTCCATGGACTTACAAGCTCCTCTTTTATTTCACACTAACGACATACATAACCAAAAGAGCATGATATCAACTGGGTAGATATTTACAAGTGTTGAAAGTGTTCCCCGTGACAGCACGGTTTTGCTGTCACGGGTTCTGCTAATCCCAACTTATAAGTGCAAGCATATACAACATAGATGACACAATGGTTCAAGTTTATTAGGGGCAAGAAAAATAAAGTGCGCCATCAAGTTTGTGAGAGCTTTAATCACTAATTTTCACATAACAAATTTAATTTGGAAGATAGATAAAACAAGAATATACTTGGAATGGTGTAACACACCATGCATAGGAATTTATAGTGGACACTTTGGAATAACTTGGTTTCTTGGGAGTTGGATGCATGAGTAGATCTTACTCAGTACAAGTGGAGGCTAGCAAAATACTGGGAGCGACCAACTAAGAGAGCAATAATGGCCATAATCATGCAGAGTGACAAAACATTACTAATCAAGGAATAAAGTGGTACCACAAGTCAAAAAATAAATGATCATAGAGGCTAATGTGACTGGTTCATAGTCATAACATGGTGTGAGCATGTGCCAAGTCAACCCAAACAAAGCATCAAACGAGAATACCACAATACTATGCTTTTGTATGCTAAAACAACGCATGATTCTTTCAAGGCACATTAAGCAATCTAAATTATTTGTACCAAGTCATGCTACAGCAATAATCACTAAGTATAAGGTCAAAACAACATCTAGCATGACATGATAAAGTCTAACTCGAGGACGAGCAGGAGTTAAGCTTGGGGATGCTTGATACGTTGGAAACGTATCAATAATTTTTGATGCTCCATGCTTGTTTAGTATCTACTTTGCTTTTCTTTGTCTACACTTTGAGGTGCTTTTTACATGTTTTCTGGTACTGACCTATTAACAAGTTGCCACAATGTCAGTTGCCTGTTTTCTGTTGTTTTTGGTTCCAGAAAAGTTAGTAAATAAATATTCTTGGAATTGGATGGGACAAACGTCAAAGTCAATAACTTTCCATGGGGAACAAGAAATCCAGAGGGGAGCCGGAGAGGCATGCCAGGGCAGACGCACCCCCTAGGCGCGGGTGGGCCCTGCCCCACGCCTAGGCAGAGTGTGGGGCCCCTGGCCACCGCCTTAGCCTCCCCCTTCGCCTATAAGAAGCCCCCAATGCTGAAACCCTAAGTACCCGATCAAATCTCCACGAAACCTTCTGTAGTTGCCGCCACCATCGTCCCTAGATTGGGGGATCTAAAGTTCTTCCCGACACCCTGCCGGAGGGGAGATCATCACGGAGGCCTTCTCTCCGGTATGATGCGTGAGTAGTTCCACCTTGGACTATGGTTCCATGTAGTAGCTAGATGGTTGTATCTCCTCCTCGTGCTTTCATGTATAGATATTGTGAGCTTCATTCATGATCAAGATCTAATCTATTTGTAATCATGCATGTTGTGTTTGCGGGGATCCGATGGATATTGAGATTATTATGTTGGTTTGATTAATGGTTTTGTCTTTATGATTCTATCATGTCTGTGTTGTTTGTGATCTTGCATGCTCTCTGTTGTTAGTAGCTATCTTGACCAAGTAGTTGCTAGTGACTCCAAGAGGGGGTATTTATGCTCGATAGTTGGTTCATGCCTCTAGTTTCCAAGTGAAGTGACAGAAATCTCTTCATTGTAGATGTGATGTTGCTACTAGGGACAAAACAACAGTCTCTTGTTCATGGAACATGTGGACTGTTTACCTTATACTTTGCTTAAAGCAGTTGTCTGTTGCTTGCAACTTAATACTGGAGGGGGGTTGGATAATAACCTGAAGGTGGACTTCTAGTCATAGATGCAGTTGGATGGCGGTCTATGTATATTGTTGTATTTCCCAATCGAATCTCGTAGGATCTTTCTGACTAGTAATTGCATTGTTATGCCTTGCTCAGTTCGTGTCAATTGCCCTGCTGTAATTTGTTTACCCTTCATGCCATGTTGTTTATCTAAGGAGAGCACCTCTAGTGAACTATGGACCCCGGTCCAATCTTTACCATTGATACATCTTCCATCGTTACTTGTTTACTTGCTGCAAACCATTACCTTCCACACCATACGTTTAATCCTTTGTTACAGCAAACTGGTGAGCTTGACAACCTCACTAATTCGTTGGGGCAAAGTCTTGAGTTTGTGTTCTGCAGGTCTCCGCGTTGCTTGCAACACCTGTGTGACGTTTCCTTCCTCCTACTGGTTCGATAACCTCGGTTTCTTACTGAGGGAAAAATTGTTGTTGTGCTGCTTCACACCTTGATCTTGGGGTTCCCAACGAAGCGCTCCTACATCATCTCAGCGCTGCATCTAGTAGTATCTTAATTAGGAGTTTTAGTGTTTCCTAATATAGTTCTAGCAATTGTAGCATCTAGGAAAGGACCGAATGAACCACTCTCATCAAGCATAGTAGAGGTAACATCATGAGCATTAGAAGCAATTACAGATTCAGCAGTAGTAGCAGTGTGCGTAGCATGTGTATGTGGTGGTGTAAGGAGCTTACTCATAACAGATGGTGAATCAAGAGCAGCAGAGGTGTTCAAAACTGTACCTCTTCTTGTAGTGGATGGCAATATAGGAACTTTTCCATCAAGATTTTTACCCATGATGAATGGATATCAACAAACAATAATAATTCCAAGTGAACTTTATAAATAAAGCTATGCTCCCCGGCAACGACGCCAGAAAATAGTCTTGATGACCCACAAGTATAGGGGACCGCAACAGTCTTCGAGGGTAGTAAAACCCAATTTATTGATTCGACACAAGGAGAGCCAAAGAATATTTATAAGCCTTAACAACTGAGTTGTCAATTCAGCTTCACCTAGAAATAGTCTTGCTCACAGTAGTTTATCAGTAGCAATTGTTTTGTAGTAGCAATAGCAAAGTAACAGCAGTAGTAAAGTAAAGGCAGTAGTAACAATTGCAGTAAACATCAGGATTTGAGTGCGGTAGGCATAGGGATGGATGGACAGGCGTTGCATGGACAAGACTATTCATGTAATAACAAGATCTAGGGCATTTGCAGATAAATAAGATAAAGTATCCAAGTACTAAATAATCATAGGCATGTGTTCCATATATAGTCATACGTGCTCGTAATGAGAACTTGCACAACATCTTTTGTCCCGCCAGCCCGTTGCAGCGGGGCCTCAAAGGAATCTACTGGCAATTAAGGTACTCCTTTTAATAGAGTACCGGAGCAAAGCATTAACACTCCGTGAACACACGTGATCCTCACATCACAGCCACCCCCTCCGGTTATCCCGATTTCTGTCACTTTGGGGCCTTTGGTTCCGGATAATAATATGTGTAAACAACTTGCAGGTAAGATCACAAACAATAATATCATCATGAATCAATAACATGTTCAGATCTGAGATCATGGCACTCTGGCCCTAGTGACAAGCATTAAGCATAACAAGTTGCAACAATGTTAAAAAGCACTAACAATAGATACTAGGCACCATGCCCTAACAATCTTATTTGATTACATGATAGATCTCATCCAATCCTTACCATACCCATAGCCTATTTTGCGGGATTACTCACTCATGGATGGGGGAAACATGGATGGTTGATGGAGAGGCGTCGGTGATTATGATGGCAATGATCTCCTCCAATTCCCCGTCCCAGCAGGGTGCCAGAACGGAGTTTCTGGTTCCGAATCGCGGTTTCTGGTGGTGGCGGCGCAGCGAAACTCTATCTGGAAAAATGTCAAACCCTCCTCTGTTTTTTAGGTCAGAGGGCTTATGTAGGCGAAGGGAGAGGTCGAGGGGGTGCCCGAGGTGGACGCATGATACGTTGGAAACGTATCTATAATTTTTGATGCTCCATGCTTGTTTAGTATCTACTTTGCTTTACTTGTCTACACTTTGAGGTGCTTTTTACATGTTTTCTGGTACTAACCTATTAACAAGTTGCAACAGTGCCAGATGCCTGTTTTTTGCTGTTTTTGGTTTTAGAAAAGTTAGTAAATAAATATTCTCGGAATTGGATGGGACGAACGCCAAAGTCAATAACTTTCCGTGGGGAACAAGAAGTCTGGAGGAGAGACGAGGAGGTCGGCCAGGGGGACCAGACCCACCGTAGGTGCGGGTGGGATCTACCCCGCGCCTGGGTAGGGTTTGCCCGCCCTGGAGGCCACCTCGGTATCCCCCTTCGCCTATAATAAGCCCCGATCAGAAACTCTCGGGACCCGATCAGAAATCCACGAAACCTTCTGTAGCCGCCGCCACCATCGTCCCTAGATTGGGGGGTCTGAATCTCTTCCCGGCACCCTGCCGGAGGGGAGATCATCCCGGAGGCCTTCTCTCCGGTATGATTTGTGAGTAGTTCCACCTTGGACTATGGGTCCATGTAGTAGCTAGATGGTTGTATCTCCTCCTTTGTGCTTTCATGTATAGATCTTGTGATCTCCGTTCATGATCAATATCTAATCTATTTGTAATCATACATGTTGTGTTTGTGGGGATCCAATGGATATTGAGATTATTATGTTGGTTTGATTAATGGTTCTATCTTTATGATTCTATCATGTCTGTGTTGTTTGTGATCTTGCATGCTCTCCATTGCTAGTGGTTATCTTGGTCAAGTAGTTGCTAGTGACTCCAAGAGGGAGTATTTATGCTCGATAGTGGGTTCATGCCTCTAGTTTCCAAGGGAAGTGACAGAAATCTCTTCGGTTGTAGATGTGCTGTTTCTACTAGGGAGAAAACAACGGTCTCTTATTCATGGAACATGTGGACTGTTTACCTTACACACTTTGCTTAAAGCAGTTGTCTGTTGCTTGCAACTTAATACTGGAGGGGGTTCGTATGATAACCTGAAGGTGGACTTCTAGTCATAGATGCAGTTGGATTACGGTCTATGTGTATTGTTGTATTGCCCAATCAACTTCATAGGATCTTTCTAGCTAGTAATTGCATTGTTATGCCTTGCTCAGTTCCTGTCAATTGCCCCGCTGTAATTTGTTTACCCTTCATGCCATGTTGTTTATCTAAGGAGAGCACCTCTAGTGAACTATGGACCCTGGTCCAATCTTTACCATTGATACATCTTCCACTGTTACTTGTTTACTTGCTGCAAACTATTACCTTCCACACCATACGTTTAATCCTTTGTTACAGCAAACCAGTGAGCTTGACAACCTCACTGATACGTTGGGGCAAAGTCTCGAGTTTGTGTTGTGCAAGTCTCCGTGTTGCTTGTAACACCTGTGTGATGTTTCCTTCCTCCTACTGGTTCGATAACCTCGGTCTCAACTGAGGGAAGAATTGTTGTTGTACTCTTCACACCTTGCTCTTGGGGTTCCCAACAAGACTCCATATCAGCCAACAAGTTTTCTGGCGCCATCAAGGAGTCATCAACAAGTTTTCTAGCGCCGTTGCCGGGGAGGCTAAGGACGTCTTCACTAGGGGAGTCCTTCACTTCCTTTCTCTTTACTTTGTTTTTAGTTTGCTTAGTTTATTTTTCTTGGTTTTGTTTGCCTCTTTTCAAAAAAACCAAAAAAAATAGTCTAGTTTGGTTTGCTTGCTTTATTGAAAAACACAAAAAAATTAGTTCTTGCTCTAGTTGCTACCATGTCGGGGTCTGCCTTTATTTCCCCTATGGTAGAAATCTCCACTTTTAAGCAAAAAAATGAAGAAAGTTTTAAGTAAGCTTGGTCTAGAATCTCTGCTTTCCAGAGGGAAACTGAGCCTGAGGTAAGACTCAGCTTGGTTATTGATAGTTTCTACCGCGGTACTGCTCTTCGTTATAGATATGCTCTGGATGCTGTGGCTGAAAAAGATTTTTTGCTTTGTACTGAAGATGAATCTTATGATGCTATAAGAAAATTAATCATGATCTATGGTACACCTGGCAAGTCTGATTCCTCTTTCACAAGTATTTTTGCTAGGTTGAACCATCTTGAGACTAGTATTGCTGCCATGAATAGTTGCTATCACACTCTTAGGGCTTACCATGATTATGTCCCTATAAATTCTGATCTTTCAAATTGGTTTCCCACAATTAAAGTCTCAATAAACACTACACTTTTTGATGCTCGTTGTGATATCATGTCTGAATTTTGTCTCATGCCTAAAGATATTTTTGATTCCTTGAGTCTTTGGGGGCTTATTGAAGGAGGAGAGGAAATCTCTCTTACCAACAATCCCACTATATTTCCCATTGGAATAGCTGAAGGTGTGTTTACAAAAATCTCAGGGAAAATGGTGTCTACTAATTATCTTGTTGTTGAATGTGTAGGCCAAGGACATATCACACTTGGAAGATCTCAACTGAAACACCATGGGGCAGTAATAGACGTGGGAGAAGGCATCATGCACTTTACTCCCCTAGTAAGCAATCATATCTTCCCTAAAAAGAAAAGGAAAGGTAAGAAAAGAAGAAACAAGAGGGAGAATTCTTCATTTGAAAATATTTGATTCTTCTTGCTTCTTGTGCATAACTTAAAGACGTTAAAGAAAAGTAATTGTTGGGAGATAATCCAAGAGTTTCCTTGAGTCTTGGAAGTTATTACTACTGTAATGACCTCTCCTTATCCTTTTTGTTTGCTTTTTGTGCCAAGAATGACCTCTAATGAGAGGGAACTAAGATTTGGGGAGTTGCTGTCCCGAAACAGATTTCTGTCCTCCACCAAAAAATTCTTGAGGAGGCTCTGTAACTTGGATTAAGGTCAAAATTTACTAATAAATCCCCCAGTACGTTGGCTAACTTTCGTTAGTTCAACACTTTTTGATTTGAGCAACATAAGATGTTCGAAAAATATCGTTTCTACATGCTGGTCTGTTTTGATAGATTTCTGCCATTATTTGCATTTGCTTCTTATTGAATCCTTTTTGAGCTCTCTTCAGGTAAATTGAGTTTCTTTGAAGGATTTACTTCAGTAGCTTGTGTTTTTAGTGAAAAGCCTTGCTGTTCCAAAGCTTTGCCAGTGGTCTAATATCTTTTGAATAAGCTAATGTTGCTAATGAAGATTGTGTGAAGTTTCGTATGAAGGAAAAATTTCAGGTGTAGTGAGAGAATGATGCAATGAGATGAAGAATGGACAAAAGCTCAAGCTTGGGGATGCCACCATGGTGTCACCCCAAGAAATATCCAAGAGGTACAAGCGTCAAAGCTTGGGGATGCCCAAGGCATCCCCTTCTTCATCAATAAAAAGCTCATGTCTGTCTAGACACTTCACTTTTATTGTTTCATGCACAGTTGTGTTGTTCTTGGAGCGTCTTAGTTTTTGTTTGCTTTGCTTAGTTTTTTTAGTTTGCTTTAGTAGTTTGGACCCCCGTTCTCGTTGTGTTGTTTTGCAAATAAGTTTGCTTGGTGTTTGGAAAGGAGTAGTAAGTTCTTGCTTGAAGTGCAAGAGGAGCTTGCATTGACTGTGACTAAGACTTTAGCATGACATGCTAGGTGTTGTTTTTGCATTATGATTAGTGATTATTGTTGTAGCATGTCTTGTTCCAAACAATTGGGATTGCTTAGTGTGCCTTGAAGAAATTATGCGTTGTTTTAGCATGCAAAAGCATAGTATTGTGGTATTCTCCTTTGATGTTTTGCTTGGGTTGACTTGGCACATGCTCACACCATGTTATGACTATGACAAGTCACCACTAGTATCTACGATCATTTATTCCTTGACTTGTAGTACCACTCTTTGCTTTGATTAGTTTGCTTTGTTGCATTGCATAATTATGGCCATTATTGCTCTCTTAGTTGGTTGCTCCCAGTCTTTTGCTAGCCTCCACTTGTATGAGTAAGTTCTAATCATGCTTTCAACTCCCAAGAAACCAAGTTATTCCAAAGTGTCCACTATAAACTCCTATGCATGGTGTGTTACACCATTCCAAGTATATTCTTGTTTTCATCTATCTTCCAATTAAAAACTATTTTGTTATGTGAAAACTTAGTGATTAAAGCCCTTATGAACTTGATGGCACATTTTATTCTTTGCCCCTAATAAACTTGAACCATTGAGGCAACTTTGTTGTATATGCTTGCACTTATAAGTTGGGATTAGCAGAACCGTGTTGTCATGGGGAACATTTTCAACATTGCACTTGTACTTTTTGTACTCCGTTGATATCATGCGATTTTTCTATGGATGTTACCGGTGTGAAATGAAGTGGGAACTTGTAAGTCCATGGAGTTTGTATTCTGTGTTAGAGAAACGCCTGGGCCGCTAGCCTAAGCCATGCCTAATCATGGTGGAAACTTGCAGTATCACCATAGTGAGCTATTTATGAAGCATCCTCAAAAAAAAGCTATGCATATGGTAAATGAATATATTACTGAGATGCTTATTGTCTGCTTGCCTTGTCATTTTGGTTATGGGAAAGCTCATGTACCATGTGCAAGGGGTACCCCGTTGGCGGTCTCAATGATATGCAAATACTTACAGTGACAAGAACTTGCCTAGACCCTAAGTTGAGTATCCATGAGGTGTAGCCCTCATAGTCAAGGGACTTGAGATTGCCAACTTATACTTTGTCAAGCATATACTCCATCTTTGCCACTTTAACCTTAACCACTTCAAGATGTTTCTGATAGGGGCAATGAGGGCTGAAAGCTAACAAGTACCATAATTTTTGGAAGATCTTTTTGAAACTTGTAATCCCTGCTTCCTTTACAAAAAGGCCTTTCTTCCACCATTATTTGAGTCTCCATCTTCTACCTTTAGGCACCATTAAGAGAGCATAGTTGTCATTCTGTGTGCAGTGTTCCAAAGCTTATTAATTAATGCATATTGTGTTATTACTTGCTCTTGTGCTATTTGTTTCTAGTCACCCTTGTGAACTTTGCAGGTGTCCTATGCATTATATTGCTACTCTATGAGGGACAATATGATTGCCACTATGTTATGTTTTCTGCATGTGAAAATAACAAACGTTTTTCAATGCATGTTATTCATGATCTTTGTTTGTAGCTTGCCATGTTGCATGCATAGTTACTATGTCCTATTGTTAGAACTCCATATTTCATGCACATGTTTAGAGTTCTTTGATCCCAGCTTTAAGTGTTTGCAAATGGTTGGATCTTTATTGTGAGGGTGCATGTTCACCTCAAAAATTATTCTTTTATCACTTACCTACTCGAGGACGAGCAGGATTTAAGCTTGGGGATGCTGATATGTTGGAAACGTATCTATAATTTTTGATGCTCCATGCTTGTTTAGTATCTACTTTGCTTCACTTGTCTACACTTTCAGGTGCTTTTTACATGTTTTCTGGTACTAACCTATTAACAAGTTGCAAAAGTGCCAGATGCATGTTTTCTACTGTTTTTGGTTTCAGAAAAGTTAGTAAAGAAATATTCTCGGAATTAGACGGGACGAACGCCAAAGTAAATAACTTTCCGCAGTCCGGAGGAGAGACGAGGAGGCCGGCCAGGGGGACAGACCCACCCTAGATGCGGGTGGGCCCTACCCCGCGCCTGGGTAGGGTTTGCCCGCCCTGGCGGCCGCCTTGGTCTCCCCCTTTGCCTATAAGAATCCCCCAATACAGAAACTCTCACGACCCAATCAGAAATCCACGAAACCGTCTGTAGTCGCCGCCACCATCGTCCCTAGATCAGGGGGGATCTGAAGCTCTTCCCGGCACCCTGCCAGAAGGGAGATCATCCTGGAGGCCTTCTCTCCAGTATGATTTGTGAGTAGTTCCACCTTGGACTATGGGTCCATGTAGTAGCTAGATGGTTGTATCTCCTCCTTTGTGCTTTCATGTATAGATATTGTGAGCTCTGTTCATGATCAAGATCTAATCTATTTGTAATCATACATGTTGTGTTTGCGGGGATCCGATGGATATTGAGATTATTATGTTGATTGCATTGTTATGCCTTGCTCAGTTCCTGTCAATTGCCCCGCTGTAATTTGTTTACCCTTCATGCCATGTTGTTTATCTAAGGAGAGCACCTCTAGTGAACTATGGACCCCGGTCCAATATTTACCATTGATACATCTTCCACAGTTACTTGTTTACTTGCTGCAAACCATTACCTTCCACACCATACGTTTAATCCTTTGTTACGGCAAACCGGTGAGCTTGACAACCTCACTAATTCGTTGGGGCAAAGTCTTGAGTTTGTGTTGTACAGGTCTCCGCGTTGCTCGCAACACCTGTGTGACGTTTCCTTCCTCCTACCGGTTCGATAACCTCGGTCTCAACTGAGGGAAGACTTGTTGTTGTACTCTTCACACCTTGCTCTTGGGGTTCCCAACAAGACTCCATATCAGCCAACAAGTTTTCTGGCGCCATCAAGGAGTCATCACCACACCACCCTCTAGCACGGCCTGGACCACGCCACCAGGTGGTGTGGGCCCCTCGTGGCCCTTCTCCGTCTCGTCTTCTGGCTCCGTGAGTCTTCTGGTAAAATAGGAGTTTTGCGATATTTTCCGGGATTTTTCCTGAAAGTTGATTTCCTGCACAAAAACGAAACACCAAAGCAATTCTGCTGAAAACAGCGTTAGTCCGTGTTAGTTATATCCTAATCACACAAATTAGAGGAGAAACAATAGCAAAAGTGTTCGGCAAAGTGGATATGTTTTGGACGTATCAACTCCCCCCAAGCTTAGCTTATTGCTTGTCCTCTAGCAATTCGATGAAAAGCGATAAAATAAAAGAAACTTTCACGAACACATTTGCTTCATAAGATTTATATATTGTCAGAATATGATCAAATACTTAGGAAATTCATAATAAGGAGTATGCAACTAAGTCTACTCAATAGTCATGCAAGCTATGAAGAGATTCCAACACAATAATAATAAGCAACATGAAACATAAGCATAAGCAACATTGTAATGCTCATAAGAAGGTATGATAAAGTGGTATCTTGCTTGCCTTTGATTGTGGATAAAAACATAAATGCCAAGGCACCTCTGAAGTTCAAGTGAAGACTAGAAATAAAAATATCAAAGATGCAAGCATCAAAGTTATGTCACATTGTAATGCTCATAAGAAGGCATGATAAAGTGGTATCTCGCTTGCCATATAAAAATTTCAGTAACTTACACACCTTTTCATTAGGCTTGTGAGGTGAATAGGGAGGCGTCCTCTCATGAATAATACCATGTTCCGTACAAAAAGAATCAAACTCATTAGAGAAATACTCTCCATCACGATCTGACTGAATTCGTTTAATTTTCTTTTCAAGTTGATTCTGAACTTCTGCTTTATAGATATTAAAGTAGTATAGAGCCTCATATTTAGTTTTTAATAGATATACATAGCAATATCTAGTGGAATCATCTATCGGAGTCATGAAGTATCTTTTTCCACCTATAGTCAACATACCATTCATCTCACAAAGATTAGAATGTATGAGTTCTAAGGGTGCCAAGTGTCTCTCCTCTGCAGCTTTATGAGGCTTGCGATGTTGCTTTTCTTGCACACACGAATGGCACTTAGAAACTTTGTCTAAAGTGAAACTCGGGATTAAATTCAATTTTTCTAGCCGCGTCATACAACCGAAACCAATGTGGACGTGAATGCCAAAATTATGTTTCATTAATACTCGAATGAATATTGTTCACGACTTTATTACAAAAATCCGCGAGGGAAAGGCGATGCAGACCTTCGCATTCATAAACGTTTCCAACAAATAGTCCATATTTCGTAACAACTACTTTATTAGACTCGAAAACCAACTTGAACCCTTCTCTACAGAGAAGGGAGCCACTAACGAGATTCTTCTTTATGGCGGGGACATACTGCATGTTCTTGAGATGCACGATCCTTTCCGAAGTAAACTTCAGATCAGCCGTTCCAACACCATGAACAGAAGCACTCGCGCCATTTCCCATCAATACAGACCCATTCCCTGTGGTCTGATAAGAAGAAAATAATGATATGTCAGCACATACATAAATATTTGCACCTGTGTCAATCCACCAATTGGTACTCTGACAAACTGAAAATTCAGTAAACAAATTACCATACCCAGATGCCTCATTCTCATTGTTGCTTACAATCATGTTGACAGTCTTTGAGTCCTGTTCTGCTTTCTTGTACTTGTTTGGGCACTTGTTTTCCCAATGTTCCTCTAAACCACAAGTGAAGAAGCTACCTTTCTTCTTATCTTTCTTGAAGGTCTTATTCCACTTCTTCTTGAAGTTGGTATTATGTTGGACACCAATCTTCCCCTTGGGCTTGTGGGAGTTGAAGTTCTTTTGTACCACATTGGCAACAAAAATCCCTTCGGCCCCTTTTCCATGTGAGTCATTTGCTCTCGAATTCTGCTCAACACTCACATGGCCGATGACATCCTCTACTGAAAATTCACGTCTCTGGTGTTTCAGAGTGGTAGCAAAGTTATTTCAGGAATTAGGGAGCTTAGCGATTATGCATCCCGTGGCAAATTTGCCTGGTAAATCACACTTAAGAAGCTCAATCTCCTTAGTGATGCATTGTATCTCATGAGCTTGTTCCAATACATAACGGTTTTCAACCATTTTATAATCGTGGAACTACTCAATAGTATACATCTCGCTTCCAGTATCAGTTGCGCCGAATTTAGATTCGAGCGCCTCCCACAAGTCCTTGGCAACCCGCATATGTAGATATGCATCAACCAACTTATCTCTGATCACGCTCAGAACGGCTCCAACAAAAACGACGGTGGCCTCCCTGAGCTTCTCCTGTTCAGGAGTAATCGTTCCATTAGGAGTAACACCGGCGATCCAGAACACGTTCATCGCCGTGAGCCATAAGGTGGTTTTGGTCTGCCAACGATTAAAGTACGTTCCCATAAACGGGGACGGTTTCAGTGCAGCGGCAAAGCCTTGAATCGAAAATGCCCTACATAAATTAGGTTTTTGGATTGTTGAGAATCTAGGCAATATTTCAATTATATTAATCCAAAAATAAATCATGAGCCAAACATACGTGTACTGATATTTGGTAAAAATACCATGTAGTACTAGACTAATTGTAGAATCATCTACGGAAATTACTAGTACCGTGCAGACAGAAATAAGTAAGAGAGGGATTAGCATATGGTACCCTCCAGTAGGCCAATTGGCCGTAGTAGCAGCGGTGGCGGCAGCCTCGTCAGCCGCCCTCTTGGACGCCGCGACGGCATGTTCGGCTTCAGTAGCCATGGTGATAAAGAAGACGTAGAAGTAGTGGATCGAAGGCGAGCAGTCGCGTCGAAGACGCTCCCCAAAAACTTAATCGTCCCTCTCCCGTATAGGATCTGGAGAGGCGGGGTTTCGGAGGCCTGCTCTTCCGTCGGCCGTGTACGCGGTGGACGAAATGGATCATCCATAGCAGCAACAGTAGAGGAAACCACAGTGGCTATCACACGTAGAGGAAGTGGTTCTGTTCCGTATCTGGAGAGGAGAAAGATCTCCAATATATAGGCACAGGCGGATACAAGATGGTTCAACGAAAAGAAACGTCCGTAATTAATTACTCAAAACATTCATAATAAATTACTGAAAACGTACATATTTAAGACAACGTTTTGGCGAGATTCCCACAACCCGCGACGCGCGTCGTGGCAAGGCGGGCGACGAAGGAGAAGGAGCGTGCGTATAGAACGCATCTTTTCTCTTCACATAAAGTCATACTAGTGAGAGAAGAGCTCACCTTATATGTTGGTGAAAGTCTCTTCCAACTAGTTATGTAAGACTAAACTCTCACCACTTCTTTTGCCATGAATGATCCTTAAGCCTTGTTTGAATACGGGAGTTTAGCCGAACCAGTTTTCTGTAACAACGGTTTCTGTTGTAACTAACTAAAATCTTGTTTGGATGAGATGAGAAAAACGTAGATAGCTAAAACTTGGTTTCTGTAACAACCAAAATCCACGTTTCAGGAAAAACGACTCAGAGACGTCGTTTTTATCAAAACGCGTACTAGGTGAACTTGATTTCCATGACCTGAGAAAAGGAGACATACGACCTGTGCGGCCATGACGAACAAACCTGAACTTGTATGAGAATTCCCTATCCGATCCAGCCTCGAGGTGCTCGCTCACAAGTCACACCGAGAACCAGAGCACAAGAGGATCGTCTACCACCTAAAGCTAAACATGCTGAATAATGGACGGCGTCGTCATAGGTTGTTGCACCTTGGCGCTCCCCGTCGAACTCTTGAACGTCCCATCATAACCTCGTGAGTCGTGAACAATCGCCGGCCTCTACATGCGCGTCCCGCGCGCTCGCCGCGATCTTGAGCGTGCACATGATCGACCTATCCGGTAACGCGCTTAGTACTCATCATGGCGCTCTGGCCGAGGTCGACAGGCTGCCGCAACTCAACATGCATGATGTGCTCTTCGACGAGAGAGCATCCGGCCGGGGCTACCTGTGCGGACGAGCGAGGCGGAGTCACTCATCTTCCAAAGGCTCCAGCCCCCGGCACCGCTTGCTCTAGACTAAGAACTTCAATGGAGAGATGACAGGACGGCTGTTGCGGTGCCTCGCACTAACAGAGCTCGACCTCGGCAACAACAGCCTCTCCGGCGAGCTGATGTCGAAGCTCTTCAACCTCACTGAGCTCACCTCCCTGACTTTGTATCATAAATTTACAATGAACCCACCGGTGGTGTACCCGTAGAAAAACAGAAGTACGCCGGCGAGATGCTGGAGTCAATCGGCGAGTGCTCGAGCTGGCAGATGATCGATTGCTGTAATAACCAGCTGAACATGTTGGTTCATGAGAATGTCTGCCATGTGGTACCTCCGTCCTTCCAGATTGATTTGTATTAGAGTCCAAAGTTCCAAACAAAGACGAGTGTTTTACACTTTGCTAACCCAAACATGTTATTCTGTAAACTTATTCCTAACAAAAAACTTAGTAAATCCTGTTTTCCTAATATTCCTCTTAAAACTCGTTTTGTAAAAACTAATCACTAAAACTTGTTATCCAAACAACCACTTAGAAATTTTCCTAAAATTGTTAGATGGGTCTAAAGTACATCCTATATTTCAACACAAATCCCGGCTTGGTGAACCACGTCTTACATCTTGCTTCCCTCCCGCGAAATCTATGGTTTTCAAGGAGTAGCCACGTTCGATATACCCCAAGTGAGTCGATCAACCGAACTTGAGTCTGAAGCGTGGGCGTCTATGTACTCTTGGGTGTAGCCACTACGAGATGGCAACACAAGATTCTTTCAACAAATTTGGAGATGCACAGTCCCAGTTTACCCTTTATTAAAAAATAAAAAAAGCTCCGCAATTAAAATTTGTGTCTGGATAACCAAAGGCAGTGCACCCAATGCGATCGTCTTTTAAGGCGCACTCGTACCGACAACTTCTCTCAAAGCAAGAAAAAAATGTTTATCGAGCACCAGAATGCAGCACGTCACTAAACATTTGTATCGCAAAAACTAAAACATTTTGTATTTTAAAACAGATGGAGTACAATTTAACATTTGAAGATGAACCCCAAAAGAATCGACTAGTTGATTTTGTCCATGATTTTTTAAAATATGTATACACAACAAAAGTAGGTGATCAGCAAATAACTCAGTTATATACTGTTTCTGATGCCGAAACCAAAAGCACAGCGTGATTGCGCAACAACATATGCTTACCAACAAACAACTGGTTTATTCTCAAAAAAACAAAAACAAAACACCCATGCTGACCCAAATGGGCAGTGATACACGTACGGCAACTTTTCATTCCGTATTGACTGTCAATCTGGCATCATCAACTGTACAACAGTGAGTGAGTCTCCATCAAAGTACAACAGTGAGTCATGATATATGTACTGTGAGTGTGTCATGGAGCTAAATATGTACACCAAAAAGGGCTTTGTCAGCTTCCGATGGTTTATCCCCATCTGGAATGAATTACTAGCTATTTCCACACTTTGACGGCACCGTCTCTGCTGGCCGATATCAGCCTCTGGCTCGACAGGTTGACGGATGCCAGCGCGAGGATGGCGTCCCGGTGGCAGCCAGCAGAATCAGCGGCGGCCATCGCGAGCTGCGTCTTGTGTGTCAACCTGGACGCTGGAGTAGGCTGTTTGCACATTTCCTGCACACATGATGCGTATTCTGTTAGTATCAGGTGAGATTCACAGAGACTGCCCCCTACTGTTTACTAGCACGACAACTGATCTGATGCAAATCAAATAATTGCGGATGAATTGACCATCAAATATTTGAAGGAAACTGAATGTTGATATATACTACTGTGTAACTCCAGAATGGGAACGCCTACGTCTCAGGCGACTGAGAAATATTCTCAGTCGGTTGATGTGGCTGGCTCAATCGAATGGAAACATGCATGGTTTACTCAAACAAAAAACTGCAACCAGAATGCACGAATCTTGGAACCAAAATCCAACGGTGAACAAGATGAACTATTTCTCAGGCGCCTGAGAAATAGCAAAACCGCTCCAGAATATAGGCAACGGAAACTGTTTCCACAAACTTACCTGTACAACCTGCACACCGTAGCTGGATTTTATATCATAGCATTCGTCATTTCCAACTCCTTTCGCTGAAGGACCAGCGATGCAGAAGCTTTGCTCAGGCCTTCAAAATAATCAAACATAGAAGTACGTTATATTTAATCAAACATAAAAATACATTATATTATATTACAGGTGGTGAAAGAAAAAACATATGCAAGAAGCAAGAGAGTAAGTGTAGCACTATTCAACCTGGCCTGGTCCCAGTAGCGTATCTTCAAATCTGTTCCTCCAGTCAACAGATCTCCCCCTGGCAAAGGAAGCAAGCAACGGATGCCTGGAAGGCGTGGAGGCAGATCACTCAATTCCTCGATTCTGTATTTGTAGCTTCCTACTCGCCTAATATCTTTGTTGCTTGTCTTGTTAACAGGTCTTGATGGTGTCTTTGGCATAACAGCCTCGTTCTCGGTGCCTGCTGTCCTGAACATCTGTACAGTGTGTTCAATGTGTCAGATACTGACCATATTATTAGATATATCCATCTTTCAGAAGTGTTGACAGTTTGACACTTGAACAAAATGCTATGAAGCTGATAAAACACTGAAAAGAGAGCAGGGATTTCACATTCTAAATCATGTGAAGTGGCATCGGGAGCTTCTAAATCAGGAAAGAATAGTCTTTCATTTACAAGGGTGTGGCATCAGTGATGTCTCAAAGTCGAATAAATGAGATATGCTATCAAGAGAATACTACAAGAAAGCTAGATTAATTTACCTGGTGGCAGCTACCATTCTCAGCATTCCATAAAGAAACTTCATTGCAGCCTGCGGCCACAAAAACCAGTGGTCTTCCAGCAGAAGATATTGAGTTGTGTGGTGGTATAAGCAAGCATAATTTCTCAATAGGGCTTACTGTGGAATAGTTCCATGAGTTAACAGGCAGCAAAAACCTATGATCCCACAATGTAAGAACACCTCTTGAAGACCCTGAGATGAACCAATTTCCACACTGGCCCATCACAAGTGCCGAGACATAACCCTCCTCCGGTGAGGATTTAAATGACCAAGATTCTGAATTGGTCCTTGTATCCCATTTATGGATGTCACAATGTTCAGTGCTGAAAAGGATGGTTGGGCTAAAGCTGTCCGATGAACAATTGACAACACTGAGAATTGCACCTTCTTTCAGATCTTTCCTTTTTGCATTAACAATGCCAGAATACCTCTCTGTAACACTCCCAACACCACGTGCGCAGTCAACAGAAAACAAGTGCAATGCGCCATCGCTAGCACCAACAACAACCTGTGAACTGCCACAAAGCATTGTTGTACACAGAGCTCGGCTACTACCCAGGCTATAGGTTAACCTTGATCTGAAGGCGATGTCCTTTTCCAACTTTCGTGTATCCCATATCCTGACACTTGAGTCATCTGAAGCCGTCACAAAGAAGGCGTTGTCATCTGACACCGCAATATCATTGACAGACAACCGATGTTCCTGGAGATGTGCAACTAGAACTCCACGAGGCTTCCAACCTGTCTCCAGAGCCACTGCTGATCTGGAGAAGGAGGGTGATACTGCAGTTTCAGAGTTGGAAATGCCATCACCTGTGACAGACGAGCTGCTCTTCATTGAGTCGCTGATGCTTAAATCACCATGCCTGCTACTGAAATGATTCTCTCTAGTCTGGAGGCCTTGAACTGAATTTGATAAACCTGGATGCCGGTTGGATTCCCAGGGCATATATATTTCCCCTAATCCACGCTTATCAGTAGTAACCGAATATGATGGTATTCCTTTAGATAATCCATCATAAAATGAACTATTCACAGTAGATGCATGTGGAGCGTAGCCATAATATAACGATTTATGCGAAGAATTTGAATCTTTGATGTCCAAAGACATGTTGCCTGACAAATTAGATGTTCTCAACCTGACAGCATCTTCCAGAGTGGCCGAGGGCCCACTTTGTGTTGTAGCAGGAATTTTTCCACCATGTAATGTCTGTTCCTTTTTACCATCACCCTTCAGTAAAATGTCTCCTGTGTCCTTGGCAACCTCTAAAGCTTGGTATAAGACTGATTTTGAGACTGGAGGCTTAAGACATGCAAGAAGAGCAGTTTCAGACAATGAAGGTGGCTCCCTGTGCAGAAAATGCCTTAGATGTGGAGAAAGGTACACATAAGTATCTACAGGCCCTAAGCTCTCACTGCAAGCAGCAATAAGCCTTACAGCAGATCGTTTAACCCATTGAATTGGATGACATAGTAGGGGAAGGGTCTTCCCAAATAATCCAACGATTACCCTTTTCCTCAAATAACTGCTTTTGCACATCATGGTTAAGCAGTCCAGTACGTTTACAACCACAGCCTCCATATCATCACTTAGTGCCTGTTCAAGATAGGGCAAGAGATATTCCTCGACACTTCTTGAACCAATGAAGTAGCAAACAACGACAATTTGACCAAAATAAACTGCACGGAGCTGCTCATCATGGTCATTTAGAAATGCTGGAAGTATAGGAAGAAGAAAATCATTACTTTGTCTGTGCCCAAAAAAGTAACATAGGTAACCTATGTCTTGCAGGAGAGCTCTGCGGACATTAGGTGTCTGCTTTGGTCCCATTACCAACTCTTGCACTATATCATAAATATTTCTCCTCAGACGTGCAAGTTGCCGATCAATTTTATCGTCCAGCTTCTTCACTGGTGCATCTGCAAACTGTGATACAGCAGCTACCACTGATTTGTCTAGAGGCCCAGCATCAGCTATGCTCCGACAACGAAGCAGGAACCTATAAGCTGTTAAAGCTAGTTTATAAATGTTACTAGCATAGCAAACTCTAACACTCTCCTCTGTATCATCTGGTAGCAAAGAGAGCATTGGCAGGATGTACTCAGGAAATATCATTGCATCGCTGATAGGAAAGTCTTGAACAAGACAGAGAACATCAGACAAGGTTTCCAAAGCAGCACAGCGAACTATGGCAGCTGGATCTGAAAGCATTGCAATAACATAGGGAATAACCAGCTGTAAGCGACTATCATCATCTATGTATGTGGAAGAAATCTTCAGAAGAATGAGACCGGTCCTTCTCAGTTCTGGTTTTTTGACACTTCGTATGGACGAGCAGATTAACGAGGCAAGCAAGACCATGCCTTCACAGCTCACCTTGGAATGTGTCTGCTGGAAAATGTCAAAACTATAGGTATCCGATTGGGCATTATAACCAGACACTAAAGCAAGTAAGTTACTCTTGGATATCTTGTGCACATGAGATGCATCATTGTTCTTGACTGCCAAGACACTTGCAGTTTGACTTTGAGTTTGATTAACCTGCTGCAAGGGCCCAATACCATTTGCATGGGAAACATTCGAAGCAGCATAACCGTCTGTGTACTGCATGGCCTTTGTGTCTCCATGGTTGTTCCTTTGCTCCACTTCCTTGAGAAGGAGATTGAGGTCTCCGGCAATCTGATGGTGGTCTCCAGGAATATTTCTCTTAACTAAGGATGTGCTTTTGGCAGATTCTCTAGGTGAATTTGTAACTTGTCCTCCAATGCCTTCCTCCCCAGATACTTGATTTTGTTCACCTATTAAGCCACTTATCATCATATCATGTATCCTTTCGAAATTTTCTTGTGTCTTCTCAACCTGCATATATTAAGTAAACTATGTTAGCATGTTCATGGTGAAAAGTGGATGGACCAGAAAATGAACACGAACTTGAACAATCCTTACCCTAGCATCTGAGCCAAGTGGAACAATATCCGAGAAGAACTTGTGCAATCTTGAAAAATATGTTGGAAAAACAACAGTTTCATATTTTTGCAGATAGCTTTTACATGATAGCCTTTCTTTGGGGTCTAACTGAATCATGTGAAGTACCATGTCTTGGATACCAGCATCTTGTATCTGAAAGCACAAATTAATATTGATAACTTTGTCTTGTGATACATGGAACAACAGACATAAGTAGTTGCTGGTATATCTCGAAGCAATGTACCAATCCTAATGTTAGGTGACATCATCACATAGCACCAGAATCAGTGGGACATTGCGCACAAATACAAGCAGGTTTGTATGCAAGCATGTAAGTTTACTCCCTACACCATGCATTTGTAGTACATATAAGTTTCAAAATTGAATTCAAATAAGGAATGTATACCTACAGACTTGTCAAGTTCGTTTTAATTGATTTAGGTCCACACAGGAAATATATATTTTACATGAAAGACCATTCAGACCCTTTGATTGATTGATTATATGCAAGTTGATTAGCTTGATGAATACCAAGCACTTCCATTGTTTACTCAGTTAGTGAGAATTCAGACATTGGAAATTTTATTACCAATTGGAGCTCTAGATTGCACTAAATCTGCAATGGATCATCAACTTAAAATTGCCCGTATTTAGGGCTTCAGAAAAACATGTCATGCTCCGATAGGCAGTAGTAGTAGCTACTACTCTAAGGCACAGTCCAAGAGGTATGAACAGTTCAGTTCAGGACCAATATTTGGGCAGATACCCAGAGTTATGCATCACATAGTACATACGTTCACAATTCTCCTATTCTACTCGTGTTGTTATCTAGGATTCCATGCCAGAAGCTTAGAAGGTATTGCAAACTACAAGTTTCGAACAGAATATCCAAGCAGTCATGTGTTTTGGTCACAAAAATTCAATATCAAGTACACTCTAAAGAACATGGTTGAAGGAATTGTTGGTCCTACTTCACCAGAAACAAATATTACTGGCCCTAAAACAAGAAGTATTTCTGCAAGCACCCATGGAGCTACCAGGGTATACAGTTGCTCAGAAGTGAATGCCAGACATGTCAACCTCAAGTTATATAGGTTAGCAACAACTGCAAAATAATTCTGAAAAAAACAGAGAAAGTATTTCAAAGAGCAAGAAATAACGGAAAAACCTTTTCTAGGGTATGCACAGGGTCATACTGGCCACGCCGATAAGCGAGAATTTGTGAGAGCTCAAAGAGGGGCTGACCTTCCAGGAAAAGTTCAGCAAGAACACACCTGGAAATAAGGCAAATAGTATATACCATTGGTGAAAAATAAAATAAGAAATCTATTAGTTCAGTTTATATTTTAATATGCGATGAGGTATCTATCATTAATATGTGAGTGCAAAAGATAGTGATGAGGTATCTATCATTAAAATGTGAATGGAAAGAAGAAATATAGAAATGAAATAACACAACTCTCGGCCCAAATTAGCAAAGATCTTACACAAGACAATACTGCATACCCGAGAGAAAACATGTCCATAGAACGTTGCAAAGGTGCATCTGCTGAAACTTGGGACTCACCACCGTGTTCATGGAATCTCTGGACAAAAGATGGAATTTAGTTTATTTTCACTGTACAAATAAAACATGTGCCAGAGAAGTTCTAGGCGATCAAAGATATGGCATAAAAGTACAGCACACTATAAAATATATATACAAGGACTGCCTTCAAAATCAACGTACAGAGTCTCTCCTTAAGTCCTTATAAATCAGTACTCCCTCCGTTTCAAAATATAGGATGTTTTAGCTTTGTGAAGCAAATCTATCTAGACTAGTTTTAGTATATAGGTTCATTCATGCTTGGAGTGAATCTACACACTAAAACAAGTCTAGATATATTTTCTTCACAAACCTAAAACATCTTATATTTTGAAACGGAGGGAGTACATCACAAACATGCTATGGATGCTATTACATCTTCAGTAGCAATGTCAGGCTCGATCAATGAATGCTCAAATAAGTGAGTACTTCCACCCACGGTAATAATATTAAACTTTTGTAAGGCATAATTACACAGATCTTCCGACTGCCATATTCTTCTATTTGCTCCATGCCATATTACAGGGCCAAAGTTTTTGGTTCATTTTTTCATTCGGCGTAAAGCAATTATTAAGTGTGTATTTCCTATTGTGCCCTCCTTTATTTTGAATGATGAAGATACAGTTAGAGCAAGCATTTTGATGAAGAGCATCCATTAATAAACATGTAGCAATTCCACCACTGAGAGCAGGCAAAGTGTGATACAGTGGATAAAAAAGCATAGAAATTTTGACTATAATATTGGTGAAGGGACAAACCTCAGGTGCTAGATAGCATCTCCGCCTTCCTCCAGTGTCAAAGAAGAACGAAAAATCAGATGGATCATCATCCGGGATGTAAGTTGGCTTAAAAGACGCAAAGTCCGTGAGGTACAGCCAATTCCATGAGGTAACGAGTACATTCTCACATTTTATGTCACCTAACAGATAAAACAGTGTAAATATAATGGAAGAAAAACACCTCTGCCAATAAAACTTGGAGAAAACCTTCTCACCATGGCAAACTCCCTTACTATGGCTCTGCTCCACGGCATGGATTAACTGCACAACCAAATGAGCTAAGTCGACAACCATATCTGGAAAGGAAAGAAATAAATAATGCCTCTTACATATGCCCTACTAATTTGAGATGCATGATTTATATCTACACTTAGCAGAGGGGCTGTATAACTTCCTACTGTCACGAGTATGATCGACTCCTTCAGCTTTGTAATATATATAATGACCACCCAACAGCAGCGATAAAAAGGAAGAGGGCTCTCACCTGAAAAGCAAGCCATTTCTTCTCAATTTTACTGAGGAAAGGGCGTGTGCTAAGTCTATCATGCAGATTGCTGTAGAAGTACTGCCTGAGGAGATATGCTGCCTTGTCCGTTTGAAACCAGACCTGAAAGACATCCCAAGTAGTGTCAGCATGTCAACAAAGGGAGAGATAAAAACACGTCTGGTGTAACAAAGCCTATCTTTCCACATTGATATGTGATAATGTCATATGTCAATGTTCATCCATGTATCATGTTATGCAAAAACATGAAACTAAGAGAGCATATATTACTCCTAAAAAGCTAAAGGATAACCTGAAATCCTAGTCCCAGAAGCAGAAACCCCTAGAACCAGTTCACTCTCAAACCAACCTTTTGTTGTCTCTGTTGAATGCACGCACTATGCAATCCCCACCAAAGCCAAATAGAGATAATAATAATACACATGACAAAATTACTAAGCCTCACTAAATGCCACAGATCAGCGCGTTAATAAACAGCGAGTGAGTGGCGATGTTTCCTCCGTTCGTAATGCACAAGTCGAAACAGCATAGGAGAGAGTGGTCACCTCACCTGGAAGGGCAAGACGTGGGAGCCCTCGAGCCCCTGGAACGCCCTCCGGATCCGCTCCAGCCTCCGCTCATGCTCCTGCGGGACACACAACAGTAGCAGGCACACAGATCTCAGGACGCGATTAATCCTGCCCAAATCGGAGAAGGGGGTATGATGTATGATGTTACCTTGAGGTCTAGGGGCTCTCCGGCTCGCTTGAAGTAGACCTTGACGAGGAGGAGGCCCTCGTCGTGCTTGCAGATGACGGACTTGAGGAAGCGGCCGCGGGAGAGGACGTCGAGGAGCACGAGGTTGTAGGTGGAGGGCAGGTCGTGCAGGTAGTACTCCGTGGCCGAGGCCTGCGTCGTCCGCGCGATCTTGTTCCCCATCCTCGCCGCCGCGGCGCTCCTACCGCGCCGCCGTCGCGGTGGAGGGTGGGGGTGGGGGGTTTTGCTTCTGGGCGCGGGCACTGCGGAGGGGCGTGGCGTGTGGCGGAGGCGATCGGGGTTTCCGCCGGTGGAATCGGACGGGGAGGCTTGAAGTGTGTCGTGCTGGGCTCTCGATCGGACGAAATCCCCTTCTCTTCTCCCCTGGCCGCGTCCGCGCGTGCGTGTCTGTCCTCCTGGCCTGGCCTGGGCGCGGTGACCTACCTGGTGGGAACCGGGCTCCACTTCCTGTCGTGGTCGTGGAGGGAACAGAAGGAATTCGTTGCCGTTTCTGCTTTACTTTCCCTGGGAAAACAGCATCCTCGACTCTGGGGACGTGTTTGGTTCAGTTCTGTACTCGGGTAACGGAAAAAGGATAGGATACAGCACAATCTTTTCTTCCTCCACCATATCTTCAGTTCACGAACACATAAAATCCCAAGAAAAAAGACCTGATCTAAAAAAAGATCTGGAAAGAGGGGCTCCAAAACAGCCAGAGAGAGATGAGGTGAAGGGATCAAGAGAAGTAGCAGGACGTAGATCAAGGTTGGGGATCCATGGACGCACGTGCTGCTGCCGGTCCACCAGTGCCCTCATGTGCCGCCTCTGCTGGAGATCGAGGGAGGGGTCGCGGCCTGCACCGTTCCCGGCGGCGGCCCCGACGCCAGCGGCGGGACTTGGTGGAGTACTCGCGGGAGACGGGACTTGGTGGAGGAGGACTCGGGAACGGATCTGTTAACGGAGGGGTCTGAGCGGTATCATCATTTTTGTAAAGAGGTGGGACTTGTTTACAGGGAATTTGATTACGGGGAAGTCGAACCAAACATGTTTTAAAGTTTAAAGGTATCTGCTGCCTCCGGAATTAAGTTACGTTACAAAATGGGTGTTTTTTCGTGATGGTACAGGCCTGTAAAGGAGACGCCTTTGTATTTTTCTGCAGCTTGGTCTTTCAATGGTATTTTTCTTCAAGTCTGCATCTTTCAATGGTATATGGATCTAATTTTTCCCTTCGCAAAATGTAGTTCCAAAGAGAAGAATTGTTTCTTTTCCAGAAATAAGAGTATTTGATCATAAAAAAAACTTCTAAACAATTTCAGATATAGAGACACATCCATGGACTAGTGTCATTTTGACTGGCGCCATAAGTGAGATGCTTTGCAACTTGCAAATCTAAAATATAATAATAAGATCTTGCCAAATAAGAGTAGCACCTGATGTACAGCATCGCTAAATGGGACATCGCAGTTCCGCTTACAGCATCGACAGTACATACATGCAATAACTGTTGGTGAATCACACCAAAGATTCAGCTAATCTCACCAGTAAGCTTTACTGGTGGCAAAGTTAACAACAAACAACACTGCTAAAGCACCCGGCGAAACGGTTTCAGCTGACTGAAACTGGGCCTCATTCGACATGCTTCGTCAATCAAACTACACGAGAGGATAATAATAAGCTAAAAACAATGCATCTTGTCGATCAGAGTTCTGATAAGTGTCCCAGCTTCGGTCAACAGAGATGCAGCATCAAACTCCTAGCCTTATGTCAAGGGCTGGTTACGCACCTGCAATGGACACACCAGATTAGCGGTGAACTAGATGCATAGGAGAAAAGGAGCAGCTTATGATGTTAAGCATTCTTACTACTGCTACTATTGATGGCCACTGGCGTCACGAGGCAGCTCTTCGCTTCCATTTCCAGATTCTGCAACGTGTTTTTTTATATTAGTCAAAAAAGACTGCAACACGAGAAGCCTATGATATCAGGAGCAAGGGAACATCAGTAAGTACCAGTAATAGGTGCCAGGTTTTCTTCTTTGTACATTCCAAGAGGAGACCCGTGCACGGATAAGAGCATCTCGCCATTCTTGGGCAACCTTACAGATTTTGGCGTCATGCCGAAAGAGAGTCGACTACTTGTAGCCTGTTCAGTGTTATTGTTAAAATGCAATATGATGTAAGATTAAAAGGCGATTCAAATCAAGCTATTCGTTTCATCTTCCAGAGTTGTAATGTAGAGGGTTAAACACAAACCCCAGGTGTCTGTAGAGAATCTGCTGCTCCTGTCATTTGGCCTTCAGGTAGCTCACCCCAAGTCTTCAAAGCAACAGAAAATGAGTTGTGAAGGGTACAGCAAACTATACAAAGAAATACTTACAAAGTTGTTGAAATCAAAGCTGCTCTCAATGAAGTTCTTCTGCACTGCACACGTCATATAAGGCGAGAAAATCATTTCAGCCAGCTTCTTTGGTGCCTACAACAGTAAATCATCAACAAGCAGATAGCATTCGAACCTGAATCTCCCGAGAAATGAAAACCAACTGCAGTTGTCAATGACGTGATCGAAGCTCGCGAAACCTTGTCATCCCTCTGGTCTCCATTTATGAGATTATCCCACTCTTTCCATTTCAACTCAAGCTCATCCTGCTTCTCATTCGGGACAACTGACACGTTGGGCAAGTTCTCCTGGAAATAGTGCAAGGCACATGTTTCTTCTTGCTCCTTGGAAATGTAGGTTCGCACCAAGCGCAACCGAGAAAGTACGCTCTCAACCTCTGCTGCTTGAATAGCTCTGATGGCAGCTTTCCGACGTTGCACTATTTATTAAGGAGACTAGATTAGCAATTAAATCCTGATCATTACGTTGAGTGAAGTGGACAGTGCTTCTATGAAATGCATCCTTACTGCATTGAATACTGAGCAAGATAGCGAACAAATTTAAGTAGTTAGATTTACTAGCAAAAGGATTTTTTTCCCTTTACTAAATGTTAGTCAGAGTTCAATAAGACATATTAAAGCCAACTGCAAAGAGAATAAGATATTAGTATTACTCTTCAGTACTATGTTTTATTTGAACTAGATTACAAACCTTGACATTAACATTGAGTTTCATGTTCAACCTCGATTGCAGACTGTACCCTACTAAGTACTAACTGTGAGTACAATAACAATGGTGCTGTTACATCTTCAGAAAAATTGTGGATGCTGCATCCTTCAAACCAAAGTCAACATTAAAGAGACAATTTGTTAACTTACTCCTGAAGACAACTTGAACTGTTACTTTCTACAGCTCAATATATGATTTATGCAAAGAAGAGCGACTTGTGCTAAAGCTTTCATGATTGGGGACTGATCCTGCTGGTGGTTATAGGTAGTTGTATAATCTCCCAAGATAGTTTATCTTTTCAAATTAAGGAACCCCCGGCTCCTGATCTTATTTCACAATGGACGGATAAGGCAGGTCTACAATGTACTGTTGACACAGGGATTGATGGAATCGCGCGAAGCCCAAACAAACACCGCATTTAACCGCAAAACGCACAGCTTGACAAGCTGTTACTACAGGCCTACGCAAGAACTGAAGTATTTTTAAACATTTGCATTGTAAGCAGCATTCCATCAGGGATTCAGGGCAGCAACCACAGTATCCCACAACTCACAGGTCTGACTGATAGCTACAAAATATCAAACCTAGAATGGATTTCAAGAATGTTGTGCAGGACAGATGGGAAGGAGCAGGGAGAGAGTTAGGGCTCAGAGACACATACTCTCTTGGTCAGCGAGCCACCGCAGCTGCTCCTGCGCAGGCGCGTCAGGGCCAGGCGGCCCCGGCGGCGGCGGTTTCTGCTGCTTGGTGGCAGGCCCCTTTTTCCCGCGCTTCCTTGGCGGCATCGCCTTGTGCTTCAAGAGAAGATCTCAGGAAGAAAAATCTGGAAAATAAGAAGAAAAACAGACTTACTAATATGAGCCTACAGTTCAAATTCAATCCAAATCTGAGCACTTATGAAATGATAAAATGAAGTGTGAAGTTGATGTCCAGAAATTTTTGAAATGTTTGCCGAAATTTTGAACTGCCCAGAAAAATACAGAAATAACAAACATAATAATATGAGCCTACTCTTCAAATCCAGCTAGCATCGATACAAAATGGCATCTGAAGTTGGTGTCCAGCAAGTTACATGCACATTATTGGTACAACAGTAATAAGCATACAATAGAGAAAGTTCCTGTGACGGTAAATCCATCACCCTGGATCGTTACTGCCCACGACAAGAAGAATTACTTGGGGAGAAGCAGAGTATTATCTACCTGAAGCTCACTGTTGGTTGAAGCAGAGGCCGGAAAGCAGGCGCGTTGCAGACCAGTGCGGGCGCGTCCTCTGCAGATCGGGGCGGACGGGGTCGACGAGCAGCAGACGGCTGCTGCAGAGGGGAGGCCGGTGGTCGTAGTCTTCCTCCGGCACGGCGGTCCCTGCTACAGAGGCGCGGCCGGTTGTCCTTGTCCGGCCCCGGCCTCCATGGCGGCGATGCGGAGCCCCCGACGACCAGAGGAGGGCGGCGCGACTGGGATGAGGGCTGGGAGGGAGCTCGGCTTAGAGAGAGGGGCGGGGGAGGCTGACCGGCGGCGGGGAAAGCTCTACGGCTGCCGGATCTGGGGGCGGGAGGCTCGGGGGCGGAGCGGCGATTATGGGTTCACGAGAGAGAAGGAAATGCGTGGGGGCTCGGGGTGGGGACTGGAGGGGGGGGGGGGTGCAAGGGCGGTTTCCTGGGCGGACGCGCGGGAAAGAATTGAAATCGGGACGGGCGGGACGCGCGGAGGAGTACCGGTACGAGTGGTGAGGACGTGCGGCGGGGAAACGGCGGAGGAGGACCGGTGACCAGCGGCGGAGGGCGATCGAGTGGGTGCGGGCTCGGGACTAGACGAACAGCAGCGGCGGAGAGCGTCTCTCTTTTGGTGATTTTTTTTTCTTGAGATGCTCTTTTGGTGATTTTACTCAGGTAATTATAATTATGTCTTTTCCTATCCCCAGTTCATGTTCTCTCCTCTCCCTTTTTTTGAACGGTGAAGCGGGCACTGATGAAAAAAAGAGGGGATTTGGGTTTTGCTACGGCCGCATCAGTGCTCGGCCGCCCATAACTCGTTCGGCTCACAATATTGTGATTATTTTGTTTCTTGGAAAAATCTACTTAGAGGCGCTGCACGCGCGTCCTTCCGTGCGGCGTCCGCATCGTGCCATCGGATCTTAACTGGACGTGTCAGATTTTTTCAGTACGGCTACTGTGCGGGTGCGTAAATTACCGGTGCACTGTGTTATGCCGCTATAGTATACATACATTGGAATCACCGCCTACCATAGTATACTACAGAAACGCTACAAGGATGCTACGTTGCATGTCACTTCCTGTATAGGACTTATACGCATGTTTTCGGATGCCATCTCTATCGGGTCATGTATCTTAAAATAAAATTATTTGGTAAGCCTAGTAGATAGTACCAACTATTATGTTTTGGACATTCATAACAATAAAAAAATTGATCAGACGGACACAAGGCTTTTTAACTATCACCTAGCGGTGACTTTCGGACCTTGTAGCTGGACTAGAGTAATCTGAAATTGCTCTAATAGACCTGGCAATGTATAAACGACCTCTTAGTTGCATTTAAAAATTAGCAATTGCACTCGAAGAAACTGATAGGTGTGTAACTTAACCTAATAGCTGCATTTAAAAATTAGGCAATTGCGCTAGAAGAAACTGATAGGTGTGTCAAATTAACCTCGTAGCTACATTTAAAAATCAGGCACTCAAAGAAAGTGGTAGGCGAGTCAAATTAAACCGGTAGCTACACTTAAAAATTGGGTAATTGCACTCGAAGAAACCGGTAGGTGTGTCAAATTAACCTGGTAGTTGTATTTGAAAATCGGACAATTGCACTCGAAGAAACCAATAGGTGTGTCAAATTAACCAGCTGCATTTAAAATCAGGCAATTGCACTCGAAGAAACTGGTAGGTGTCTCAAACTGGTAGCTGCATTTGAAAATCGGGAAATTGCACTCGAAGAAACTGGTAGGTGTGTCAAATTAAACTGGTAGCAAGTGCATCTGAAAATCGGGAAATTGCACTTGAAGAAACCGGTAGGTGTGTCAAATTAATCTGATAGAAAGTGCATTTGAAAATCGGGAAATTGCACCCCAAAAAAACTCATAGGTGTGACAAATTAACCGGTAGCTGCATTTGAAAGACGGGCAATTGTGCTCGTAAAACCTGATAGGTTTGTCAAATTAACATGATAGCTACATTTTAAAATTTGATAATTTCTCTCGAAGAATCCAATAAGTGTGTCAAATCAATCAACATGATAGGTGCATTTACTAATATGACAATTGCTCTCGAAAAATCTAATAGGTGTGTCAAATCAACATAATAACTATATTTAAATTTGATGATCAAATAGCCAAGCACATACTCATTTAAAAAGGTCAACGCCATAGTGTTGTAGACACCTTAATTAGGAGTACTCGATACTACCATGGCAGTACTTGGCAGCAAAAAAAAATTAAGTACCAGCTACTTCATCTAGCTAGGTCACGAGATTTAGGAATAGGTCCAGATGTCCTGTGCTAGCCTGCAATAGCAATCAGTAGGCTGCACGCATGCATGTCGGAAGCTGCTCGAAGAGAAATCACGGGAGTCCGCTTGCGAGTCTTTTCGCTTTTGACTGTCGCCGCACTGCGAGAATAATATGCGGCGCCGCGCGGTAGCCCTGTCCTTCTTTCTTTTTAAATCAGAAAAACGGGATACGTCAGCGATACGTGTATCAGAGCCGTATTGGCTGTATCGCCGTATCGAAGACGTACGGTACGCGGACAAGCCACGCCCTTTGACGTATCAATGCTTCGGAGCCAATATCAGGAACTTAGACGAACAGAGAGGAATGGTGTGACGGACGGCGATGACACGCCTTAGCCACACGATGGCGCCGCGGGACAAAGGCGTAATCCTGGGGCGCAAAGAGTTAACTGTGTGCGTGTGGGCCTATGTGCCAGGGTGTCCAGCGCATGTGCTGCGTGAGCTACATAGCCACGACACGTAATCGAAAAATATCAAGCCTGAACAATGGAATAGAAATCAAGTCCTTATCTCTCTCTTTCTCTGTTCTCTTTCTACTCCCAAATTCAGGCGAACCATGTGATCCTTATGCCGGCAATCATACCGGCAACGAGGCTATGACAAATGGACGACGGGTTATCCATGTGAGAAACGAAGGCAACGTACGAGGTTGTGGTAGTCGGCGAGCTTGGCCATGGTGGTGGTAGTCGGCGAGGTTGTGCTGAATCTAAATCCGAGGCTCCCAGCCCCATCCCAAACTCCAAGATAACCCCCGACTGGCAGGCCAATCCCAAGCCGAAACTCGCCCCTGTCGCAGTAGCCTTCTTCCTCATGTAGTCCAGAACAGACTACAAATCAATGGGGGCGACGAGATCCAACAAGATCAGATGCTACCACCATCTCAACATCTCCTATCTCAGATTGCAAGAAAACGAGCATGATCCCTAATTTTACCAGAAGAGGGGATGGGGGAGGAGATGGAGGAGGGGAGCCTACCTTCTAGCGGCCGGCGCCGGGATGGAGAAGGGGGATATGACGGGGAGTTGTAGCTTCCGGGTTGGGAGCAGCCGTCGTCGCCTCCCCTTAGCCGCCGCCCCTGTTGCGAGAAGGAGATCGCGTTTCTTCGTTCGTTCGGGATTGTTTCCACGGGTGAGAGCTCGATTTTTTTTAACCCCGTGGTATGGGGAGGTTTCGGTGAAAACCGGCCGGGCTAGAAACCAAATCTAGCCAATGGGCTGGCTCGGCACGGCCCGTCGCGGCCCGTCTTGCTCATGTGACATTCCGGGCCGGCACGAGGGCCTGGTTTCGAGGCCCGGGCACGGCACCGACGCCTGGCGGGCCGGCCCATGGCACACGAAGCACGTGGGCTGGTTGGTCGTTTTCAGCAGGCCTAGTCAATTTAGCCCTTAAAAACTGCGGAACTCCTATTCTAACATCAAATTTGGTTGGTCTGTTGGTCATGCGGGTGCGGAGGACGCAAGAGGTCCTGAGTTCGAACCCCAAGTGTTGGACATTTTGCCTATATATTTAATTTTCCTGTCTGCTGCAGGCACGGGCCGGGTCGTGCTCTTGCCGGGCTATTTCCGCGGTCCACAGGCCGGCACGTTAAAGCCCGTCCCGATGGCCAGGTTTGCTGAAACCGCACGGGGCGTAACCGAACGCGATATAGAAGCGGGCCTGGATTAAACCTCGACGGTCCAGATCCCGGATGATCCGCGGGGTTATGGCCTAATACCGGCATCGTTGGGGCAAAACGAACAAAGCCTTAATCATCAACTCTCCATCCGATCTTCTGGCAGAGGGGTGTGCATATCTGAATATATTGAGTTGCCAGCCAAACTCGAAAGCATTATCCAAATGCAGTCAGCATACGCAAACCTGACAAAGCCCCGAGATGGTAGCATGTTGTATGTCAATTCCGTAGAGTAGTGTCCAGACCGAGACAATGGCCAAGAGAAGGCGTCGATCAATGGTATGAATGGTAGTCCAAATCCTGACACGCTGGATCATGCTCTGAAGATTTATGACCTATCCTGCTCTCTTTACGAGTCAATGTCTTACTACCGTATGTTGTCAAATACGACTGGCTCCGAGTTCGTGGCTCGATCCTAGTGGCAGCTCCCTTTCTTCACACGACAATAGAACCTTATCGGCGGATGTGCTATCGCATACGAGCACCTCACCTTGGAAGGACATCATCATCAATGACCTCTGAGGCACCGTACTCGTACTCATCTTCCTCTATAACACTTCATTATTCAATTTAGGAAATAGAGTTGGATCTAGGTCTGGGAGCAGAGCGAAGGAAGGTAGGAACGGATAGAAATGGTGACCGGAATTTGGCAACGGTGCTCGTCAGCGAAGTTAGGCGGCGGAGCTAAGGTGGTAGAAGGAGGAGGGGCACATCGAAGCCGGCAGCTTGGAGGTCCCAGGATCGAGCAGTTCGCCGGAGTCGGACTAGCTTGACAAGGAACAAGGACTAGCTTGACGAGGAACAAGAACAAGCCGGAGTCCTCCTTCCGCATACACGTGTGTAACATCCCAAAAATACTAAGCTTGGATCATCAAACACTAATCATCAAAATTAGGATTAACAAAAAATTTTCTAAATAAAATTATGGAAGCATGCATGTGAGTATGCATTTCATTTTGAATTCTTTTAAACCGCCTTTTTTATGTGTTCCTTTGATTTTAAATGGATGCTTAGGTGAAATAAACATCATCTAAACATTTCCCACACTTTTCCTAAAGACAAGTAAATCAAAACAAATAAAATAAGGGAATGGTCATTTTGACCAATTTAACTCCCATGACTACTTTGGCTGTCTCAAACTTTCAGAACCTAACAGAAACTTTTCTGGATCATTACACCCCTTGATTTTACTCATAACAAAGTACCAAGACCCACCTTGTGATCATCCAGAAACTTTCAAATGCATAGTTTAAATGACAATTCAAAATTGAATCTATATCACATGGGAAGATCCCACTTTTTCAAAAACCACTCAAACAAGCTCAACTTTCAAAATCCAAGCATCTGTAGACTCACCAGCACCAACCTAGCACACCCACCAAAAATCTTTTCAAAATTCAAAACTTGACTTCTTGCGGCCATTTCATCAAACACTTGGAGGCAACAAATTAGTTTGGCCAAACTTCACTATTTTGAGCAGTAAATTGACTAAGCCATGTTCACCATTGATCACCCTTGTCTCCCTCAGTGCCAACCAGTGCTTCGACCAACTCTAGCCCCTACCCTTTGCCCCATGCCATGCCAACCCGAGCACCCCCTTGCCAGCCGACCATGGCTAGCTAGCCAGAGCAAGCACCAAGCCAAAACAGCATGTCTAGGATACAGCCCACCGTCCACCGCCACCCCCTGTCCCGCGCTCTAACCCTGCCAGCCACTGGACCACACGCACGGACCGCGCCCAGCTCGCCAGCAACCATGCCGAGCATGCGCCAGAGCGCCACCCTCGACTGAAGCCCACAGACCACGCGCCGCCCTCGCCGCGTGCATACTCGATCACCACCGACCCAGGAGACCACCAGACATCCTCGTTCGCCGCCCCCTACCATCGCCCATGCCGATAGACGTCTGTACCACCGCCCCAGACGAGCTCACTGCGGCGCCTGTCGGTCCCTCGCCGATCAGAATAGAGGCCACCCCCAGTCGAATTCTTTACACCATTCTACTCCCCTCTCCTCACTGATCGTGCCACACCGTTCTCGGAGCAAGGAGAGCACCACCTCGTCGGAATTTCACCGGAGCCCGCTGCCTCTGGAGAAGAAGGGAGCCAGCGATTGGAGCCGCCCCAAGAGGAGCCACCGGTACCAGGAGATTCGCCGTCGTTGACTTCGTCATTCGCCCGCCTCGTCGACCCTCGCCTGTACCCCGGTGAGCCCCCAACGACCCCCACTGGCCGCGCTAGGTTTCTGTCTCGCCGGCGTTGCCCAACTTCGACGATGACTCTCAGCCATTGGATTAGAACCAGATGGAACGCACCACAGCGTCCCATACCGCTTCGCACCCCCTCGTCTCACTGACGCGTGGGGACAGCCACTTAAACAGCCATGAAGCGCGCTTAGCAGAGCCGACCAAAGATCGTTTCCCGCGCAGCCCAGATATTTGAATTAAACCTTTTCTATTTTATTTCAAACACACTTCTGTACCCAGTTTCAAAAATCAACCCAGGTCGACTCAGTGCACCAATTTGAATGAAACCAATTTTGTTAGCAAGGTCTGGAAATGCTGAATCCAAACCCGTTGGATTCAAGTCATTTGGATCTGTAGATCATCCTTGGTAAAAATAACAATGCAGAAGCTTTTCTGCATTCAAACATTTTTCAAAGTTAAACCACAATAGCTTTTGAGTTGATTCCAACTCTCAAAAATCACATTTAACTATACCTTTCAGAATATATAAAAATATATAGGTTTACTTATAGAAATAATGTTCAAGTAATAAAAGAATGCCACATAGGCATTTCTAGACACATTATTTAATCAAAATAAAAGGGTAAAACCTTATTAAATTGTGACACCACTTTAAATAACTTTCCCATGGACTAAAATATGTGGTGATGACATGTGTCAACATGATCCTATGTTTGGTTTGGAGAATATTAAATCTTAAGTAGTTTTTCAATGAGTAGAAATTACTTTTCTAAAAATAAAAAGGGATTTAAACCAAACCTTAATCTTGTAATGTTAGTGATGATGCTAGATCATCTATAGGACCCTTTTGTGTGATGATTGCAAGTAGTTAAGTATTTCTTGGTGATTATGTACATCGTATTTATTTATAGACGCTAGTACCGATCAAGGATACGAGGAGGAAGGAAGATTCTACGAAGAAGAAGCCGAGGAGAACTTCAACCACTGCTCTGCACAAGGCAAGCTAACACTTGCAATTTAGCAAGCTTATACTGATAATGTGCAAGCTAACACTTGCAAGATACTCTACTTTAGCAAGCCTAATACTACTAGTGAATGTGCAAGTTACTACTTGCTTGTTACCATGCCAACCATATGCCTTAAGCATATGTGATCATACCCACTTGATAACCCAATCCTAGTTTTATTTGCAAGCTTCTACTTTTTTTTCTTTATCAAAGCTTTAACTTAGAGTTGACTTAAGTAACTCGTAGATCCTAGAAAGATATGTTTGAAGGATGCATAAAGAACATAAAATTTGGCCTAAGTTAGAAACCTTGATATCATCCTAAGATATAAGGTTGTATTTAGTTGAAACTCTACTAGTTACCACCCCTCATTAGTGCTACCCCCACTTATATATGCTAGTGCTAAGCATAAAACTTTATCAACTTTAGATGGGATTACTTGGTGAAAATGGTTATGAAAACCTTAGAAATGATGGATCATTCTACTGAGATGTTTTGACATATGTTTCCGAACGCAGATGATTTTGGTGACGAAAATGTTGAGGCATGAGCCTTAGCCCTTTATAAAACTGATGGTTGTCTGGATGCGATATCATTCCAATGTTACCGTACAACCACAATACCCGAAGATTGGGTAGGGCTTTACCGGAAGCTTATATACCTTAGTATTAGTTCCCTCAAGGCCAAGGTCTGAGCTGAGGCTACCTTATGAAGATTTTCCACCTGTGCAGTACCCAAGATGACAGTCGGTCATGGTTGGGAGGCCAAACTCACTGGAGAGGTGCTTATACTAGGACGTGTAATTGAAAGGTTACGATTGATTATCCGCATACTGAGTATGGTGAATTCAGGATTTGTTCCTGACGGATGTATCGAATGTTGTGGTGAAAGTGTATAATCTCTGCAGAGTGTCAAACTATTCGAATAGCCGTGTCCGCGGTTATGGACAGTTGGAGTGGCCATACTGTTTCCCGTCAGATGTTTTCAAAATGACTTGTGAAATGAATTGAGATTTTGACTTGACCACAACAGAGTTGTGACATGAGTTACAAGTTCCCCCTTTAGGAGTTATAAAATTGTGACTAGTTTCTTTCTGAACTTAGTAGAGATAAATCTGGCTTTTTGCAAAACAACCCTAGATCCTAGTGTCCTATTATCAAAAACCACCTTCACTTGTTAGTATTAGTTTGCGAGTACTTAAAGAGTACTCATGGCTTTGTCCCTGGCTATTCCCGTGGCCAGACTATGAAGAGGAGTACCTGGAAGATGGACCCCAGGAAGGTTATGACAACTAGGATCATCTCCCATCGTCAGCATTGCCTGTGACCCCGAAAATGGAGCTTCGCCTACGCTACCGTTATTATTACGTATTTCCACTGCTTGAAATTGTATTAAGAACTGGATCATGAGATCCTTATTTGTGTAAGACCTTATATATGGTTTGTAATGGATGATGTACGGTGGTATCCAATTCTGTTATGTCTCGCAAAAATGGTAATCCTGGGATTGCGATGTATGGCATAACAGGCATCTGGGATTAAAAATCCGGGTGTTGACAAGTTGGTATCAGAGCCATCCTGACCCTAGGAGACCCTAGTTAGACTGGACGTTTGAATCAAAAACTTAGTTTCAAAACCAAAGGAAGCAAATATTTACAAAAACTTATTCTTCTTCTTATCTCTTTGATTCTTTCATGAAAATTCATGTTCCTCAAAAACTCTTGCAAAATACATAAAATTTTGACACACTTGATCACTCTACTAACTTATTCATCCTATATTCTTATAGATGGACGTGAAGTACATCAAGTTTTATCAGTTGGGGAATGGAGGAGACCTTATCTTTGAGAGGGATTTGGACCAGCTTTCGGAACTTCCGAGCGCGCACTTTGAGTTCTTCGGAGCTCAGCTCAATGATCAAGGAGGAGAAGATCTGTAGTGGCTAATTGTTGCAAGTTTCCGAGGAAAGATTGAACCTCCCACTGCTGAGGGAATTCATTTTACCTTAAGAGAGAACAACTGGCTCGATGGACTTGCTAGGGCCATGCAGGAAGCTCTTGCCCGTCTGTGTGGGCAAAGCATCAATCAGATCAAGGGAACCCGCTTTGAGTTCTGCCCAAGGCGTGATGCTAATGGACAACCACTGGAAGCCCCATACCACCCCGAGCTGAAGACTCAATTGGACCACCTTAGCTTCATGATGTACGATCGTCAGCAGGAGTTGGATAACTGTCGTGACTACTCCAACCACAAGTCTGCCATCATCAAGACGAAGGATCAAACCATCGCCATGCTAGCGAAGGATCGCAAGTCTCGTCGCCGTCAGCTCGACAAGAAGGAGCGCATTATTGCCCGTCTCCGCCACCGCATCTCATCTTTGGAGGAGACCATCCACGAGAGAGACATGCAGTTGGAGGAAAGGGAGAATGCAGGAGAGGATCTTCGTGGAGACCCCTACTCCTATCTCAGCGATGATGATGATTTTCTAGAGGATCAGGCCACGGACTTCTTCACCGATGAAGATGATTTCGCCTTCATCGATGATGATAAAAATGATGAAGCCACAGATTCCAAGGAGTAGTAGCACTTGAGCACTAGCGTAGTGAGTAGTATTCGGTCCCACTGTATCGTAGTTTACAGAATGGTTCTTAAAACCATCTGTTTTTCCTTGTTGTGGTGTGTATTGTATCGTGTGAATGGACGAATGAAAAGCAAGTTGCTAGAAAATCTGAGTCAAACTTTAAAACTTTTCAAAGTCCCCAAAACGTTAGAAATTTCCCTCTTTTCTCATAATCTATCTCAATCTTCAGATGCCACGCAGAGGAAGTGGTTCATCCCCGGACCCGATGTTGCAGATCCTGCAAATGTTGACTTCTGACCGCGAAGCTGAAAGAGCGGAACTTCAAGCCAACCTAGCCACTCTGCAACAGATAGCTCAGCTAGCCCACAACAACCAAGGCCACGGAAATCAAGATAACCATGGATCTAAGCTCAAGAATTTCCAGAATACCAACCCACCTGTTTTCACTAAGTCAGAAGAGCCCCTAGACGCATATGATTGGCTGCAAACCATGGAAAATAACTTAGAAGTCGCCGGAGTGGAAGCCAACGAGAAAGTTCTGTTTGCCACCCACTATCTAGCCGGAGATGCCAGGGCATGGTGGAACAGTGTTCGTGCAATGACCAGAGGACAGATGATGACCTGGGAGGAATTCAAGGTCAAGTTCAGCAGAACCCATGTGCCATCGGGTTTGATCAAGAGGATGAGAGACGAGTTCAGAGAAGTGAAGCAAGGAAGGATGACTGTAGTGGAATACCGTGACAATTTTTTGTCATTAGCTAGGTATGCCCCGGATGAGATAGACACGGAAGCCAAGAAGAAAGTGAGATTCATGAATGGTCTGCATGATGAGATGTAGACGGTGTTAGTCAATATCCCCTTTGCGGATATTGAAGCCCTTGTCGAATCTGCCATCCAGATGGAAGGAAAGATCAACCAAGCCAATAAGAACCGCAAGCTTCGTATGATGCATCAGCCAGGAACCCATCAGACCCCAAAGTATCGCCCTAACCCATCTCCAGGATTTGCCCCAAGAACCAACAGACCCCCGATGAACCGTCCCACCTATCCCAACCGTGGAAACCCTAGACCCGGAGGAAATCACAACAACCCCGGCAACTCTAGCAATTTCAACCGTGCCCCACCCAAGTTCAACACCAGCAATGTTGCCACCAACACCAACACTGCCCCAAGGACTGGAAGCAATGTTGTGCCTGTAGCGGCCAAGGACAAGTCGCAAGTGACTTGTTATGACTGTGGAAATAAGGGTCACTACTCCAACGAGTGCTGCAACAAGAACAATGCCGCAGCACCCAATGCCAATGCCCTAGCTCAGCAATAGCGTCGTGTTCAGCCCGAAAGAAGGTTTGCCCCAGGGAATTCACTCAACCGCAATGGTCGTCTTTTTCTCATGCATGCTGAAGAAGCTCAGGAAGCGCCAGACGTCGTGCTGGGTATGTTTTCTGTTAATTCAGTACTTGCAAGGGTGTTGTTTCATTCTGGTGCATCGCATTCATTTGTCACTGAAGAATTTGCATGCACTAGTAAAATTCAACCAACCAAACTGAAGCATGTAATGATTGTTCAAATTCCCGGATCAACCACCAAGGCTAGGCAAATTTGCAAAGCCGTCCCTATTCGAATCCATGGCATAGATTTTTATGCTAATCTGATAGTACTCGGAACTAAAGGTTTGGAAGTAGTACTAGGAATGGATTGGATGTCCAAACATAAAGGATTGATTGACTGTGCCAAGAAAGCCATCACCATGACCAGTCTGTGGAATATCGACGAGCATATATCTGAAACCTTACCTCGTCAATTCAAATGCAATAAGAGTATAGCCCAACCTACCATGGACCAAGTCCGGATAGTCTGTGAATACCTCGATGTATTTCCAGATGTTTTGCCCGGTATGCCCCCAGATCGGGATATCGAGTTTATCATCGAACTAATCCCCGGAACAGGACCCATAGCCCAGAGACCCTATAGTATGAACCCATCGGAGCTAGAAGAACTGAAGAAGCAACTAGATGCCATGCTGGAAATCGGATTGATTCAACCAAGTGCGTCACCATGGAGATCACCTGTCTTGTTTGTGGACAAGAAAGATGGAGGTAACCGTTTGTGTACGGATTATCGAAAGTTGAATGATGTCACCATCAAGAACAAGTACCCCTTGCCCAAGATAGAAGATTTGTTTGATCAGTTGACCGGTGCTAAAGTGTTTTCTAAGATTGATCTTAGAACTGGTTATCATCAACTCAAGATTCGTGCAGAGGATATTCCAAAGACTGCCTTTACCACCAGATATGGACTATACGAGTATACTGTCATGTCTTTTGGATTAACTAATGCCCGCTTATTTCATGAACCTCATGAATAAGATTTTTATGGACTTCTGGATAAGTTTGTCGTTGTTTTCGATGACATTCTGATTTACTCCAAATCAGAAGACGAACATGAGCTACACCTAAGGACCATTCTTGGAACCCTTAGAGAGCATCAGTTGTATGCCAAGTTTAGCAAATGTGAATTCTGGTTACATGAGGTAGGATTCCTCGGTCACATTGTATCAGCCGGAGGAATTGCCGTTGACCCTGCCAAAGTAAAAGATGTAGAAGATTGGCAAGCCCCAACCACTCAAACCCAAGTCCGTGCATTTCTCGGATTGGCGGGATATTACCGCAAGTTCGTAGAAGTATTCTCAAGTATCGCTAGACCTATGACCCAATTACTGAAGAAGGACAAGAAGTTTGAATGGACTGACAAATGTGAAGCGAGTTTTCAAGAACTCAAGAGGAGATTGATTTCAGCCCCAATCTTGATCATGCCGGATATCACGAAGTCCTTCGATGTGTATTGTGACGCATCCAAGATCGGTCTCGGATGTGTGCTAATGCAAGAAGGCAAAGTTATATCTTATCTATCTCGACAATTGAAGCAACATGAGCAAAATTACCCAACCCATGACCTCGAACTCGCAGCCGTAGTTCTAGCCCTGAAAACATGGAGACATTACCTGATGGGAAATCGTTGTGAGATCTATTCGGATCACAGGAGCCTGAAGTATATATTCACTCAGAAGGAGCTGAATATGAGACAGAGGAGATGGATTGAGCTAATCAAGGATTATGATCTGGACATTCACTATCACCCTGGTAAAGCCAATGTGGTAGCCGATGCCCTTAGCAGATTGCCGTGCCGCTTGAACTCCATGATTTTGAAGGAGCAACCAAGCTTGCACAAGGAGATGGAAGATTATCGAATGGAATTAGTGAGTGAAGGATTTTTGGCTAGCATAGAACTTCAACCCACTTTGATCAGCCAGATCAAAGAGGCGTAGAAAGGAAATGCTAGTATCGACGGAATCAAACGTCGTATCGGTATAGGCAAAGTACCCGGATTCACCGAAGACGAAGAAGGAGTTCTGTGGTACAAAGGACGCCTTTGTGTACCAGCAGATTCTGAGTTGAAGGAAGTTATTCTGAAGTAAGCTCATGATACTCTTTATTCTATCCACCCCGGAGGAACTAAGATGTATCAAGATTTGAAAGAGCAATTTTGGTGGCATAAGATGAAGAGAGAAATCGGAAGCTATATCGCCAAGTGTGATATATGTCAGCAAGTCAAGGCAGGACATCAAAGACCCGCTGGATTATTGCAACCCTTGCAGATTCCGGAATGGAAATGGGATTCTGTTGGAATGGACTTTATCACTGGACTGCCTACTTCTAGTAGGGGAAATGACTCTATCTGGGTCATAGTGGACAGATTGTCCAAAGACGCCCATTTCTTGCCCGTCAAGACCACATATCAGAGTTCGAAGCTAGCGGAGTTGTACATCGCTAGAATAGTTAGTTTGCATGGAGTCCCTATGAACATTGTATCGGATTGAGGAACTCAGTTTACCTCGAGATTCTGGAAGAAAGTCCAAGAAGGTTTAGGAACCCGCCTAGATTTCAGTACCGCGTATCACCCTCAGACCGATGGACAAACGGAGCGAGTAAATCAAATACTCGAAGATATGCTGAGAGCCTGTGTGTTAGAATATGGATCCAAGTGAGAAGACTGCCTGTCGTTTGCAGAATTTTCATACAACAACAGTTATCAAGTGACATGGTTATACCCTACGGGTACGTGATCTCAGCATACCTGGTCCAGCCCAAGGAAGGCCCACGGCAGATGTACACCGGCCCATGAAGATTTTCGGGTGGCCAAGGCCCATGATGCCTTCGGATCCTTGGAGAGCAAGACTAGCGTAGATAGGAAATTCAAAGGGGTAAAACCCTAGAACTTGTAACCGACTAGGTTTATGCCCGGGACCTGCCTAAGTCTATATAAAGGCTAGGAGGGCACGACCTAGATCTCTCTCTCATACTTTCACATACACACCTCCACGCCAAATCGAATCTGCGCACCCCTGTAACCTTCGGTTCCGCCGTAATCAAGAGCATACAAGCAGGAGTAATCCCCGTGTTTTCCATCCGGGGGCCTGAACCTCGGTAAACCTCGTGTCCCCGTGTTGCTTGTTTGCTAACCGTTCCGTGATCTCCAGCATCCCCATCTTCTCCAAAACCCAAGTCCATAACAATGGGCATTGATGAGATCAAACCTCGTCATCAAGCCAGTTTGAAAATGGCCCCCTTTGAGTTCATGTACGGAAGAAAGTGTCGCACCCCTTTGAACTGGTTGGAAGTAGGAGAGAGTCAGATTTTCGGACCCGACATCCTACGAGAAGCAGAAGAGAAGGTTCAAAAGATTCGTGAGCACCTCAAGACAGCCCAGTCTAGACAAAAGAGTTACGTCGACAAGAGACGTCGAGACCTCGCCTTGAACATAGGAGATTTTGTTTATCTGAAAGTGTCGCCATTGAAGGGAATGCAGTGTTTCCAACTCAAGGAAAGTTAGCCCCCAGATATATCAGACCTTTCAAGATTCTGAACCGTCGAGGAGAAGTGTCGTATCAATTGGAACTACCCGAAGAGATGTCAGCCGTGCACAATGTGTTCCATATCTCGTTACTTCGCAAGTGCCTCGAAGTTCCAGAGAAGACGGAAGTGTTCAAAAATATAGATCACCAGACCATAGAGATCAACGATGACCTAACCTATCCCGAAGTACCCATCCGCATTTTGGAAGAAGCCTTCAGAACTACCCGAACCCGAAGCATCAAGTTTCTCAAGATTCAGTGGAGCAACCACACAGAAGAGGAAGCTACCTGGGAGCGCGAAGACCACATCAGGACGGAGTTTCCCGATCTCTTCAAATCCTGGGTAATATTTTTCGTCCTTTTTCAAATCTCGGGACGAGATTTTGTTTAAGGGGGGAAGGTTTGTAACATCCCAAAAATACTAAGCTTGGATCATCAAACACTAATCATCAAAATTAGGGTTAACAAAAACTTTTCTAAATAAAATTATGGAAGCATGCATGTGAGTATGCATTTCATTTTGAATTCTTTTAAACCACCTTGTTTGTGTGTTCCTTTGCTTGTAAGTGGATGCTTAGGTGAAATAAACATCATCTAAACATTTCCCACACTTTTCCTAAAGACAAGTAAATCAAAACAAATAAAATAAGGGAATGGTCATTTTGACCAATTTAACTCCCATGACTACTTTGGCTGTCTCAAACTTTCAGAACCTAACAGAAACTTTTCTAGATCTTTACACCCCTTGATTGTACTCATAACAAAGTACCAAAGCCCACCTTGTGATCATCCAGAAACTTTCAAATGCATAGTTTAAATGACAATTCAAAATTGAATCTATATCACATGGGAAGATCCCACTTTTTCAAAAACCACTCAAACAAGCTCAACTTTCAAAACCCAAGCATCTGCAGACTCACCAGCACCAACCTAGCACACCCACCAAAAAACAATTCAAAACTTGACTTCTTGCGGCCATTTCATCAAACACTTGGAGGCAACAAATCAGTTTGGCCAAACTTCACTGTTTTGAGCAGTAAATTGACTAAGCCATGTTCACCATTGATCACCCTTGTCTCCCTCAGTGCCAACCAGTGCTTGGACCAACTCTAGACCCTACCCTTTGCCCCATGCCATGCCAACCCAAGCACCTCCTTGCCAGCCGACCATGGCTAGCTAGCCAGAGCAAGCACCAAGCTGAAACAGCATGTCTAGGACACAGCCCACCGTCCACTGCCACCCCCTGTCCCGCGCTCTAACCCTGCCAGCCACTGGACCACACGCACGGACCGCGCCCAGCTCGCCAGCAACCATGCCGAGCATGCGCCAGAGCGCCACCCTCGACCGAAGCCCACAGACCGCGCGCCGCACTTGCCGCATGCATACTCGATCACCACCGACCCAGGAGACCGCCAGACATCCTCGTTCGCCGCCCCCTACCATCGCCCATGCCGATAGCCGTCTGTACCACCGCCCCCGACGAGCTCACTGTGCGCCCCGTCAGTCCCCTCGCTCGACTATAAATAAGGCCACCCCCAGTCAAATTCTTCACACCATTCTACTCCCCTCTCCTCACTGATCGTGCCACACCGTTCCCGGAGCAAGGCGAGCACCACCTCGTCGGAATTTCACCGGAGCCCGCCGCCTCTGGAGAAGAAGGGAGCCAGCGATTGGAGCCGCCCCAAGAGGAGCCACCGGTACCAGGAGATTCGCCGTCGTCGACTTCGTCGTTCGCCCGCCTCGTCGACCCTCGCCTGTACCCCGGTGAGCCCCCAACGACCCCCACTGGCCGCGCTAGGTTTCTGTCTCGCCAGTGTTGCCCAACTTCGACGATGACTCTCAGCCATTGGATTAGAACCAGATCGAACGCACCACAGCGTCCCATACCGCTTCGCACCCCCTCGTCTCACTGACGCGTGGGGACAGCCACTTAAACAGCCCGCGGAAGCGCTGCGCTTAGCAGGCCGACCCAGTATCGTTTCCCGCGCAGCCCAGATATTTGAATTAAACCTTTTCTATTTTATTTCAAACACACTTCTGTACCCAGTTTCAAAAATCAACCCAGGTCGACTCAGTGCACCAATTTGAATGAAACCAATTTTGTTAGCAAGGTCTGGGAATGCTGAATCCAAACCCGTTGGATTCAAGTCATTTGGATCTGTAGATCATCCTTGATAAAAATAACAAGGCAGAAGCTTTTCTGCATTCAAACATTTTTCAAAGTTAAACCACAATAGCTTTTGAGTTGATTCCAACTCTCAAAAATCACATTTAACTATACCTTTCAGAATATATAAAAATATATAGGTTTACTTACAGAAATAATGTTCAAGTAATAAAAGAATGCCACATAGGCATTTCTAGACACATTATTTAATCAAAATAAAAGGGTAAAACCTTATTAAATTGTGACACCACTTTAAATCACTTTACCATGGACTAAAATATGTGGTGATGACATGTGTCAACATGATCCTATGTTTGGTTTGGAGAATATTAAATCTTAAGTAGTTTTTCAATGAGTAGAAATTACTTTTCTAAAAATAAAAAGGGATTTAAACCAAACCTTAATCTTGTAATGTTAGTGATGATGCTAGATCATCTATAGGACCCTTTTGTGTGATGATTGCAAGTAGTTAAGTATTTCTTGGTGATTGTGTACATCGTATTTATTTATAGACGCTAGTACCGACCAAGTATACGAGGAGGAAGGAAGATTCTACGAAGAAGAAGCCGAGGAGAACTTCAACCACTGCTCTGCACAAGGCAAGCTAACACTTGCAATTTAGCAAGCTTATACTAATAATGTGCAAGCTAACACTTGCAAGATACTCTACTTTAGCAAGCCTAATACTACTAGTGAATGTGCAAGTTACTACTTGTTTGTTACCATGCCAACCATATGCCTTAAGCATATGTGATCATACCCACTTGATAACCCAATCCTAGTTTTATTTGCAAGCTTCTACTTTTTTTTCTTTATCAAAGCTTTAACTTAGAGTTGACTTAAGTAACTTGTAGATCCTAGAAAGATATGTTTGAAGGATGCATAAAGAACATAAAATTTGGCCTAAGTTAGAAACCTTGATATCATCCTAAGATATAAGGTTGTATTTAGTTGAAACTCCACTAGTTACCACCCCTCATTAGTGCTACCCCCACTTATAGATGCTAGTGCTAAGCATAAAACTTTATCAACTTTAGATGGGATTACTTGGTGAAAATGGTTATGAAAACCTTAGAATGATGGATCATTCTACTGAGATGTTTTGACATATGTTTCCGAACGCAGATGATTTTGGTGACGAAAATGTTGAGGCATGAGCCTTAGCCCTTTATAAAACTGATGATTGTCTGGATGCGATACCATTCCAATGTTACCGTACAACCACAATACCCGAAGATTGGGTAGGGCTTGACCGGAAGCTTATATACCTTAGTATTAGTTCCCTCATGGCCAAGGTCTGAGCTGAGGCTACCTTGTGAAGATTGTCCACCTGTGCAGTACCCAAGATGACAGTCGGTCATGGTTGGGAGGCCAAACTCACTAGAGAGGTGCTTATACTAGGACGTGTAATTGAAAGGTTACGATTGATTATCCGCATACTGAGTATGGTGAATTCAGGATTTGTTCCTGACGGATGTATCGAATGTTGTGGTGAAAGTGTACAATCTCTGCAGAGTGTCAAACTATTCGAATAGCCGCGTCCGCGGTTATGGACAGTTGGAGTGGCCATATTGTTTCCCGTCAGATGTTTTCAAAATGACTTGTGAAATGAATTGAGATTTTGACTTGCCACAACAGAGTTGTGACATGAGGTACAAGTTCCCCCTTTAGGAGTTATAAAATTGTGACTAGTTTCTTTCTGAACTTAGTAGAGATAAATCTGGCTTTTTGCAAAACAACCCTAGAGCCTAGTGTCCTATTATCAAAAACCACCTTCACTTGTTAGTATTAGTTTGCGAGTACTTAAAGAGTACTCATGGCTTTGTCCCTGGCTATTCCCGTGGCCAGACTATGAAGAGGAGTACCTGGAAGATGGACCCCAGAAAGGTTATGACAACTAGGATCATCTCCCATCGTCAGCATTGCCTGTGACCCCGAAAATGGAGCTTCGCCTACGCTACCGTTATTATTACGTATTTCCACTGCTTGAAATTGTATTAAGAACTGGATCATGAGATTCTTATTTGTGTAAGACCTTATATATGGTTTGTAATGGATGATGTACGGTGGTATCCAATTCTGTTATGTCTCGCAAAAATGGTAATCCTGGGATTGCGATGTATGGCATAACAGGCATCTGGGATTAAAAATCCGGGTGTTGACAGTGTGTCAATGGTATGATCTATGACCTTTGACCTTTGCTGGATCTTGGAGTGGTGTGCCGGAGTCTAGCTGGAGAGAAAAATATTATTTTCCGACGTGCCTCTATGTGGCTCCCAATAGTGTGTCCTTCACCTTATACACCCACTCCAGGCCTAATCACGCGGTGGCCAGGTGGTGAGGTGTCGGGTTGAGTTCTCCTCGATGGCCCTCATCTCTTCCTCCATCGCACGCCTCTAGCTGGCGTGCGACTTTGCATTCCTGAACGATCTGGGCTCTTTCGCGGCGAGGAAGTGAAGCTCCTCGTTCGGCTCCATAGTCAGACTTGCTCGAGTACGTTCCACAAGCTATGAAATTGGTGCTCCAACTTGGAGTTGTCTTCTTCATCAAGCGTACTTGCATACCTTGACGAGGCGAGACGAACTCAACGTTAGTGATATCCAGAGTTGGGGACTCTACTGCTAGGTTCCGGGTGTCGATGGCGAGCTAGCTAGGAAAAGACTCACTCTCGGCGTTTCGAGTCAGCGTTGGCGGTGAGTCGAATCCTAGACCGCACTCCCATCTCATGTATTCGAAGGTGTTGACCGACGTCTTCGTATAGCTCCAGTACAAGCGTCGCTCTCATCGAACACAGTGTCACATGTGATGTGGCCTCGACCTTACTTCTGTTATAAACGCGACAAGTAAAATAAATAAATAACGAACAGACACATGCAAGAAAACAGTATTTTTAACTTAGAAAAACCTCTCCAAAGAGAAGAGGACAAAACCACAGGTTGTCAAACTTCACTATACCAAGAGTATTTACACAATACCATCGATTTTGGATGAAGCGATAAACCAAGTCTATCGACGACGGGCCTCACTTTGCTCCGTCAAAATTTAACCTTCTTATGGATTTGCTCAGGACTTAACTTTGGTCAAAGTACACGATCGAGGTTGGCAAATCAGGTAGGCAGACAAGGAGGCCCTCCGACCTCACTCCCAATGATTGCATGTTAGCGGTTTATATTGTCTGAATCATGCCGCCAGATTGTACGCCGCATGTACACATTACATACTACTCCCTCCGTTTGGGATTATAAGTTCTATACGAATACCTAGGTTGTTAATTTGATCAATAAAATATTATTTATATATCATAAAAATTCTATCATTAGAAAATATAACCTCTAAAATTTCTAATGGTATAATTTTTATGCTATAATATTTATATTTTGTTGTTCAAATTAGCAACCTAGTTATCCGTGCGGGACTTATAATCCCAAACGGAGGGAATAGTTGCCTGGTCCGTTACCTGACACGTGTCCTGTTTTTTCCCTAAAGATCCCATTACTGCAAAACATCCCGCTTTTGCTATATATGTTCTCGCTTTTGCTTCCGAAGAAAAAAACGGTTCGTTTTAGAAACAGAACGTCTCGCCGGAGACCTCACCGGAGACCTCGCCGAAGACCATGCAGCAAACAAATTGTGTTACTGCAGCAAAACCAACTTTGCCGGAGACATCGTCGGAAAAAACTCGTCGGTGACTCTCGTCGAAGACCTTGTAGCAAAAAGTTGACACTGCTGTAGCAAAACCACAAGACGGTTGTAGCAACAAATGTTTTCTAATGTAGCAAAAAAATGACTTCGTCAAATACATGGGCGGAGAATTTAGCCGGGAGAGTTTGCCAGAGAACTTACAGCAAAAGTCAAGCCGACCGCCACTGGCAGCAACCACAACCTCCCATGGCAGCGACCAAGGCTGCCCGTGGAAGCAAGCTCGGCTGCCCGTGGAAGCAAGCTCGGACACCGCTGGAAACAAGTTTGGTCGCCGCAGCAGCAACCACGACCACCCAAGGAAGCAAGGTCAGATGCCCATGGAAGCACGTGCCGAGAAGCACGTGCCGACTTCCGCAAGCGAGCATCTCTGTGGTCCAAAAAGCTCTCCATGGCCGAGCTCTCTGTGGCCATGGCGGGCGCGGCGGCTACAGAAGACGAAGAATTAAGGCACCAAGGCGATGGCCGCGCTGACCTCTGTGGGCGAGCGTCTTCATGGTCAAATGCTATCCATGGCCGAGATCTCCATGGCCATGGCAGACGCGGGCGCACGGAGATGGGATGGGGCGGACGAGGATGCGGTGGCGGCACGCGGCACCGACACGCAGAGGCAACAGGCGAGCCACAGGTCGACGGCGAGGCCGAGCCGGCGGCGACAGCAGATGGAAGTGTTCTTGGGAAAACGAACGGAGAAAATTTGGGAAAGAGATAAGGTCTAGGTGGACCATGCTAGCAAGTTGCCGTATCGTGCGAAGCGAGCGGCGACCCGGACGATGGTCGTCCGGGTGATGTACATCATTTTCCATGAATTATTACTACGTACTTGTTATGAATAATCAAAGGAAACAAACACTTGCTATTTTCCACATGGTGTGCCTCCTCCATGGATGGAGCAGTTAGAGTTTGGTGGGTATCTAAAATCGGGAAACTTCGTTTTAGTGTACAAGTTTGTCTTGCCGGACATCGTGTTTGTTTATAGTACTACTAGCTACTACCCCGGATATGCCAACGAAACTGGGCAATCATTCGGTCAGCATGATCGAGCCGATCGAGCTGGTATATATGGTACATGCATGTTACCAGTTTATTTATTTTGGGCGGATCATGCCGCCAGCCAGCCATCCTCCACGTACGTTACCTGCCAAGCCGTCCCTCATTCCTCAACCAGCAGCAACTCGAGCAAGCATAGCGATGCAGGTTGTCGTGAATGGCGATGCCCTGGGACACGGCGCTCTGCATAGCGGCGAACGTGTGGGTGCTGCTCCACGGCTGTGGATCTCCGTCTGCTGCCTGGCCGCCGACGAGGCCGCGCGCCTGCTCCGTTCCGCCACCCGTTCATGATCCACCTGTTAGAATTAGAATAGGACACGGTATCAGAATTTGTTTAGATACCGTGTCAGAGTCCTACCAAACCGACTCCTTAACTTGTAAATTATTGTATCTTTCTAATATATAAACACATATAGGGTCTCGGTAAGATTCAACCGAGTAGACCCAGCTGCAATCTACCTGTTCGAATTTTACATGGTATCAGGCCAACTTTCTCGATTTCTCTAAAATCGCCGAAGTTGTCTCGCTCCGTCCTCGTTGCCCCACCCCTTCCGCCGGGATGTCGACCTCCTCATCGGCCAGGCCGGTGATCAACCTCGGCACTCCTCCCTCTGACAAACTCACCTGCAGCAATTACCCTGGATGGTGTGCTCAGATTCTGCCGCCAATCCGTGGCGCTCGCCTCGTCGGGCTACTAGATGGTACCGATGCCGAGCCCCCTGAAGTGTTGGAGATCGTCCCAGCAGACAAAGACGCCGGCAAAGCGGCGCAAACACAGAATAACCCCGACTATGACGACTGGATCTCTCATGATCAGATCGTCCTCGGTTTCCTCCTTCAATCTCTCTCCCTTGAAGTTTTACCGCATGTTCAGAGGATTGAGCACGCCTCCGGAGTTCGGAAGGCCATCGAGGAGATGTTTGCCTCTCAATGCGAGTCCAAGATCACGAATCTACGGATCGCCTTGGCAACAACAAAGAAAAACAACGATTCTACAGCAACGTTCCTCACCAAGATGCAAGTTATCGTCGATGAGTTAGCCTCTACCGACTGCACAGTCTTCGCCAAAGAACACGTCTCCTTCATCCTTGCCGGGCTAGGGGGCTCCTATAATTCCCTTGTTGCTGCTCTTGGCCTGGTCACCGGAGGAATCTCTCTTAGTTCCCTCTATGCTCAGCTTCATGCTTATGATGAGCGACAGGCTATGCTCAGCACTCCCCAGGAGATGGTCTTCGAAACCTCCGCCAACGCCGCCTTCCGACAGCAGCAATATGGGCAAAACTGTGGTGATCGCTTCTGTGGTGACCGCGGTGAATGCCGCCCTGACCATCGTGATGATCGCCGACAGGACTATCAACAAGATCGTCCAACTCGCCAAGGGCGTGGAGGTGGTGGTCGGATGCCCTCAGGAGGGGGCGTGGTCGTGGCCGTGGGCGACGCCGCAATACCCCATGGGTCGATGTGACCTGTCAAATATGCAATCGCGAAGGCCATCCTGCCAAAGACTGTTGGTGCCGTTTTCAGGAGACCGATGATGACTCGTTTGGCGGCAAGGGGGCACACATTGCCTCCTACGGTGTTGATACAAATTGGTACTCTGACACCGGAGCAACACACCATATCACCGGCGAGCTCAACAACTTGACTGTCAGTGACACCTACAATGGCTCCGACAAAGTCAACACTGTCAACGGACAAGGTATACAAATTTCCCATATTGGTCAATCTATTGTTAGTCATCCCGTTCAAAATTTCCACCTTAATAATATTCTTCATGTCCCCAATGCATCTAAAAACTTGCTCTCTGTTCATCGCTTTACCCTCGATAATCGTGTCTATATAGAATTTCATCCTTTCTTCTTTTTTATCAAGGATCGGGTCATACATCAAATAATTCATAGAGGGAGATGCATTGGTGGGCTATATCCTTTTATTTCATCCTTGGAGTCTCCCCAACATACGAAGCATGCTTTCATTGCACCCAAGATCTCTCAAGAAAAGTGGCATAGTCGTTTAGGTCATCCTTCTTTAGTCATAGTCAAGCAAATTGTTAGCAAACATAAACTACCTTGTACTAGTGAGTCTTCTATAGAGTCTATTTGTAATTCATGTCAGCTAGCTAAGAGTCATTAACTTCCCTATCCTATATCCACCAGTGTATCTACAACGCCCCTTCAATTAGTTTTTTCTGATGTTTGGGGTCCTGCACCTACTTCTGTTGGTCGCCATGATTATTATGTAAGCTTTATTGATGACTATAGTAAATTTTCCTGGATATATTTGCTCAAAAAGAAATCCGACACTTATGATGCTTTTATTAACTTCCAAAAACTTGTTGAACGTAAACTTGATAGAAAAATCCTTGTTGTTCAATCCGATGGAGGAGGAGAATATGTCAAATTAAACTCCCTTTTTCAGTCTCAAGGAATTTCGCATCTTATGTCGTGTCCTCATGCTCGCCAACAAAACGGTGCCGCTAAAAGAAAACATCGTCATATCGTTGAAGTAGGCTTGTCTCTTCTAGCTCATGCTCATATGCCACTCAAATTTTGGGATGAAGCTTTTCTTACCGCTACCTATCTTATCAACATGCTTCCTAGTAAAGTCATTAATAATGATACTCCAGTGCATCGTCTTTTTGGTTCCCAACCTGATTATTCTTCTCTTCGTGTGTTTGGTTGTGCTTGTTGGCCAAATCTTCGTCCGTATAATAAGCGGAAGCTTGCTTTCCGTTCCAAGCAATGCGTCTTTTTAGGCTATAGCCCTCGCCACAAGGGAGTTAAATGTCTTGAGGTCAACACTAGTCGTATCTATATTTCTCGTGATGTTGTTTTTGATGAGGCTGTTTTCCCTTTCAAAAGTCTTCATCCCAATGCCGGTGCCCTTCTCCGAAAAGAAATTCTTCTCCTTGATTCTTCCCTTCATAATTTTGAACGTGGAGATGACAATGGTAATGACTTACATATGGCTAATTTTTGTACTACTAATCCTGCCTCTAGCTCCACATCTGTTGTCTTGCAGGAAACTCCAGCTCAAAATACAGCTTCTGGTGACAATCTGGCTAAAAACAGTACACACACAAGTCTAAGTTCCTCACATGAAATAACAACACAACAAGACAGCAGCACGAGACACGAAACTGATCCCCTGACAGATTCAGCATCCTCCTTGGATCACGCGTCCTCGGATCACGCGTCAAACCTTCCGTCTGCCGCGTCAGGAGCGTAGACTGGGTCGCGCGCGCGTACCGACCCCCCTTCACTTCTGGATCCTCTGCGCGCCGCACCGCGTCTAGCACGCACACACCCGCGACCTCCGGATCCTCTGCGAACGACGTGGGGACCGCAACCAGCACTTCCGGATCTTCTGCGCGTGCTGCCTCGTCTCACCCGCCCTCACCGATGGCCTCAGGATCTACTGTGGCCGACACGGGGACAGCGTCCAGATCGCCCTCGATGGACTCGCCTGGTCTGTCCTCTAGTGACAGCAGATCCTCTACTTCTTCTCCTGTTGTTGCCCAGCGTGTGCTGCCTTCAGAACGACCCACTACACGTGCTTCTAAGGGTATTCATCAACCAAAACAATACAAGGATGGTACGGTGCGCTGGTGCCTTTTTTCTACATCGACTTAACCAGCTAATGTGCAAGCAGCTTTGGAAAATACTCATTGGAAACAGGCCATGGATGAGGAATATGGAGCTCTTATGCAAAATACATGGCGGTTGGTTCCTCCAAAGGCAGGAACAAATATTATTGATTGTCGCTGGATATATAAAATCAAACACAAAGCTGATGGTTCCATTGATCGATACAAAGCTCGTCTTGTTGCCAAAGGTTTTAAACAACGGTATGGTATTGACTATGAGAATACTTTCAGTCCAGTTGTCAAAATTGCAACTGTTCGTCTTGTTTTGGCTATTGCTGTCTCTAGGGGATGGAGCTTGCGACAGTTGGATGTCATATATTAGTAAAACAAGTAATTTTCCTTCTAATTTAGCATTAGAACAAAGATAGTACTTCCATAATTTCGTAAAGTTAAGATCAATGAGAAATATAGTAGCTCTACAACATTATAGGTGCAAGAAAAATAGCAGTTTGATATTCATTTATGAAAAATTCAAATTCTATATTTGAATTTAACGAGCTAATAAACGAGTAGCTCGTTCAGCTTGGATGTAACAAGCTCAAATCTGAAACTTGGCTCGACACCGAGTTTGAGTCTAATTAAGCCGGTCAAGCTAAGATACTCGTTTAGCTCACTGAGTTTCAAGTTATATATACCTTTATTTATTGAGGTTCTAGGGTTCTCGGTTATTCCAAGATTTCATTGCTTGAGACGAATTTCTAGCGACTCGATAGCTCGGCAGTCGATCTCTACTTCAAGCGACAAGATATATTTTACATCGTCGGTTTTTTTATGGTCCAGTGGTCTTAGCTCCACCGGATCACTTGCCCATTAACCTTTTTGGGGGCTTCATGAGCGTAATATTCTAAACACAACGAAGGATACACATGCATATCAAACACCGAAGCAACAACATCGTCCTTAATCATGGGTAAGATCCGTGATGCCGACACATAAACTCATCAGCCAATGCCCTACTCTTTTCCTGGGTCAGCCTCTTATACTACTAGGAATAACTGCTATAGATAATTCACACATCTCTCGCACGTGCGTTAGTGGTGCCCCACGAATAAAATAGGCGTGGTGCCTCACGAATAAAATAGGCGTGGCGTATTGTCCACAGATGTCCTGCGGCTAAGTGTCATAAACGTGGTGCATATAGGGATGGTGCGTCACGGCTATGTGTGTGTCAGAGCACAGGTGGCCGCAGACCACATACCGTAGTGCACTAGGTCAGAGTGCGCTACGGGTGTGAAACTTAGTAGTAGCGTACCCTGACGGTACGGGTATGTGGGTTGCGGCTTGCTGCAGCAGCTGGGTCAATTTACCCATAAGGCATTTTGCCCTGTGCGCCACGGCTAAGTAGCTTGTACCAACTCCATCCTTGGATCGCCATTTTAGCCTTGCAAAAAATTAAAAAAATAAACACTTTAAAAACTAAAATCCTTTCATATGTAGGTAGTTAATATGGTCTAGTTTGTAAAAAAATTAACAAACACGAATTTTGTTTTTTCTGCAAAAAATGTTATGTTACGGTAAAACGGCGATAACTTTTGCATATAAAGTCGGAAAAAACGTTTAATGTACCAAAATGACGAGAACAAAATTTCACATCCGCTCGCAACTATCTCTGGTCGTTTAGCGATTTTTTATATTTTCAAAATTTGAAAAGAATAAAAAGTTATAACCAAAAGATAGTTTTTTCCTGTAGAAAAAAATGAAGGCCACTTACCCATGGCGCACCACCCCTAGTGCGCCACGAGTAACTGGGCGGGATTTGAATTTCGAAACACCACCCCGCCCACCTACCCCTCTACTTTTCTCTCCCACTTCTCCTTTTCCTTCTCCTCTCCTCTCCTTCTTTTCTTCCTTTTCCTTCTCCTTCTTCCCGTTCTCCTCCTCTCCTCCTCTTATCCTTCTTCTCCTTCTCCTTTCTCTCTGGCCTCCCGCTTCTTCGAGTGACAACGACGGCCGCCACCACCTCCTCATCCTCCGACCTCCACCTCCTCTTTCGACCGTCGTTGCCACCTCCTCCTCCGCTCGCTGCCGCCGCCACCTCCTCATTCGGCCACCACCTCCTCCTCCGTCCGCCGTCTTCTCCTCCTCTGGCCACCACCTCTTCCCCTACGACCACCACCTCCTCCTCGACCCAACACCTCCTGCTCGAGAACTAGCGCGGCCACGGCCTCCCCGCACCTCCCTGCGATGGTAGGTTATGGCCGTGGCCACGACCACCATGCTCCAGCGAGGTGACACGATGGCGGCGATGCGCGGATCTGATTGCTTTTTTCAATTCAAAACAAGGGTATTTTTTGCATTTTTTGTTTTTCAAAAAACATAGCCGTGGCGCACCTGGACCCCTTCCTTTGGTGCACTAGGTGGTGCGCCACGAGTAACTTTTTTTACCCGCAACGCACCAGATAGTGTGCTACGGGTAAATCTTAGTCGTAGTGCGCGGCTCGTGGGTACTTTTTAGATGTGCCACATACGTTCGTTTTCCTGGTAGTATTACTACCGTACGATGTCTAATAGGATAGGCTTCAAGTCTGAAACTCGATCCCGGTGGGAGCTCCCTTCCTTCTCATGACGACATACATCACCTTACCGGCGGAGATGTTATTGCATACGAGCACCTCGCCCAGGAAGGACGTTGCCATCAACGGCCTCTGAGGCGGTAATCGTACTCGCCCCCCTCTGTAACACTAGTACTCAATTTAGGATACAAAGTTGGATCTGGGTCTGGAGGAGCGGGGAGGAAGGTAGGAACATATAGAAACGGTGATCAGAATCAGGTTCTATTCGATCTCACGCGGTCCTTGGCTACCGACCGTCAGCTTACCTACGAGGTGGAGGTAAGCATGTCGGGGTTGTGGTGCTCTTGGAACCAGGGCGAGAGGGAAAGGGTCCCTCTTCCAAGACGGAGACCATGAGCCGCGTCACCGATGGTACTTATCGAAGCGAATAGAGCATGGTCTTCCGTTGATGATGGCACCTCACTTCTCTTCTAGTGTCATCGATCATTCTAGAAGGCGGTGGCTTCAGCATTTGAAGCCAAGTTTTTTTAATTCCATTAAAAAAATCCTGCTCATGTGTGATACACAAAATGTGATACGATACTGATTTCATTTGCCTGTAGGGTGGTCTTTTAGTGTTCAGACATTCTGAGCCGTGGCCCGGACTTCCAGCAGTGAATCCAAGGTATTCGATCCATTAAAGTCAGCTAATGATCGCCCACGGAACCCATGTTGCTCCAGCCCATGCTAGCACCTTGGTGGGCTGAGCAGTCGGCCCCTCGTACCTTTTCCACCATGCTGAGCCTGCCTAACATGAATCTTTTGGGGTGCAAAGCCTGCAAATCCTTGTACAATGAAAATGTTGTCTCTCAAAGACTCAAAATTCAGCGAACTCGAAGCCTGCAGTTGTATCCGTTCGTGCTGCCGTCTCTTTTTTTTTTTTGCTGCCGTCTCTTGTTGCCCGAGCAATCGGCGTCTCGGTTGGATCTAAAGTTCAACGTGAGGGGTTTCGGATACAGGACGGCTAATGTCCAGAACTGAACGTGAGGGGTTACGAAGTCGGAGCTACTCCCTCCTACTCATATTAGTTTGCTCAAATTTGTCTAGATAATGATGTACCTAGCATTAAAACTTGACTAGATACATTTGTATCTAAATCAATATAAGTCAATTAATATGGATAGGAGGGAGTACCAAATTCAGGTGCACACTGCCACCGATTTGATTTTCAGTCAAGCCTCTTGGCCTCCTTCGTGGTCCTGCCAATAAACCATCCGGAGAGCCCAGCCGATCTTAGGCTGGTCCTAGTGCTAGTATCATAATGTGTATCATGCATGCCAACTTGGCAAAAATCTAATGTGGCGTCATAATTAATAAAGAGAGAGGTGGTTAGTGTATCATAGGTAGATACCGTATCATAGCACGTAAAGCTAGAAATCATAATGACAAGTAAATCTTGTACACACGTTTTACATAGAGATTCTACAAATCAATAAATATATCACTACTATGATACTACTATAAGATACAATGCACTAGAGACATAGTATCATGCACTAGTATCATATGCATGATACTAGTAGTATGATACTACCACTAGGACCAGCCTTATGGCGCCACCTGTTCTAAACAGATCTATGCAGACCACGCATGGACTGAGATCACTCACAGAGGTAGTTAAGGTAAATACTATACACCGCAGTCCGATGGGATGCAAATCGTCGGACTACTCCGTCGCGCTCCATCTCTTTTCAATCCGACGACCATATACCGGCGTTCCTTTTCACGGGAAAATAATTAGGCTCGTTAACACCGCACCTTGCCCACCTAAATCCCAAAATTTCTGCCTAAATCGATCTGCTGCTAGGCACCTCTGCACTCCATCACGATTCTATTATCCCATCCTGTCTCATCTCTCGCCGCACACCCCATCAAGGTAGAGAGATGCGCTTCCGCCAGGATCAACTCCGGCAAGCATGGCGTTCCTCCGCAAAGAATCATGGTTGAGGAATCCCTGACCGCCATCGGCCGGCGCAGCCGGGTTAGAGGTGGCTTCGCCACCAGACTCGGGCAACGCCTAACGCCTTATTAACAGGGACCTGCACCATCTATTCCAACAACCGGCGGAATCCCAATTAGAAGGCGGCGGCCGATCCTATCATCAGGCAATGGTGTCTGAGGAAGTTTGGCAGCAGATCGCATCGTGCAGCGGTAATTTATTCCATATGCTCAGCGGCAGTAGCCGGTAGGCATGCACAAGTCCACCAAGCCAGGTTCACATGTCATGTCCTTGCTTGATTTGTTCTGGATTTCTTTCATCATGAAGTACAAATTATGAAAAATAGCAATTGATCCTGCAGTATCGAACTGAGGTGTGCTCTGGTTAGAGTGTATTTTTTTTCAATCTGATATATGTTTTTATATGCTTCCACTCAAACGTTTAATTGCTTTCACCTTGTTTATATGCTTCCTAATTAACAATTTTGACATTGCATTATTGTCAAGACATTTTTAGTGTAACTAATTGTATGCTTTCATCCCACTTTGTTATTTTCGAAATGTTAAATTATATGCTTCAGCTATACACCTTTTGTTTCACACTAATTCAGCAAACACACCTTGTTTATATGCTTCCACTGTAGAGGTTCGTAGCATGGAAAACAAAAAAATTCTACCGCATGCAAACAAACAAGCCAAGATCTATCTACTAGATTGTAGCAACGAGTCGATAGAAGAACTCACCCTCGAAGATTCCAAAGCGGTTAACGAGAGCGGATTCTCGTGGGTGATGTAGTCGTACTCTTTCCGATCTCAAGATCGTGAAGACGATCCTTCCGGCGTCGCGTTCCAGCAGCGCTCCCGCAGTCGGTCACACGTTCGGTACTCAATGAAGACCTTCCTCTCCCTTGTTCCAGCAGGCAGCGGAGGTTGTAGCACTCTCCTCGCGATTCTGGCAGCACGACGACGTGGTACCGGAAGTAGAGGGGAGATCTCGCAGGGCTTCGTCTTAAGCCGGAGCGAGTATGGTGGACTATGAGAGAGGCCTTGGCGATCTAGGGTTTAGAGGCACCAAGGAGAGAGGGCTAGGCCGATGGCTAGGGCAAGAGGAGAGCCCCAAGTCGGCGGCTAGGGCAAACCCTAGGCGTGGCCAGTGGAGGCCGGCGGCTAGGGTTAGGGTTTCAGGTGTGAGAGGTGTGTGTCTAGAGGGGCACCCCTGCCCCTCCTTTTATAGGTGGAAGGGCGCGGCCAAGGGGGAGGGAGTCCTTCCCCAAGTCGGCCTCCTTGGCCGACGGAGGAGGGAGAAGGACTTCCTCCCCAACTAGGTTTCCTACTCTCCCTCCACCAAGCAAACTTGCCGTTTGACTTTTCAAATTGGCGTTTGACTTTTCAAACTAGGATTTGATTTATTCCTTTATTTTGCTCAGCGATGACACCTAGTACATGATGCAATCATTCCAACTTGTTATGACACATTCATGCACCTTTCCCCTCCAGAGTGTCGGACCTTCCGGAACCTTCTAGAACATTCCTGACGAAAACACCGAAATCATCCCCCAACTCCGAAACAAGACTTTCCTTATATGAATCTTATTCTCCGGACCATTCCGGATCTCCTCGTGATATCCCGGATCCCATCCGAGACTCCGAACAACATTCACTCTCTTACTCATCATTCCATAACTACTCAACAACATCGAATCCTTAAGTGTGTCTCCCTACGGTTCGTGAATTATGCGGACATGATCGAGACACTTCTCCGAACAATAACCAATAGAGGAATCTGGAAATTCATATGGCTCCCACATATGTCTACGATTATTTTGCGATTGAATGAACCACTTACATACGATACCAATTTCCCTTTGTCTCACGATAGTTTACTTATCCGAGGTTTTGATCGTCGGTATCTCTGCATACCTAGTTCAACCTTGTTACCGATAAGTACTCTTTTCTCGTTCCCGTGGTATGTGATCCCTTGTGAGCCAGTCACATGCTTGCAAGCTAATTGGATGACATTCCACCGAGAGGGCCCAGAGTATATCTATCCGTCATATGGATGGACAAATCCCACTCTTGATTCATGTGTCTCAACCCATACTTTCCGAACACTCAATGCCACCTTTATAGCCACCCAGTTACGGTGTGGTGTTTGATGTCATCAAAGCATCCTTCCGGTGATGGTGATAAACATGATCTCATGGTCGAAGGAATTAGGTTACTATGTATCAGAAAGCATATAGCAATTGAACTATTAAAATGACTTGATCTTTATGCTATGCTTATCTATAGGAGTATGTCCATCATACCATTCTCCTAATGATATGATCTTGTTGTTAATAACATCTCAATGTTCATGATAGGGAAACCACAATCATCTATTAACCAACAAGCTAGTATTATGAAGAGGCTTTACTAGGGACTCTAATTTAGTTTACAAATCACACAAGTATTAATATTTCACGTTAATATTGTTATAGCATGAATGTAAACATTTATCATAAACACAAAGATATAATAATAACTATATTTATTACTGCCTCTAGGGCATATCTCCAACAGTCTCCCACTTGCACTAGAGTCAACTAATCTAGATTACATGGTAATATACCGAACACCCATGGCAGTTTGTTGTTGGTCATGTTTTGCCCTCGGGAGAGGTTTAGTCAACGGATCTGTCACATTCAGATCTGTGTGTACTTTGCAAATCTTTATGTCACCATCTTGGACATGTTCTCGAATAGCGTGAAAACGTAGCTTGATGTTCTTCAGCTTCTTGTGTGACCTTGGTTCTTGCGCATTGGCTATGGCGCCCATGTTATCACAGTAGATAGACATTGGGTCCAGCGCACTTGGAACCACACCGAGCTCTGTAATGAACTCCTTCATCCATATCGCTTCTTGTGAAGCCTCCGAAGCAGCTATGTATTCCGATTCAGTTGAAGATGTCGCCACAACGCTTTGCTTTGCACTCCTCCAGCTAACTGCTGCACCATTCAAAATAAATACGTATCCAGATTGAGATTTAGAATCGTCTGGATCGGTGTTCCAACTAGCATCGGTGTAACCATTAACAACGAGCTGTTCATCACCTCCATAAGAAAGAACCATATCCTTAGTTCTTCTCAAGTACTTAAGGATGTTTTTTTGTTGTCCAATGATCCACTCCTGGATCACTTTGATATCTGCTAGTTAAACTAACAACATATGCAATGTCGGGTCTAGTACATAGCATGGCATACATTAGAGATCCTATGGCTGAGGCATAGGGAGTCTTACTCATCCTTTCTCTATCTTCTGCCGTTGCTGGACTTTGAGTTTTACTCAAGGTCGATTAGCAACATGGGCAAGAATCCTTTCTTGCTATCTTCCATTCCAAACCTCTTTAGAACTTTGTCCAAATATGTACTTTGTGACAATGATATTAGGCGTCTTGATCTATCTCTATAAATTTTTATGCCTAATATATAAGCTGCTTCGCCAAGATCTTTCATTAAAAAACTATTATTCAAATATTCCTTGACACTATTAAGAAGGTCTACATCATTCCCAATCAACAATATGTCATCTACATATAGTATTAAGAATGCTACAGAGCTCCCACTCACTTTCTTGTAAATACAAGCTTCTCCATAAGTTTGTATAAAACCAAAACTTTTGATTACTTTATCAAAATGTTGATTCCAACTTCGGGATGCTTTCTTCAATCCATATATGGACCGTTGAAGTTTGCATACCTTGTTAGCATCTTTAGGATCGACAAAACCTTTGGGTTGCATCATATACAACTCTTCATCAATGTCTCCATTGAGGAATGTTGTTTTGACATCCATCTGCCATATTTCATAATCGTAATATGCAGCGATTGCTAACATAATCCTCACAGACTTTAGCTTCGCTACTGGTGAGAAAGTCTCATCGTAGTCAACTCCTTGAATTTGTCGAAACCCTTTTGCAACAAGTCGAGCTTTATAGACAGTAACATTACCATCAGCATCTGTTTTCTTCTTAAAAATCCATTTATTATCGACAGCCTTCCGGCCATCTGGTAAGTCCACCAAAGTCCATACTTGGTTTTCATACATGGATCCAATCACGGATTTCATGGCTTCTTGCCATTTATTGGAATCTGGGCTCATCATCGCTTCCTCATATGTCTTAGGGTCATCGGTGTTGTCCACCAACATGACACTCATAACGGGATCATACCAATCAGGAGTGGTACGAGTTCTCGTTGACCTGCGAGGCTCTGTAGCAACTTCAACCGAAGTTTCATGATCATCATCATTAGCTTCCTCTCTTATTGGTGTAGGCGCCACAGGAACTTCTTCCAAAGGTCTTTGCGCCTGCAAGTTCGAGAGAAGGTTCAACAACCTCGTCGAGTTCTACTTTCCTTCCAGTCACTTCTTTCGAGAGAAATTCCTTCTCCAGAAAGGATCCATTCTTGGCAACGAAGATTTTGCCCTCGGATCTATGATAGAAGGTATACCCGATAGTTTCCTTCGGGTATCCTATGAAGACACATTTTTCCGCTTTGGGTTCAAGCTTGTCCGGCTGTAACTTCTTTACATAGGCTTCGCAACTCCCAAACTTTAAGGAACGACAATTTAGGTTTCTTCCCAAACCATAGTTCATATGGTGTCGTTTCAACGGATTTAGATGGTGCCCTATTTAAAGTGAATGCGGCTGTTTCTAATGCATAACCCCAAAATGATAGCGGTAAATCTGTAAGTGACATCATAGAATGAACCATATCTAAGAGAGTTTGATTATGACGTTCGAACACACCATTACGCTGTGGTGTTCCCGGCGGTGTCAATTGTGAAAGTATTCCGCATTTCTTCAAATGCTCGCCAAACTCGTAACTTAGATATTCACCCCCACAATCAGAACGTAGAAATTTAATCTTCTTGTTACGTTGATTCTCTACCTCACTTTGAAATTCCTTAAACTTTTCGAAAGTTTCGGACTTATGTTTCATAGATATACCCATATCTACTCAAGTCATCCGTGAAGGTAAGAACATAACGATAACCACCGCACGATGCTACACTCATTGGTCCACACACATCGGTATGTATGATTTCCAATAAGTCTGTAGCTCGCTCCATCATACCAGAAAATGTAGTCTTAGTCATTTTACCCATCAGACATGCTTCGCATCTTTCAAGTGATTCGAAATCAAGTGATTCAAGAAGTCCATCGGAATGGAGTTTCTTCATACGCTTCACTCCGATATGACCAAGACGACAGTGCCACATATAGGTCGAGTTATCGCTCAATCTCAAACGTTTAGCCTCAATGTTATTTATGTGTGTATTACTACAATTGAGATTCAATAAGAATAGACCATCTATCAAAGGTGCATGTGCATAAAACATATTGCTCATATAAATCGAACAACCATTATTCTCGGACTTAAACAAGTAACCGTCTCGCAATAAACAAGATCCCGATATAATGTTCATGCTCAACGCAAGCACCAAATAACAATTTTTTAAGTATAAAACTAATCCCGATGGTAGATGAAGAGGTAGCGTGCCGACCGCGATCACATCAACCTTTGATCCATTCCAACGCGCATCGTCACCTCGTTCTTCGCTAGCTTCCGTTTATTCTGTAGCACCTGCTTCGAGTTACAAATATGAGCAACCGAACCAGTATCAAATACCCAGGCACTACTACGAGTACTAGTGAGATACACATCAATAACATGTATATCAGATATACCTTTCTTCTTGATGTTGCCGTTCTTAAAATCCGCCAAGTACTTTGGGCAATTCCGCTTCCAGTGACCCTCTTGCTTGCAGTAAAAGCACTCAGTATCAGGCTTAGGTCCAGCCCTGGTCTTCTTCGCCGGTGCGGCAACTTTCTTACCGCCCTTCTTGAAGTTTCCCTTTTGCTTAGACTTGCCTTTCTTGAATTTGGTGGTCTTATTGACCAACAACACTTGGTGCTCTTTCTTGATCTCCACTTCTGCAGATTTCAACATGGAGAAGAGTTCTGGCAACATCTTGTCCATGTTTTGCATATTGTAGTTCATCACAAAGTTCTTTTAACTTGGTGGTAGTGATTGGAGGACACGATGTATCCCCAAAGAATTAGGAATCACTATACCCAAACTTTGGAGTTTGTTTGCGTGCCCAGACATCTTAAGCACATGCTCACCCATTTGCCCTCTTCCATCTTGTAGTTAAAGAACTTTTTAGAAGCCTCATAACTCTCAACTGCCGCGTGAGCCTCAAATATCATTTTGAGTTCATGGACAATATCATGTGGGTCTGAATTATCAAACCTTTTCAAGCTCGATTCCAAACCATACAAGATAGCACCTTTGAACTATGGAGTCTTGATTCTTCCGAGCGAGGAAAACATTCTTTACCTCATCGGTAGCATCACCTGAGCGGTCACCCAATGGTGCATCCAAAGACATAGGTCAAATTACCAAAGATTGAGGACAATCCTCAAATTGCGTAACCAATCATGAGTTGCTTCCATTGTTTTCAACTTTTCTTTCTCTAGGAACGCATTAAAATTGATGGTAGGGGCTGCCATTGATCTACAACATATTTGCAATAGTTTAGACTAAGTTTATGACAAATTGAGTTCTAATTAATAGTTAAATTAATCTAGGTGAACTCCCACTCAAAACAATATCCCTCACATTGTTTTAGTGATCACACGAACCAAATCCACCACATCAAAACCGATCATCACGAGAGTTGATGTAGCTTCAATGGCGAACAATCGACATGTTCATCATATCTACTATATGATTCATGCTTTACCTTTCGGTGATCCGTGTTCCGAGACCATGTCTGTATATGCTAGGCTCGTCAAGATCAAACCTTAGCTTCCGCATGAGCAAAACTGGCTTGCTCACGTTGTATACACTTGCAGAATCTAACACACCCGATCATCACGTGGTGCTTCGAAACAACAAGCTTTAGCAACGGTGCTAACTAAGGATGAACACTTTAAAACTTGAAATTTGTGTTCTTGAGGGATCATCTTATAATGCTACCGTCGTTAACTAAGCAATACAAGATGCATAAAGGATTAACATCACATGCAATTCATAATATGTGATATGATATGGCCTTTCTTCTTTGTGCTTCCGATCTCCATCTTCAAGCACGAACATGATCTCCATCATCACCGGCATTGCATCAAGGTCAATGACGCCGCTCCATGGTTGTCGTCCACCAGCTTCAACTATTACAACTACTTTGAATAGACACGCGGGTCTTAACAGAATTTAAAAACAACCATATGGCTCCTGCCGGTTGCCAACTTACAATAAAGAACATTGCATACATCAAATATAATCACAATCATGGCCATATCACATCACAGCACACCCCTGCAAAACAAAGTTAGACGCCTCTAATTTTCTTTGCATATTTTACGTGGTTTGGGGCTTTCAATAAGTGTCGCTCTAATTTACGAACAAGAACCACAACGTTGATGCTAGAACTATCAAGTGCCCATTATAAACTGGATCTATACTATAATGGGAGAGACAGACACCCGCAAAGCCACTTATGCAATACAAGTTGCATGTTCAGCGTGGAGCAAGTCTCATGAACGATGTCATGTAAGGTTAGCCCGGGCCGCTTCATCCCATCATATCGCAAGATGCAAAGTACACAAGAAGCAATTGATAATAAAAGCACCACCGCCCACAATGACCATTGTGTTCTACTCGTGCAACAAATCTACATATAGACACGACTGATACCCTTTGTAGGGGTTCGTAGCATGGAAAACAAAAAATTTCTACCGCATGCAAACAAACAAGCCAAGATCTATCTACTAGATTGTAGCAACGAGTCGATAGAAGAACTCACCCTCGAAGATTCCAAAGCGGTTAACGAGAGCGGATTCTCGTGGGTGATGTAGTCGTACGTTTTCCGATCTCAAGATCGTGTAGACGATCCTTCGGCCCAGCGTTCGGCAGCGCTCCATGATCGGTCACACGTTCGGTACTCGATGAAGACCTTCCTCTCCCTTGTTCCAGCAGGCAGCGGAGGTTGTAGGACTCTCCTCGCGATTCCGGCAGCACGATGGCGTGGTACCGGAAGTAGAGGGGAGATCTCGCAGGGCTTCGTCTTAAGCCGGAGCGAGTATGGTGGACTATGAGAGAGGCCTTGGCGATCTAGGGTTTAGAGGCACCAAGGAGAGAGGGCTAGGCCGATGGCTAGGGCAAGAGGAGAGCCCCAAGTCGGCGGCTAGGGCAAACCCTAGGGCGGCGGCTGCAGGAGGGCTGGCGGCTAGGGTTAGGGTTTCGGGTGTGAGAGGTGTGTGTCTAGAGGGGCACCACTGCCCCTCCTTTTATAGGTGGGAGGGCGCGGACAAGGGGGAGGGAGTCCTCCCCCAAGTCGGCCTCCTTGGCCGGCGGTGGAGGGAGAAGGATTTCCTCCCCAAGTAGGTTTCCTACTCTCCCTCCACCAAGCAAACTTGTCGTTTGACTTTTCAAATTGGCGTTTGACTTTTCAAACTAGGATTTGATTTATTCCTTTATTTTGCTCAGCGATGACACCTAGTACATGATGCAATCATTCCAACTTGTTATGACACATTCATTCACCCTTCCCCTCTGGAGTGCCGGACCTTCCGGAACCTTCTAGAACATTCCCGACGAAAACACCGGAATCATTCCCCAACTCCGAAACAGGACTTTCCTTATATGAATCTTATTCTCCGGACCATTCCAGATCTCCTCGTGATATCCCGAATCCCATCCGAGACTCCGAACAACATTCACTCTCTTACTCATCATTCCATAACTACTCAACAACATCGAATCCTTAAGTGTGTCTTCCTACGGTTCGTGAATTATGCGGACATGATCGAGACACTTCTCCGAACAATAACCAATAGAGGAATCTGGAAATTCATATGGCTCCCACATATTTCTACGATTATTTTGCGATTGAATGAACCACTTACATACGATACCAATTTCCCTTTGTCTCACGATAGTTTACTTATCCGAGGTTTTGATCGTCGGTATCTCTGCATACCTAGTTCAACCTTGTTACCGATAAGTACTCTTTTCTCGTTCCCGTGGTATGTGATCTCTTGTGAGCCAGTCACATGCTTGCAAGCTAATTGGATGACATTCCACCGAGAGGGCCCAGAGTATATCTATCCGTCATATGGATGGACAAATCCCACTCTTGATTCATGTGTATCAACCCATACTTTCCGAACACTCAATGCCACCTTTATAGCCACCCAGCTACGGTGTGGTGTTTGATGTCATCAAAGCATCCTTCCGGTGATGGTGATAAACATGATCTCATGGTCGAAGGAATTAGGTTACTATGTATCAGAAAGCATATAGCAATTGAACTATTAAAATGACTTGATCGTTATGCTATGCTTATCTATAGGAGTATGTCCATCATACCATTCTCCTAATGATATGATCTTGTTGTTAATAACATCTCAATGTTCATGATAGGGAAACCACAATCATCTATTAACCAACAAGCTAGTATTATGAAGAGGCTTTACTAGGGACTCTAATTTAGTTTACAAACCACACAAGTATTAATGTTTCCTGGTTAATACTGTTATAGCATGAATATAAACATTTATCATAAACACAAAGATATAATAATAACTATATTTATTACTGCCTCTAGGGCATATCTCCAACATCCACTCAAACATCTAATTGCTTCAAATGGAACTATGTTTTGCTTTAATCAATTTGCTAGTGATTTGGATAAAGATTTGGAGGATTATCCACTTCGTGGACTGGTCTTTTTATTTTGTTGTTTTGGTGTACTCATTTCTACCCTTGTTTGTTTGTTTTTTTAGACGACAGACTGCTTATTTCAATCTGGTGGCAGCTCTGCTAGGCGGAAGAAGCTTGAGACACGACTGCACTGCATGGGCTGTCATTGACCGCAAAAGGGGGTTGCGATGGCAACCAAGGAGAATGCGAGGGATCTATTCTATGGTAGGGAAGATACGATGGGCGAAGGCTGGAGTTTATGTAGGTCAACTTCTACTGTTTGAAGCATCGGCACTGCGATGAACAACTTACTCTAGTACCACAATGGCGACATGATCATGCACGTTGAAGGCTGTGACTTCATAGTTGTGTGCCGTATAGATGAAAGTGTGGACGGAACCAAATTGTTGCTCCATGGAAGCATTGCCACCGTTAGCTAGAAGCACATTTTATTTTATCAGAAGCACGTATCTAAGTTGTTTGAAGCATGAGTAACAGTGAAATAGAATTATTTGTATTGATGGAAACATATTTCTAATTGGTTGGAAGCAATAATCGTTTCCATTGATGCTTTCAAAGCAATATATATGTTATACATAAGACACAAACTTATATATATTAACTCAAAGCAAGATCTTTTTTCAACATAGAAGCAAACTCTCCTATCTATAGAAACAAACGGAAATCTGCAAAGAAAACAAAGTGTCTTTCATGTCAAAGCAAACTTCAGTTGTGTGAGGAGCACATTCGTTTTCCATTGAAAACAAAATTTGTTGCGTTGGAAGCAACAGATAGGCATATCATCGGAACTTTTGTTTCTTAAAATCAGGAATAAAAGTTCAAATAGGGAGTTAATCCCACGTAATTAGCATCAAGATTTAAGGATGGCGTGATTTGCGGAAGCGGTTAGCAATTAGTGCAAATTCTACGTGCAAACTAACCACCCACGTCCTGATTTTGCTCGGCCATCTAACGCATCGGATCAATTTAATCCTACGGCACGCTAATGGTCCGACGGGAAGCTAAGATCGGCATCCATTCCTAGCAGTGGCCGGTAGTTAAGCCGAGCACCGTGAAAAATTATGAAGGGCTTAAATTTGTTACTACTACTACTACTATTGTACTTTTCTGCCGCTAATACTAGGTATTGTACATCTACTGGTGGTGCAGAACTGAGACTTGACCAAACTAACACTAATAGGAGTTCTTCAGTCTTCACGTAGCTCCTCGCTGACTACTACTAGTAAGTACGCGCGTAAGGAGGTAGACGGTGACCATTCGCGCCAAGAAAGAAACAGAGCCGTACAACTCTCCCAGCCGGCCTAATGGCAGATCTCCATGGAGAAGTCGGAGTCGAGCAGCTCCTCGATCATCTGATCCACGTGCTCCTCCTCCAAGAGCCTCCCGCCCCACCCCACCGCGCCTGACGATGACGACGACAGCGACCCCGCGTCGCCGAGGACGCTGCCAAGCGGCATTGCGGCCGCTGCCGCCGCAGCTGAGGCGGCGGCAGCGGCGGCGGCTTCTCTCTGGCGCTGCGCCGCCTGCACGGACGCCAGGTTGAACCGGTGGAGCTTCGCGACGAGCGCGGCGGAGAGGAACGAGGAGGCCGCTGCGGCCGCAACGGGGGCGGCCGGAGGGAAGTTGGTACGGGCGCGCGGGCCGCACATGATCCGCGCCGCCTCGTCGTAGGCCCGCGCCGCGTCCTCCGACGTCTCGAACGTGCCCAGCCATATCCGCGTCTTCCTGCAACCAATCCCAACCATCGTCACCCGTCAGCCCCGAGCGCTCGACCAAGAATCACTGTAAACCATCAGACAGGTACGTGGAGGAGAAGGGTCGATCGGACGCATATATGATCGGACGCACAGGAGAGGGTGGCGGATCTCGGAGGCCCAGGAGCCCCAGTGGCGCTGCCGCACGCCGCGGTACCGCTGCTGCGGCCGAGCCATTATAGTCTCCGCGACGGCGACGCTACGGTGCCTTCGATGATGATCGCGCGCGGCGACAGGAAGCGGATCGGTGCAGTCCTTCCTCTCCTTGGTTGTCCCCGACGTGCTCTTGTTGCTGCCGTGTCTTGGACGTCTGTGGAGAGGCGTGACGTGAACGAACGGAGAGCGGCCGAACAGAAGCTTAGCAGGGAGCAGGGGAGTGCGGCGGCGGCGGTACGTAAGCCATGGCGCGAGAGGTATAAATAACAGAGTAGGGAAATTGAAGTGCTGGGTGTTTGGATGGCTGCTGGGCGGGGCCCAGATGAATGGTTGAAAGCTTCAGCACCACCACTGGGTGGCATGTTCTTCTGGCCCACATCTCTTGTTGGAAGAGGACGTTGGGCCCACATGGTATCTTTGTTTAGCTTGTTCTGGTCTGACCGTGCCTCTAGCGGCCACTCTTTGCACTCGTTTGGCTTAATTGGGATTGATATCAGCTACTAATCATCGTGCGGATCGGTGACATAGAGATTCACATTGTTAGAGTTAGTATTGTAAACGTTATCTTATGTGTAATTAGACACCGACACGTATTGATGTCCGGGTCTATCTCTTGTATGCCTGGGGCCGCATAGCTCCCATATAATCTTACGATCGTGAGGCTCGGCTGTATCCGAGTACGCACACAAAAGTCGCTACCTAACTAATTTTTACATGGTATCAGGCCGGCCTCTTCGCCGACAAAACTGATCGCTATTCCGTCCCCGCAATCAGCGCTCCGCCTCGCCCCGCTTTGCCGCGATGGCTACTTCCTCATCTCCACCGGTGATCAATCTTGGGGCTCCGCCGAGCGACAAACTCACACGGCAAAATTATCCTGGGTGGCGGGCGCAGATCCTGCCTCCAATCCGAGGAGCTCGCCTCCTTGGTCTTCTTGACGGGACAGATGCTGCTCCACCCGAAACCTTGGTTGTTCAACCAGCCGGCAAAGGCAACAATCAAGCCGAGAAGACAGCGCCCAATCCTGCCTACGACAATTGGATCTCCAGGGACCAAATCGTCCTTGGTTATCTTCTTCAAGCTCTAGCTCCTGAAGTCCTTGCTCACGTTCAGAGGATCGAGCATGCCGCCGGCGTTTGGACGGCGATCGAGGAGATGTTCGCCTCACAGAGCGAGGCCAAGATCACCAATCTCCGTATTGCTCTTGCAAACACCAAGAAACGAACCCTCTCTACAGCAGCCTTTCTCACGCAGATGCAGCAGATTGTGGATGAACTCGCTGCTGCTGGTTGTACTGTCACGCCTAGAGAACATGTGTCTTTTATTCTGGCAGGACTCGGAGCTGGCTATGACCCGATTGTTGCTGCCCTTGGCGTGGCAACAACTCCAATCTCCTTGAGTAATCTCTATGCACAGTTGCACGAGTATGACCAACGGCAGGAGATGTTGCACGGTACCTCCAACCCTGATTTTGAGACCTCGGCCAACATTGCCTCTCGCCAACGCCGAGGCCGCAACAACTACAACAACCGATCACGCGACGACCGTGGTGACAGACGTGATGATCGACGCGATGACCGCTGGCGTGATGATCGATACAATGACCGGCGGAGTGATCGACGGGACGATCGACGTGATGATCGTCGAGATGGCTATGGAAACTACGGTCGTGGTGGTGGTCGTGCGCCTCCCGGAGGAGGGCGTGGACGTGGCCGCGGCCGACGTCGTACAACCCCTTGGGTCGATGCTGTCTGTCAAATCTGCAACAAAGAGGGTCATCTGGCCAAAGATTGTTGGTCACGCTTTCATGAGGATGACTACTATGGCGACAAAGAAGTTCCTTCTGCCTACGACGTTGACACAAATTGGTACTCAGATACCGGTGCCACTCATCATGTTACCGGGGAGCTCAATAATCTGACGGTCCGTGACTCCTACCGCGGTAATGACAGAGTTAACACGGCCAATGGACAAGGTATGATTATTTCACATATTGGTAATTCCATGGTTCATACTCCTACTCAAGATTTTCGACTCCGCAATATTCTGCATGTTCCCACCGCATCCAAAAATTTGCTCTCCGTTCATCGCTTTACCTATGATAATAATGTGTTCGTCGAGTTTCATCCTTTTTCCTTCTTTATCAAGGATCAGGTCACACGGAAAACAATCCATAGAGGACGATGTGTTGGGGGCCTTTATCCTTTAATTTCGTCCATGGAGTCATCTCAGTCACCAAAACATGTCTTTGTTGCCGCCAAGCTGTCCTAGTCGAAGTGGCATAGTCGTCTTGGTCATCCTTCATTCAGTATTGTTAGGCAAATTATTAGAAAAAATAAATTACCTTGTGTTAAAGAGTCTAGTGTTTCTTCAGTTTGTGATCCGTGCCAGCAAGCAAAGAGTCATCAGTTGCCTTACCCTATCTCCACTAGTGTATCTAAAGCCCCCCTTCAATTAGTCTTTTCTGATGTATGGGGTCCTGTACCTACCTCTGTTGGTCGTCATGACTATTATGTAAGCTTTATTGATGATTATAGTAAGTTTACTTGGATTTATTTGCTAAATAAAAAATCTGATACCCTAGCTGCCTTTATTAATTTCCAAACTCTTGTTGAACGTAAGTTTGATCGTAAAATCCTTACGGTTCAATCCGATTGGGGAGGAGAATATGTTAAACTAAACTCACACTTTCAAACTCAGGGTATTTCTCACCATGTATCTTGTCCTCATGCCCATCAACAAAATGGTGCTGCTGAACGAAAGCATCGCCACATTGTTGAAGTTGGACTTTCCCTTCTTGCTCATGCTGGTATGCCTCTTAAATTTTGGGATGAAGCGTTTCTTACAGCCACATATCTTATCAACATGCTTTCGAGTAAGGTTATCAACAATGACACGCCTGTTCATCGCCTTTTTGGTACCCGTCCAAATTATTCCTCTCTTCGAGTTTTTGGCTGTGCTTGCTGGCCCAATCTTCGTCCTTATAACAAACGCAAATTAGCATTTCGCTCTAAACAATGTGTTTTTCTCGGGTATAGTTCTCGCCACAAAGGTGTCAAGTGTCTCGAAGTTTCTACGGGCCGTGTTTATATATCTCGTGATGTTGTTTTTGATGAGGCGGTATCTCCCTTCAAAAATTTGCATCCCAATGCTGGTGCCCTTCTAAGAGAACAAATTCTTCTACTAGATCCTTCCCTTAGAAATTTTGAGCAAGGAGATGATACTATTGATGATACCAATGTGGAAAATAATTATGCTACTAATCCATTGTCTAGTCCTGTTATTACTGTTCTACATGATACAACTCAGAGAAATAGAGCACCAGGCGAAAATTTCAGTCAAAACGGTGCATCAAGCAGCTCAAACGAGTCGAGTAACGTTTCAGGTGAAAATAACAGCAGCATGCAATCTCACGCTGATTCAATTCCCTCAGATCACGCGTCACCCGCTGCGCAGAAAGACCGTGTCGCTGATGCTCGTACAACGCCAGGAGATTCCCTGACCAATCAACGCCAGGAAAGCAGCGACTCTCCCGCCGACTCCCCTGCCCGGCTCCCGCGGTCCCTGCCACGATGGTCTTCGCTCGGATCGTCTGCATCCAGCCGCAGCTTCTCCAGCACAAGCCCGTCGGACACACAGAGGGCCACAGGTTCATTCAATCCCGCAACAGCGACCACTTCTTCTGCTGATTCCAATTCCAGCGGATCCTCTGTGGCTGCATCGCAGATGCAGCAGCCTGTGTCATCTGTTCGCCCTACTACACGCGGGTCCAGAGGTATTTCTCTTCCAAAACAGTACAAAGATGGCACGATTCGTTGGTGTTTGTCCGCTGCCACAGAAGAACCATCAAATTTACAGTCTGCTTTGGATGATCCTAACTGGAGAGGAGCAATGAACGAGGAGTTTGTTGCACTTCAAAAGAATAAAACGTGGAGGTTGGTTCCACCACATGCAGGCAAGAATATCATTGATTGTCGATGGATCTACAAAATCAAGCGCAAGGCCAATGGTTCTATTGACAGATACAAGGCTAGACTAGTAGCAAAGGGATTCAAACAACGGTATGGCATCGATTACGAGGATACTTTTAGTCCCATGGTTAAGATTGCAACAGTTCGTCTTGTCTTGGCGATATCTGTGTCACGGGGATGGAGTTTGCGACAGTTAGATGTCAAGAACGCGTTCCTACATGGTATTCTGGAAGAGGAGGTGTATATGCGACAACCACCAGGGTATGCAGACAGAGACAAGCCAGATTATATTTGCAAACTTGACAAAGCACTTTATGGTTTAAAACAAGCTCCTCGAGCTTGGTATTCTCGACTGAGCTCAAAATTGATTGGTATTGGTTTTGTTGCATCTAAATCTGACACGTCTTTATTCATATATCATAAGTCCAATATTACCATTTATATGCTTATATATGTCGATGATATCATAGTTGCCAGTTCCTCTCAAATCGCAACTGATGCTCTGCTAAAAGATTTGAGTAAAGAATTTGCCTTGAAGGATCTCGGTGACCTCAATTTCTTCTTAGGCATTGAAGTACAGAAAACAGACAATGGACTTGTGTTGAGTCAAAGGCAAAGTATGCTCAGGATATTCTGACACGTGTTGGCATGTCAGACTGCAAAGGCATGTCTACACCCTTGTCTTCTTCAGAAAAGGTTACTGCACATGATGGGGATTTGTTGGGTCCAAAAGATAGTACCAATTATAGAAGCATGGTAGGAGCTCTGCAGTATCTCACGTTAACACGGCCAGATATCTCCTATGCAGTTAACAAGGTCTGTCAATATCTACATGCTCCTCCTACTGTTCATTTGACTGCTGCCAAACGGATTCTACGGTATGTGAAGAATACTCTGACAGTGGGTCTGACATTCATGAAATCTACCTCTACACTAGTAAGTGCTTTCTCTGATGCAGACTGGGCTGGTTGTGTAGATGATCGTCGATCCACAGGAGGGTTTGCTGTATTTTTTGGACCGAATTTAATTTCTTGGAGTGCTAAAAAGCAGGCTACTGTGTCTAGGTCCAGTACCGAAGCAGAATATAAGTCTGTAGCTAATGCCACAGCAGAGGTCATATGGATACAGTCCTTGCTAGCTGAACTGGGAGTTCGACTCACTCAAACACCATGTTTATGGTGTGATAATCTGGGAGCAACATACTTGTCAGCAAATCCAGTTTTCCATGCTCGAGCCAAACACATTGAGATTGACTTCCACTTTGTCAGAGAACGAGTGTTGAAGAAGCAGTTAGAAATTCGGTTTATTCCTTCCAAAGATCAAGTTGCTGATGGGTTTACAAAGCCACTCCCACATCGAGCTTTTATAGACTTCAAACATAATCTCAACTTGTCTAAGTTGTGATTAAGGGAGAATGTTAGAGTTAGTATTGTAAACGTTATCTTATGTGTAATTAGACACCGACACGTATTGATGTCCGGGTCTATCTCTTGTATGCCTGGGGCCGCATAGCTCCCATATAATCTTACGATCGTGAGGCTCGGCTGTATCCGAGTACGCACACAAAAGTCGCTACCTGATCGCTACCTAACTAATTTTTACACACATGACAACTGCTAGTAGTAATTCTCAAAGCCAGTATCTAGTTCTCTAGGGTTTTGACTCACCACAAGCCTATAGCCCGAAAGCTCTTTAGAAGGCACTGGTACGATATATGTGTCCTAGAATTTCGTGGCGAACCTACGGCAATCCGCAAAGCAAGGAAGAAAACGGCTGGCAGTGGCGAAAACAGTGGCTCACTGGGCAGGATCCCACCTCCACCGGGCACGCTGAAAATCAATGTTGACGCAGGGGTGGGGAAGAACACCGGATGGGGTGCAACCGCGACTTTGGCCTTGGACACAGAAGGAACATGGAGGGTAACATCGGCGGTGGTGTTTCGGGGAAGACGGACACCGAAACCCTAGAAGCGTTGGCTTTGGTGCGAGGCGACCACTCTCGCGCAAGATATCGATGCCAAAAGGGCGAGTGGTGAGCTAATGTAGGAATGCCATCTACGCACATTCTGTAGGAGATTAAGGATGGCCTTTGTCCACAAACGTAGGAGCTCGAACAAGGAAGCCCACCACAATCTCGCTAGAAGGAGTGTGCTCTTTGATCAAGGCCGTCATGTTTAGCCGTCTACGCGCCTGAAAGGGCTCTGTATCCATTTGTGTGTTGAAGTTTAATAAATTTGTTCCATCCTAAAAAAAATAGCAATTTTTCTAAGTTCCATATGTACTCGTCATGCAATTTCCATGTACGGATAATGACGTTCATCTGCTTCCTCCTTTTTAAAATATAAAATGTCTTAGTCTTTTCTTAGAGATGTGTGTTTAGTATGTATGTTCATGTTCCGAACCTACACACTAAAAAAAAGTTAGATAGATGTGTTTCAAAAAAATTCAAAACATCTTATAAATTAGAATAGAGGGAATAGTTAATAGTACTTCATCTACCCTAAAATAAGTGACTTGAGTTTGTATAGATTTATACTATGCATCTAAATCCGTGTTTTAGTATATCGATACATGTAAATCTAGATGAATTTAAGTCACTTATTTGGAACAGAGTTAGCACTACATATATAGGTAGATAAAGATCCATGGACGATTTTTCCTTCCCATGTTCGCTCCCCTGTGCTAAAGATAGGGCATGGCATTTCCATTTTCTATGGCCGTCCGTGCATGGCTAGGAATCGTGCACGCCGGACAAAATATCCCACATGCAGCACCATGCAACCGTCGTATTTGGGCGCACGTGCTGTGCTATCGAGAAAACACATATTTTCTCCGTTTATAAATAAGTGTACTTTTAAGTTTACAACCCTCTCGATCGAAAGGAATGGAGGCCGATCATGTGGTTGGTAAGCAAGTGAGACCTGCACATATTTTTTGGAAAGGAATGGAGCAGTGGCGGAGCTAGCCAAGAATATCAGGGAGGGCCAAAACGAAATTATGGATGTTTGGGGGGGCAAATGACACTAATTTTTCTTTTCTAGGTCTCCAAAAAAAAATTCCTTCAATGATTTTAAAAAATCTAGGGGGGCGGTGGCCCCCCCTGACATGCATGTAGCTCCGCCACTGGAATGGAGGCCACATGAAAGGCCACTGCCCTACGGAGATAGACGCAGCATGCGTACATACATGGATAGGCGGCTAGCGCTAGCCACTGGCCTCCCACATGCACTTCCCAACTAGGCAACTTGCCATGCGCATGTACATGTTCTCTATCGGAAAAAGTCAAGCGCGCTGAGCTAGGCAATAGGCATGGCCAGGACTCGGTTCCAGGCACTGGCGGCTCCAGGCGCTTCTCCTAGCATAGGAGTAGCTCATCAGCTCATGTGCACCACCATCACCGGCACACAAACATGTGCTGATAGAGGAAAAAGGATCCCTCCACACGCCCTGCTCTCCTCCCCTGCTACAGCTCTTTAGAAACTTCCGGCGGGCGCCGGGCCAATCCAAGGCCGAACTCGCCGGTGTTACCGGTTGAGGGAGGTGGAGGAGAGGTTCCGGCGCATGTAGATTAGGTAGGAGTAGTTGTTTCGGCTCCTTGCCGAGGTTTGGAGTATGGCTCGAGTTTTCTTTGACCATATCTTGAGCTGATCGACGTGGTCTACCGGCGGTGATGCTCTGAAGGTTAGAGTTGGCGGCGGCGTACCGAAGATCTCCACAATAAGGTTAGGGGTGCCTCCCTTTTCTTTGGCATCGCGTACTTGTTGCTTCTTGCCCTGGCCGGCCGTGGAGGCGAGGAGGGTCTGAAGGACAGGGCGATGCCAAGAGCTGGAGGCCCTCGGGAGTTCCTTCCTAGTGTGTTGCTATGGCGTAGCAGGACATGGGCGTCGTTGCTTCTCTGGCTTCCATGGTGGAAGAAGACGATGGCGATCTCCCTTTTCAATAATCGTCGGTGTTCTGGTGGTCATCGTCGGTGGCTTTATGGAGCTCTGTTTCCTGCTCTGACCGGCCGTGGAGGCGAGGGGAGCTTTGGATTCAGAGTTTTGATGGGCTGGCGGTGTTGGCGGCTGCTGCTGCAGCTTGTTTGAGCGGATTACACGGCGGCGAAGATCTTCCCCATCGTGCTCTTTGGCTGGCATGGTGGCCCTGTTTCTCCCTCCTTTGTGGAGGTTTCTGGCTCCTGCCACAGGAGCTCGACCGCTCGCCCTTTCCAAGTGGTTCATCCCCAGCAAGGAGGAGTTGGCCTACGGCGGAGAGCCCTGCAGGAGAGGATAGCGACGGGAGCTTTCGTTGTTGTTCTCTGGATCTCGGTGTTGGGCTCTGCTGCTCCTTCGTCTGCGTTAGCGGGAGGTTCGGCGGCCGGCGCTTTGAGGTCATCGGCGGTGGTGGCAGAGATACCAGTGGACCTGATTGTTTTTTATCTTTGCACTTTGCAAGCCCTTATCTTCAAATTTTAGGTTCTTAGAGTGAGTGTTACGAAAGGGCTTTGCTATAAATTTATACCCGCCATGTGTTCTTAATGCAGCTTCTGGGTCGTTTCAACCCTTTTCCGTTTTAAAAAATACCGACACACACAACCAAAGCACGCACATATTGGATCATCTATGCAACGGACCAAGAATTGTTCAAAGCCCGGTCAAACAGCGCTATTTTAAGGCTAATTACATTGCTTTTTTATTATATTGTTATTAAATTAGGCTTGCCAGCTGGTTGGATCAGTGTATGAACTTGACGCATGGCTTAATAGGATTGATAGGATATCCATACCAACAAGTTACAACTTCTTTTCTGAAAGCCCATATAAAAAGAACTTAGAAATTAACCGTGCTTGCCCTAAAGCAATTTGAGGATGCATGACCGACCAGAAAGTGGATATCAGATGCGTACAAGTGATGAAAAAGTGTGCAAAAAAGAGTAGTGTCGATCTATGGGGCCAGCATAGAGATTTTATTGAGCTGCCAGGACTGACGGTCGCTGATCCGAAGAGACCGGAGTGTTACAGTCCGCCTTTGGCAAGCACTGACGTCACACGAATGCACACACCCATGATGATCCTCCTCTGAGATTCTATGCTTAATTAGGTGATACTTTTTTGGTTGATCTAGAATTAGCTTAATGTTAACTCGGTTATAACCCACTTGCAACTCTTAACCGCCGTCGATCACAACGCCGATCTAACGATTCAGTACATTTTGGTCTTAGCTGTAACCCACTTGCAAAAAAACTCGGTTACAGACCCTTTTACAATTCTCGGACCCGCACGGATTATGAAGAGAATCCGAGGGCTTTGGGGCCGTCCGAGCTCTAATATAATTCTCGATCAGTCGAGAAATAAAGAAACCATTTTTGTTGTTGTTTGGTGGCTGGTTAATGGGTTGTTAATTCTCATTTCAAGCCTTCCACGTAGGAAAATTAATTGATGTTGCATTTTCGAACCCTTGTTGCTGGCCGGCACCGATGAAGAGTGACTCACAAGCGGCTTACAGTAGCGTATATACTACTACTCTCTCTATTTAAAAACATAAGATATTTTATCTTTATGAAGCTAATGAATCTAGATAACTTTTAGTGTGTAGGTTCATTTCGAACTTTTTAGTGTCTAGGACCGGTAATTATGATCTCCATGTAACTATCAATATTGTATATATTTGTATGCTTAATATCGTAAGACATGTTATCTTATATATGCACGAACGTGTATGATATGTGGTAGCATGGAAATATTCGAAAACTATTTTAAAATAAAAAAATAATACAAAATAAATTATCTGCCACGACAGAGAAAGTGTTTAAAATGCTGTCGCGGCAGAGAACTAGCAGGGCCGTCTCCAGGAATTTGGGGCCCGGTGCAAAATGCAAAACAGCCCCCAAATTCATAGCATCGGGTTGTTGGCATTATCGAGACGAATAGCATGGTCTAGATGAATGAGACAAATTATGTTAAAAGAAGAATGGGATGAACTATGGAATCATCACAATTAAAAAAAAAGGGCCTGTCTAGCGCGAAAATGAACATGCCTATGTCTTTTTTTAGATGCTTTAAGACTATCTGTAATGATAGTACATAGGTGGGACTCGAGGCACAGAGGAAAACAAGACAATTAACAACTAAGTTTTACCCAAAAAAATAGAAGTTGTAATAAATACACTAAGAGACGTTGTGAAAAAATCACTAATCCCACACGCCCACGTGTACGTCGTCAGTTCTATGCCGTCACGGCTCATGGCCCTCTATCACTGCCTAGTTCCCTTGGGTAGGCCCCAATGATCAATGGATCACTTCATGTTTTACTGAACTGGCCCACACGCAAGTAAAAGTCCCAAAGGGTAGTCCACAACAGGTAACGTTTCAGGCTCTCAGGCTTCCTTCTTTCCAGAGTAACTAAGCTCAAAAAACGAAGCTTATAGCAGCTCTAATGGCACCACGGCTGTTTGCCGCATGAGCTCCTCCACCACTGTTTGGGGCCCCAAAATTTTAGGGGCCCTGTACGGTCGCACAGCTCGCACACCCTTATGACGGGCCTGAAAACTAGTTATTTCGGTTCTTAACACCAGTCGGAACTAGTGGTGGTGCACCCCGCGTGTGATGGCCATGTAGAGGACATTTTGCCCCGGCTGAAGAGCGGACCAGGACTAATGACTGGGCCTCTAGTCCCGCTTGGCTAGTCCCGGTTTAGGTCCTTATGGGCCGGGACTAGAGCCCCCTCCTCCACTAGTGCTAATGAATCTAGACCAAGTAGTGTGCACATTCGCTCTGAATCTATATACTAAAAGAGATTTAGATACATTAGTTTTACAAAATTAAAACATTTTATATTTTAAAACAGAGGGAATAGTATGTACTAGTATCATTCAAATACACATAGAAACTTGCAACTAGCTATGCCTACAGCCATAGTATAAGCTTTCGTAGCTGCGAGTCTGGACATTGGACAAAGTTCAGCCCCCAGCTGCACGTACGTACGTGCATGCGACCTTGTCCTGTTAGGCAGCTGCAGCTATTATATACGCCACTGCTTTCATCACTGTGCCATCTTCTATGGTTGCTCTGCTCTGCCATGCGTGCGTCGGAAATTCAAAAGCTTATCCCCGCGTTCCCTCATAATCAGACGAGACACCAGTTGCATGGTCAAGCTGCGTGCAGAGATATTTTTGTCTTCGGCTTAGGATGCGCATGCACCAGTCTGGATCACACTGAAATTGACCATGCACGCACGATCGGCTGTTACGCATACCGGGTATATATGCTGGAGAAGGATGCACACCTAACTACTACTCCCTCTGTTTCGAAATATAAGATGTTTTAGGTTTGTAAAGAAAATAAATCTAGACTTCTTTTAGTGTGTAGATTCATCCTAAAGTTGAGTGAACCTAAATACTAAAACAAGTCTAGATTCATCTTCTTCACAAACCTAAAACATCTTATATTTTAAAACGGAGGGAGTACTAGATACATGCATTTCTGTAACAAATAAATTGAATCAGAGGGAGTACGCCGGTTTGTGTCATCTTATGTCCTATCAATTTTTGCCAACCATTGGCTAGCCAAAAAAACTGGCTAAGGATTTTTTGACCTTTGGCCAGAATTTTGGCTAGCAGCATTGTGAGAGGAATGTGGTGGTATGTGGGCAGTTTTTTGTTGGCGACCAAAAATTTGGCTATCAACCAAATAAATTAGAGCCAATGTACCATAGGTTGCCAAAATTTTGGCAGGGCACGGTTGGACACCAAATAGACATGCCCTTAATTATACTCTCTCAGTTTCAAAAAACAAGTGACTTGAATCAAAATCACTTATTTTGGGACGGAGGGAATAGTATATGATGGATCAATTAATTGGAGTAGCTAACAAGTCGTTGTCTGGTATGGGGAGATTGCTGGATCCTTGCATGCATGGAGAACCAGTATACTACTACAAGCTAGTTTTCCAATGGTCAGATTAATGCAGTCATTCCCTGATGGCATATATGTATGCTCCTGGTTTTGTGGGATCTTCCTTGACCCGAGTAGGACCTGTATAGCTATAGCTATCCGATGATTGGGTCGCACCGCCACAATGTCGGCATTCAACTCCTATGCTCCACTAGTTAGTTAGTTGCGTCAATCTCACGAGGTTTAGGGCTCTCAGCTAAGCCTGTGCAAACATGGTTTGATCGGTTTGGGCTGATTTAAAATTCTGTACTACGTAACTCCAACTTTCAGATAGATTTATGAAACAGATTGATATATGGGATTTTTGGCCGGCTGGTTTGAGCTGTTTCAATTTTCGCCCACCCGGCCACACCCCTACTCTCATCTGCAGCAGCTGCAGACTGTAACTCTGCACGTAGAAGCTGAGGCTCTTGCTCGTGACTAAAATTTACACTACGAATGACAGAATGAGCTAGTAGCAGAATGGCGATTCTGGCGTGCACGCTAAATAGCGTGCATGGCCATCTTCTCTCTCATGTGTATTATACTGCTACATGTGTACTATATTGTTGCATGTGTGTCAGACTATTTTTTATTATTTAATAGTTTAAAACTTTTGTAAATTCTAAATTAGAAGTCTAATTTGAAAACCGTTTAAATATTTAAGATCCTAGTGAAAAGAGCTTTTAAATAAGACTAATATTGGATATATTTAAACAATATTTTAAAATTGACTTTTAAAACCTAATGAAAACTTTGTACAACTTTATGACACCGAGTGAAATTCTATTCTGAAATAGTAAGTTTCACTCAGTTCTGAATTTCGTAATTTTTTTTGTTTCACTAAACTTTAAACTTATGTTAGACACGTAGCACAAATGTATCAGGTGGCGAATACTTTAATATTGTTTCATTGAGTTCTATTGTGAACCATTGCATTTCATTGTGTTTTGAAATTTATATTATTATATTTTATTAATTTTAGATTTATTCAAAAGATAACATCAAAATAAAAACACATGTTCAAACAGATTGTTATTTTGAATATTATTTCAACTTACAAGATCGTTTTAAATTTAGGCTTGGAAAATAAATTGGTGGACTAATTGATGGGGAGTATATGTGGACAGTCAAATCATTATACCACATGCATGCAAAAAGAATTTTATATGTACAAATCTCAAAGAAAAAAGAGAAAATCAATGGTGCATGCATGCACTTGACCTACAGTGCATGCTAGAAAGTCATTTCTGAAGCTAGCAGTGTGTGTGGGAGTGACCGAGACCGACTGATGACCGGCCCGGTTGCTCCATGTGCATGCAAATCTTAGCCGCTCTCCTTTTTGTTTTTACTACCTGTCGTTGTGTCGATCTATCGAGAGAGACCGTTGTACTGTGTCGCGATGGACGTGCATGCTTCGGGTGCAATGCACCATATATAGATATATATGGATCGATCGATCGATATGATGGAACATGGCAGACAGCGCGGCGCGTAGCTAGAGAGAAGAGGAACGTACGCGCGCATCGGGAGAAAAATTATATGGGACATGGTCCACAATCCGATCAGCGTGGACCCACTTCATAAACTAACACGTGGCCATCTGGATCTCAAAACAACACGGCCCTAGTTACCTTGTAGACTCAGAATCCTATACGTATACGTCTCCAGTCCGGCGCCCATACACAGGCCCCGACGGTTTCCTCTCGATCTTATCCTCTCGGCCGCGCGGAGGCGCAGGGACGAGGTCCTCTGGATTGCCTGCTCCTGTCCATGGTGCTCGGGCCCTAGTTCTACGACGCCATCCTCAGCGGCCTCGAGGTCTTCAAGCTCAACAACAACGCCGGCAACCTTGCCGCACCTGAATGGTTGGCGTCCGAGATGCTGCCGCCCTGCTCTGTCCGCGGCCGCTCGATTCAGGAGCACGAACAAGGTGTCACAAGGAGCCTGGATGATTTGCCAGCAGAAATCAAATCAAGGACATTAGTTTATTAGGCTTGATTGAAGATGGTCCATGCTGTTGTATGACTCTGTCATGTCTATTGTAGTTCAGAAGATATCTGAACTTTTGTTTCTTTTGCTGATGCTAAGCACTAGCTCATCAGGAGACATTTTACTGGCTCATGTTCTTGTGCCGTAACTCTGAATCAATCAATGAAACGTATCAAGTTCATTTCATATTCTCTTGTTCTGTTTCTATCACATGATACAATTTCGTGCAGGCAAAGGAAAAGTATTCAGATTTTTTTGGACTGTAACATGTTTATTACAATAGTCTACATGAGTATTTGGCTAGCTACTAGAAACAGAACAATCGTTTATTACATTGAGATGCATGTTGCATTGTTTGCTCAACAATGCATCGAGACACCCCTTTTTCTTTTTCACATTCTTAGGCTATAGCTGTAGAAGATGCATCTGAGGTACTACTATTTCCTTGTAAGAAATTCAGAAGAATGCTCTCATATAAAGTACTAGATAGTTTACATATCAGAGAGACATCATGTATGATCCTTTAGTTCTAGCGTACGAATTATACTGAATCCTTTAGTTCTAGCGTACGAATTTTTTGTGCACTTTTCTTATACTGAATCCTTTAGTTCTAGCCTTTAGTTCTAGCGTACGATTTATATGCCTCTTCTTCATATTGGAAAGTCATCCCGACTCTTGGAACAATCTGCTGAGATGATGTATTCTCATTATCAGCCAGCAAGAGTAAGATTAATTGTTGGTCAAGCATTTGTATTTTCAGCAGGTGGAGTATTTAAAATGATATACAAACTACTGTAACAGCTGGAATACTGGTGGCAGCATATATTCAAATGGACGGTGTCCATGCTCATGCGCATGATTCTGTTTCTCTAGCTGAACATTACATACGCCTGTTGGGCTGATATTGCCTGACAAACAAAAAGGATATGAGCGAGTAAAATTTACCAGATCACCATGAAACGACTCCATATTGGTATCATTCATGGGTTTGCTGCTTCCGTCCGTGACCTTCATCGGCGTCGTTGGCAAGCCGCTAGTCTCTCCTATTGTTTCACTGGTCAAGGGCATGTCCTCCAACCTTTGCCTGGATGGCGAGTCCAATACCACAACGTCGGTGACCCCTTCTATCCGTTCGGAGTCATCGCCAATCTGCCAGGACTCAACTAGTGAGCAGACTATGAATGAATCAGTCAAAAGTCATTACGAAGATGTATGTTCTCATTCACCGGGAGAGGATGGTCCATCGATTGAGAGGAAAATCCCTCCATTGCCTCGTCGTGGAAGTCGTACGTCGTTGCCGATCCTCCTTGTACGGCCTGATCGGGGAAACGAGCAGCAGCTGACTTACTGTGACGCCGCCACGCCGTGCCGCCGGAGATCACCTGATCGCACTGCCGGAGATGGTCTAATCATGCCGCGAGAGGTTTTAGGATCGAGAGAAACCGTCGAGGGCTGTGTATGGTAGTCCTACGCGAGTCAAGGCGCGGACCGGAGACATATACATATAGGATTCAGAGTGGTAACTGGGCCGTGTTGCTTTGAGATCCGGATGGCCACGTGTTAGTTTCTGGAGTTGGTCCACGCTGATGGAATTGTGGACCAGGTCCCATATAATTTTTCTCCCCGGACGTACGGCCTTCACTGTCGTCCAGGTGCATGCATGCATCGGTCTCACCTGCTGATCATCCGTGAGTTGCATTATATATGATCAATCGCATCCGGCTTCAACGGAGACAGTCGTGGTCCTGGTCTTCTCCTTCTCCTTCTTCTTCCCCGTACGCGAGGGTTGTTATTTAACTGCCTACAGCCAAAAGCTGCCGAGTTGCGCGTTGAACGGATTGGCGAGACAAAAGCTCAGTCTACCTTTTCTACGGCCGTGCCTCACGGACGACTTATCTTTTTTTTTCACACAAGAGGTGAAATGCTACTATACCAAATTCTCTTTTTTTACAGCCTCGCTCCTCGGAGTGTGTGGCATGGAGGAGTGTCCAATACGGAGGGCTGAAGCTTCAGCGTTGCACATTTTGTCTATTTTATTATATAGTGAATTACCCTGGACACGATACAAAGGTGTGGATGGTAACGTGTTGGCCCGGTGGCTCGCGGACATGCAGGGGTCTTTGGAACAGCAAGGCTAGTATGATTATTAGATACAACAACAACAATACTATCAAATACCCATTCAGTTCAGGCATTCACCGATGAAACATTGGCATTGTGTCCACCTTCGCTCGTGTTACAATTGCGATAAGAAGATAACGAAAAACGGAAACGAAATCACAGCAAGGGGACACAGATTTAATGTGAAAAAACCTCTCCAACAAAGATAGAAAAAACCACGGCGCCAGCCAGCGAAACTTCACTATATCGAGGAGTGTTTACAAACGCTGGGGATTTCACAGATGCAACTACTCCCAACCGGCGGCTTACAAGGGGTTTATATATCGGTGGAAACCTAGGTCTTCGACGATCCGTACTAAACCCTAAACCCTAAACCCCTAAACTCGGAACCCTAAACCCTGAACTCTAAACCCTAAACCCTAAGCCTCTGGCGACGGGCCTCGCTCCACTCGTCAGAAGTTGGCCTATACTTTGTAGAATTTGGATCAACATATAACAAACTCCATCTTGAGACAAATTCCTCCTTGTAGCATCAACAACAACCATCTCCCTGAACAAACAAAGAAAATACTTTCGGCGCCAATAGCCACTTGGGCTAATCAGTTAAACCAACTAAGTTCGAGCAAAGCTCAAACTTAGCAACAGGAACATGTTTTGTCATCATATCAGCAGGATTATCATGAGTGCTGATCTTGCATACCTTTAATTTACCTTGAGCAACAATGTCTCTAACAAAATGGTACTTGACATCAATGTGCTTAGTTCTCTCATGGAACATCTGATCATTTGTAAGGTATATGGCACTTTGACTGTCACAAAACAAAGTAATGCAAGAATCATCTCCACAAAGCTCAGCAAACAAACCTTTCAACCAAACAGATTCTTTGCAAGCTTCAGCAATAGCCATGTATTCAGCTTCAGTAGTAGATTGTGCAACAACTGCCTGCAACGTAGCATTCCAGCTAACAGCACAACCACCAACATTGAACACATAACCTGTGAGGGATCTTCTCTTATCCAAATCGGCAGCAAAATCTGAATCCACATAGCCAACGAGTCCCTCATCGGTCCTGCCAAACTTCAAACAAGCATTAGAAGTGCCAAGAAGGTACTTGAAAACCCACTGAACAGCCTTCCAATGTTCTTTACCATAATTAGCCATGTATCTACTTATTAAACTCATAGCATATGATAAATCAGGAGGAGAACAAACCATGGCATACATCAAAGAACCAACAACACTAGAATATGGCACCTTTGACATGTACTCAAACTCTTCATCAGTAGTAGAACATTGAGAAACTGACAATTTAAAATGAGGAGCAATAGGAGTACTAACTGACTTGGCACCATCCATATTAAAACGATGAAAAACTTTCTTAATGTAACTTTGCTGACTAAGAAATAACAAACCAGATTTTCTATCTCGGGTAATCTCCATACCTAAGATCTTAGCAGCACCAAGATCCTTCATCTCAAACTCACTACTTAGGTGTGCCTTCAACAATTAACATATCATCAACAATTAACATATCATTAACATATCTCAAACTCACTACTTAGGTGTGCCTTCTTGGCAGCAATTAACATATCATCAACATATAGCAGCAAGTATATAGGTGACCCATCAACAAACTTGATATAAACACAACTATCATATTTAGACCTCTCAAAACCATGCGAGATCATAAATGAATCAAACCTTTTATACCACTGTCTTGGAGATTGCTTTAAGCCATAAAGAGACTTCTTTAATTTGCACACAAAATCCTCTTTACCAGGCACTATGAACCCTTCTGGTTGGTCCATGTATATTTCCTCATCAAGCTCTCCATGCAGAAAAGCAGTCTTGACATCTAACTGCTCAAGCTCAAGATCACGCATAGCCACAATACTAAAGAAAGTGCGAATAGAACTATGCTTTACAACTGTGAAGAACACATCATTGTAATCTATACCTGGAATCTGGCTGAACCCTTTTGCTACTAACCTTGCCTTGTACCTTGAAGGCTCTTTGGAGACAAACCTTCCTTTTTCTTGAAGATCCACTTGCAGCGGACCGCCTTCTTTTGTTTGGGCAAGGGCACAACATCCCATGTGCCATTTTTCTCAAGCGACTGCATCTCTTCTTGCATAGCAGAAATCCACTTCTCGCGGTCAACGGATGCAATGGCTTCATTGTATGTAGCAGGTTCAGAATCGTTCTCCACCTGTTCAGCACAACTCAAAGCATAATGAACAAGATTACACTCTTCAATTAAACAAGGACGAGGACCACAGTTACGCCTCGGTCTATCAGCAGCAATGGACTCATGTGGCTGCTGCAAAACAGTAGGTGAGTGTTGAACAACAATATCATCAATGTTTTCCTCATGTGTATCTTCAATGATAGCATCATTATCAACAGTTTTCTGCAGGTTCTCCACCTGCACACTAACTGTAACATCCCAAAAATATTAAACATGGATCATCAAATTCTAATCATCAAATTTAGGGTTAACAAAAACTTTTCCATCTCAAATATGAAAGCATTCATATGTATGTGTATTTAAATTAAGAGTTCTTTTGAATTGCCATGGTTCTGTGATTCTTTGCTTGTAAAATGATTCTTAGTGAAATAAACATCATCTAAATCATTCCTAAGCTTTTCCCAAAGACAAACAACTCAAAATGAATAAATAAAGTGAATGGTCACTTTTGCCAAATTAACTATCATGCCTACTTTGGCTATTCCTAGCACTCAAAACTTAACAAAAACAATTGTGGATCTTTGCACCCCTTGTTAGTACACATAATGAGGTACCAAGGCCCACTTTGTGATCTTCCAAAAACATTCAAATGCTAAGTTTAAATGACAGATTAAAATTGAATCTATCTCATATGGGAAGATCCCAATATTTCAAAAACCACTCAAACCAGCTCAATTTTCAAAACCCAAACAACCACAGAGTCTCCAGCACTTGACTAGCACACCCACCAAAAATCTTTTCAAAATTCAAAAAGAAGTTTCTTGCGGCCATTTCATCAAACACTTGGCAGGCAGAATTTAAACCAAATCAAATTCACTATTTTAATAGTGTTTTGGCCTAACTTGTTCCCTCTCTATCTCACAACAAACATTTAGTAGATCATCTAGCTTAGTTGGAAACCTCTAGCCTCACTGTAAGCTTGCCATTGCCATCAATGGTGAACAAGCCGAGCCCACCTTGCCGGCCAACTTGGTCGCCGCCGCAGCAGACCACCACCCCCTCTCTCGCCATGTCTAGGAGTTAGCCAGCACCTCACCGCCGCCCACTGTCCCCTCCCCGAGCCAAGCCTGGTCGTGGACCACCGAGAACACCCCGCGCCCAGTGCCACTGCGACATGCCGAGCACGCCCCAGATCGCCGCACCCGGCACGCGTGCACACGCCGCCCCTCGACTGCAGCCAGTGCCCACCGCTTCGCCACGACCCAGGGAGCACGCCAGACATCCCCGTTTGCCGTCCAACGCCTCACAGCCACCGCTCGCCATCGAAGACGCCGCCTCTGCCGCTCAGAGCGCCAGCCTCGCCCGACCGATTACCACCACCCTAAGCCCGCATTTAAGTTCTAGAGCATATCCAGGAGACCGCGCATCAATCACCACCCTCAGCCATGCCGCTAGCAGCCCGTAGCCATGTAGCCACCGTCGCCTGCCCATCCCTCTCGGTCTCGCCGTCGAGCCTATAAAAGGAGGCCACCCCCAGCCGTTTGCAGCACACCACTCGACTCCCCTCACCTCACTGATCGTCCCGCACCCCTCGCTGGAGCACGGGGAGCAGCAGCTCGCCGGAATTGCACCGGAGCAAGCCGCCTCTGGAGAAGAAGGGCGTCGCTGATTGCGACCACCCCCAAAGCTGCCTCGACCGTCCTTGAGCTTGACGTCGACCACTCATTCGTTTGCCCGCCTCTCCGTCTTTGCTGGAGCCCTGGTACGCCCCCTATGCACCCCCATTGAGCCGCTAGGGTTCGAGCTTGCCGGTGACAGGTTCGTCGTCGACGACGATCCCCAGTCGTCGATCTCCACTCTAATCCAACGACCCACACAACCATGTACCGCTTCGCGCATTATGAGCCACTGACTGGTAGACCCCCTGGCAGCTGAGCCCCACGCTGTAGAGTGACACTGGACCGGCCCATTAGCATCTCCCGCGCAACCCAACCGTTTGAATTTAGAATTTTCTATTTATTTCAAACACAGTTTTGTACATAGATTCAAAATTCAACCAAGCTCGATTCAATGAACCAAAATGCATGAAACCAATTTTGTTAGAAAGGTACTGAAATGCTTAATCCAAGCCCATCGGATTCAAATCATTTGGATCTGTAGAGCACCCTTGGTAAAAATAACAAGTCAGAAGCTTTTCTGCATTCAAACATTTTTCAAAATTCAACCATAAGAGCTTTTGAGTTGATTCCAACTCTCAAAAATCACATTTGATCATACCTTTTAGAATATATAAAAACATATGGGTTTACTTGCAGAAATAATGTTCAAGTAATAAAAGAATGCCACATAGGCATTTCTAGTCACTTTATTTATTTAAAATAAAATGGTTAAACCTTATTAAATTGTGACACCGCTTTAAATCACATTCCCTTGTACTGAAATATGTGGTGATGACATGTGTCAACATGATCCCATGTTTGAGTTGGAGAATATTAAATCTTAAGTAGATTTTCATTGAGTAGAAATTACTTTTCTCAAATTAAAACAAATAAGGCAAATGCTTTAATCTTGTAATATTAAGTGATGATGATCGATCATCTATAGTACACCTTTATGTGCTGATTAAAAATAGTTAAGTATTATTTGGTGATTGTGTACCTCGTATTATTTATAGATGCTAGTACCGACCAAGGATACGAGGAGGAAGGAGGATACTACGAGGAAGAAGCCGAGGAAAAATTCAACCACTGCTCTGTACAAGGCAAGCTAACACTTGCAACCTAGCAAGTTTATACCACTATGTTAGCAAGCCAAACCATGCAAGTTTTACTTGCAAGCTTATACCACTTGATAAACCATCCTAGTTTTACTTACAATCATTATACTTTATTTCTTTATCAAAGCTTTTCTTAGAGTTTACTTAAGTGACTTGTAGATTCTATAAAGATAATTGAAGGTTGCATAAAGAGCATTAAATTTGGCCTAAGTAGATAATCTTGATGTCATCCTAAGGCATGAGATTGAACTTAACTAATCTCCACTTGCTTACCACCCCTCATTAGTACTTATCCCCACTTGTAGATGCTAGTGTTAAAGCATAAAACTTGATCAACTTTAGATGAGAATACTTGGTGAAACTGGTTATGAAAAGCTTAGAATGATGAGTCATTCTACTGAAATGTTTTGACATATGTTCTCGAACACCAGATGATGTTGATGATGAAAATGTTGAGGCATGAGCCTTAGCCCTTGATAAAACTGATGGTTGTCTGGATGCGATACCATTCCAATTTTACCGTACAACCACAATACCCGAAAATTGGGTAGGGCTTGACTGGAAATTTATATAACTTAGTATGGGTTCCCTCACGACCAAGGTCTGAGCTGAGGCTACCTTGTGAAGATTGTCCACCTGTGCAGTACCCAAGATAACAGTTGGTCATGGTTGGGAGGCCAAACTCACAGGAGAGGTGCCTATACTAGGACGTGTAATTGAAAGGTTAGGATTGATTATCCGCATACTGAGTATGGTGATTTCAGGATTTGTTCCTGACAGATGTATCGAATATTGTGGTGAAAGTGTACAATCTCTGCAGAGTGTCAAACTATTCGAATAGCCTTCATGATTATGGACGATTGGAGTGGCCATATTGTTCCTCCGTCAGATGTTTTCAAAATGACTTATGAAATGAATTGAGACTTTGACTTGACCACAACAGAGTTGTGATATGAAATTCAAATTCCCACTTAGGTATTATAAAATTTTCAACTAGCTTTCTTTGCTTCTGAACTTAGTAGAGGTAAATCTGGCTTTTTGCAAAACAACCCTAGAGCTTAGTGTCCTACCACAAAAACCCCCTTAACTTGTTAGTATTAGTTTGCAAGTACTTAAGGAGTACTCATGGCTTTGTCCCTGGCTATTCCCGTGGCCATACTATGAAGAGGAGTACCAGGATGATGGACCGCAGGAAGGTTACGACAACTAGGATCATCTCCCATCGTCAGCATTGCCGGTGACCCTGAAGATGGAGCTTCGCCTATGCTACCGTTACTATTACGTTATTCCGCTGCTCGAGTTGTATTAAGAACTGGATCATGAGATCCTTATTTGTGTAAGACCTTATGTATGGTTTGTAATGGATGATGTACTGTGATATCCAAATCTGTAATGTCTCGCAAAAATGGTAATCCTGGGATTGCGATTTATGGCATAACAGGCATCTGGGATTAAAAATCCAGGTGTTGACAAGTTGGTATCAGAGCCATCCTGACCATAGGAGACCCTAGTTAGACTGGACGTTTGAATCAAAAACCTAGTTTCAAAACCCAAGGAAGTGAGTATTTACAAAAAATTATTCCCATTCTTATCACTTTGATTCTTTCATGAAAATTCATGTTCCTCAATTTTTTTGCAAAATACCTAAAATTTGACACACTTGATCACTCTACTAACTTACTCATACTATATTCTTATAGATGGACGTGAAGTACAACAAGTTTTATTAGTTGGGGAATGGAGGAGACCTCATCTTTGAGCGTGACTTGGACCAACTTTCGGAACTTCTGGAGCGTCCGCATCCTGAGTTCTTTGGAGCTCAGCTCAATAATCAGGAAGGAGAAAACCTGCAGTGGCTAGTTGTTGCAAGTCTCCGAGGAAAGATTGAACCTCCCACTGCGGAGGGAATCCAGTTCACCTTAAGAGAGAACAACTGGCTCGATGGACTGGCCAAGGCAATGCAGGAAGCTCTTGCCCGTCTGTGTGGGCAGAGTATCAATCAGATCAAGGGTACCCATTTTGAGTTCTACCCAAGGCGTGATTTTATGGGACAACCACTGGAGGCCCCATACAACCATGAGCTGAAGAGTCAATTGGACCACCTCAGCTTCATGATGTATGACCGTTAGAAGGAACGGGACAATGCCCGTGACTACGCCAACCATAAGTCCTCCATCGCCTAGAAGAAGGATCAGACCCTCGCCATGCTAGTGAAGGATCGCAAGTCTCGTCGCCGTCAACTCGACAAGAAGGAGCGCATCATTGCCCGTCTTCGCCATGATATCACAGATCTAGAGGATACCATCCACGAGAGATACATGCAGTTGGAGGAAAGGGAGAATGCCGGAGAAGACCTTCGTCGAGATCCCTACTCCTATCTCAGCGATGATGATGACTTTCTGGAGGATCAAGCCATGGATTTCTTCACCGATGAGGAGGATCTCGCCTTCACCGATGATGATGATGATGATGAGTACGCCGACTCCGAGGAGGAGTAGCACTTGAGCACTAGCGTTAGTGAGCTGTATTCGGTCCCACTGTATCGTAGTTTCCAGAATGGTTCTTAAAACCATCTGTTTTCCTTTGTTGTGGTGTGTGTTGTATCGTGTGCTATGAATGAATGAATGAAAAACAAGTTGCTAGAAAATCAGAGTCAAACTTCAAAAACTTTTCAAAGTCCCTGAACCTTAGAAATTTCCCTCTTTTCTCATGATCTATCTCAATCTTCAGATGCTTCGCGGAGGAAGTGGTTCATCCCCGGACCCGATGTTGCAGATTCTGCAAATGTTGGTTTCTGACCGCGAAGCTTAAAGAGTCGAACGTCAAGCCAACCTAGCCACTCTTCAACACATAGCTCAGATGGCCAACAACAATCAAGGCCAAGGAAATTAGGACAACCATGGATCGAAGCTCAAGAATTTCCAGAACACCAACCCACCCATTTTCACTAAGTCGGAAGAGCCCTTAGATGCAGATGATTGGCTGCAAACCATGGAAAACAATCTGGAAGTTGCCGGAGTGGAAGCTAACAAGAAAGTTCTGTTCGCCACCCATTATCTGGCCGGAGATGCAAGAGCATGGTGAAACAGCGTTCGTGCAATGACCGGAGGACAGATGATGACATGGGAGGAATATAAAGTCAAGTTCAGCAGAACCCATGTGCCACCGGGTTTGATCGAGAGGATGAGAGATGAATTCAGAGAACTGAAGCAAGGAAGGATGACCGTAGTGGAATACCGTGACAAATTCTTGTCATTAGCTAGGTATGCCCCGGATGAGATCGACACGGAAGCCAAGAAGAAAGAAAGATTCTTGAATGGTCTGCACGATGAGATGCAAACGGTGTTGGACAATATCCCCTTTGCTGATATTGAAGCCCTAGTTGACTCTGCCATTCAGATGGAAGGAAAGATCAACCAAGCCAATGAGAACATAAGGCGCATGATGCATCAGCTAGGAACCCATCATACCCAAAGTATCGCTAACCCATCTCGAGTTTTCCTCGAGAACCAACAGACCCCGATGAACCGTCAGGCCTATCCCATTGGAAACCCAAGGCACGGAGGAAACCACAACAACCCGAGCAACTCTAGCAATTTCAACCGTGCACCACCCAAGTTCAACAACAACAATGCGCCACCAACACCAACAACGCCCCAAGAATTTGGAAGCAATGTTGTGCTGTTATGAAGAAGGAAAAATCATAAGTGACCTATTATGGTGTGAAACAAGGGTCACTACTCCAATGAGTGCCCCAAGAAGAATGCATGACCCCCAATGCAAATGCCCCAGCTCGTGACACCGTCGTGTATTTGGAAGAAGGTTTGCCCAGGGGAACTCGGTCGACGCATGACCGTCTTTTCTCATGCATCTTTGAAGAAGCCGAGAGCGCGAGAGAAGGCAAAGTGCTTCCGAGCTTCTTCAGCATGCATGAAAAAGATGCCGATAATGCTGGCCACTGGGCAAACTCTTCAGCTGGACAGCAGGAGCATTTTACGATGAAGAACTCGTTGGAATAGTGGCCCTTATTACAGTCATAACGCATTGCTTCGATCACGAAACGTGTTGGCGAAGCGTTGTTGATTGTTGAGCAGGTGAACTGCAATGGGGTACTGAAATGCCGAGTGTTGTGAACGTCATCGAAAGAATAATCTGGAGATGGGAAAGCTATGAAATTACGATGGTTCCTGGTGATGCATCAATGCGACAAGGGAAACAAACTGATTACTCGGTCATCATCTGGCCTCCGGTCATTCTTGTGAGAATCTCGGCTAGATTCATCCGGTTATTTTCCATGGTTTGACCGATCGGCTGGGTAGAGTTCTTGACAGTGGCAGTGGAATTGGTATTAAATTTTGAGCTTAGATCCATGGTTGCATCTGTGATTTGATAATGAAGCTATGCATTGCAGTGGCTGGTTGGCAGGAAGGTGAGAGTTGACTCGATGGTGCTCAACTCCTCATCTCGTCATCATCTATGAAGGTGTAATCATCCTCATCGGTGAAGAAATCCATAACGATCTTGGAAATCATCATCGTCGTTGAGATAGGATGAATCTCCGAAGATCCTCTCGGCATTCTAGATGGTCTCCTCCAAAGATGAGATATGGTGGCTAAGGCGGACGTGATGGTTCATGATCGTGATGATGGCAGACTTGTGGTTGGAGTAGTCACGACAGTTATCCAACTCTGATGGCGATCATGCATCATGAAGCTAAGGTGGTCCAATCTTCAGCTTCGAGAGGTGGTATGGGGCTTCTGTGATTGTCCATTGCACGCCTTGGGCAAACTCAAAGTGGTACCTTGATCGATTGGCGATTGATTTCGAGGAGTGGGAGTTCAATCTTTCCTCGGAGACTTGCAACAATTAGCCACCAGATCTTCTTGATCATTGAGCTGAGCTCCTGAGTGCCAGACGCTCAAAGTTCAGAAGCTGGTCCAAATCCTCTCAATGATAAGGTCTCCTCCATTCCCCTGAAAACTGCTGCATTCACTATTCATCTATAAAGAATATAGGATGAGTAAGTTGAAAGTGATAAAAAGTTTATGTCAAAATTTATGTATTTTGCAAGAGTTTGAGGAACATGAATTTTCATGAAAGAATCGAGAATAAGTTTTGAATGAAATGTTTTCTTTGGTTTGAGGCTAAGATTTTGATTCAAGCGTCGATCAGTAGAATTAGCGTGATGGCGTGACAGTGGGCCAGGTAACCTCCCAGTCCATCCTCCACGCATCTTCATAGTTCGCCATGGTACGTAAATGTGACAAAGTTTCATGAAAGTTCTTGGGCACTGCAAAAATCAATACCAACAAGGAAGGGGTTTTGTGGTAGGACTAAGCTCTGGGGTTGTTTGTGCGATTCTCTACTAGTGAAGCAAGAAGCTAGTCACAAATTTTATAACTCCTAAGTGAGACTTGTATTTTCATATCACAACTCTGTTGTGGTTAACAAAGTCTCAATTCATTCCACAAGTCTGAAAACAGTGAGGAACATTATGGGTCAGAGCCAAAATCATCTGTTCGACACATGATCCATTAATGAGTGCAATGGGGGATAAGTATAGTGGGTTTCAACTAAGTTCAATCTTATGCCTTAGGATGACATCAAGATTTTCTAGCTTAGGCCAAATTTTATGCTCTTTATGCAACCTTCAATATATCTTTCTAGAATCTACAAGTCACTTAAGTCAACTCTAAGTTAAAGCTTTGATAAATAAATAAAGTATAAAGCTTGTAAGTAAAACTAGGATTGGTTTATCAAGTGGGTAGGATCATATATGCTTAAGGCATATAGTTGGCATGGTGGCAAGAAAATATTAGCTTGCAAGTATTGGCTTGCATAGGTCAACTTGATTAGTAAAGCTTGCTAAAGTAGAGTATCTTGCAAGGGTTAGCTTGCACATTCAACTAGTAGTATTAGGCTTGCTAAATTGCAAGTGTTAGCTTGCAAGGTTAATAGCTTGCCTTGAGCAGAGCAGTGGTTGAAGTTTTCCTCGGCTTCTTCTTCGTAGTATCCTCCTTCCTCCTCGTATCCTTGGTGATGCATTAGTCTATGAATAAATACGAGGTACACAATCACCAAACAATACTTAACTACTTTCATTCATCACACACAAGGGTCCTATAGATGATCTAGCATCATCACTAACATTACAAGATTAAAGCTTGGTTTAATTCCTTTTATTTTTAGAAAAGTAATTTCTACTCATTGAAAAACTACTTAAGATTTAATATTCTCCAAACCAAACATGGGATCATGTTGACACATGTCATCACCACATATTTTAGTCCATGGGAATGTGATTTAAAGTGGTGTCACAATTTAATAAGGTTTTTCTCTTTTATTTTAATTAATTAAAGTGGCTAGAAATGCCTATGTGGCATTCTTTTATTACTTGGTCATTATTTCTGTAGGTAAACCTGTATATTTTTATATATTCTGAAAGGTATGGTTAAATGTGATTTTTGAGAGTTGGAATCAACTCAAAAGCTATTATGGTTTAAATTTGAAAAATGTTTGAATGCAGAAAAGCTTCTGCCTTGTTATTTTTACCATGGATGATTTACAGATCCAAATGACTTGAATCCAACGGGCTTGGATTCAGCATTCCTAGACCTTTCTAACAAAATTGGTTTCATTCAAGTTTGTTCATTGAATCGACCTGGGTTGATTTTTGAAACTGGGTACAGAAGTGTGTTTGAAATAAAATGAAAAAGGTTAAATTCAAATAACTGGCAGGAGCGTCTTGGCCGACTGCTAAGCATAGCGCTTACGCGGGCTGGTTAAGTTGCTGTCCCCATGCGTGAGTGGGACAGGGGGGTGCAAAGCGGTATGGGGCAATATGGTGCATTCGATCTGGTTCTAATCCAACGGCTGGGGGTCATCGTCGACGTTGGGCAACACCGGTGAGACATAAACCTAGCGCGACAGGTGGGGGTCGTTGGGGGCTCACCAGTGAAAGGGCATGTATGCCCCCATGTGTGGTTTTGGTAATTAATGACAATCTCTATGGACTAATGTGTAAATTGAGTTTCACTTGTAGGCTTGTCCATTGGCATCACTTGGGCCATGTGTTGGTCTCAAGGTTGGAAGATGAAGAAATGTCCAAGGGCTTTGTGCCCATTGGAATCATGAAGAAAGAAGGAGCTTGAAGGTTGATCAAGACATGTGCAAAGAGTTGCATCAAGATGGATCAACCTCAAGTAGGGATGAAGAAGGGCGAGCTCAAGATGCGCCATCTCTAGAAGATCTCATGCTTGAAGCTTGTCATCCTCGTGCTCATGGAATGATGAAGACAAGTTCAAAGAAGAGGTTTCCCCATGGAGTATGGGGGAGCAATTTGCAAGTCTTCATCTTCATCAAGCAAGAGCATCCAAGAAAGGTGTTCCCACTATAGAAGAACAAGATGGTCTACATCAAGTTCAAGTGGGATTCTCAAGGCAAAGGTATGTTCTTGATAGGGCTTCTCTTTTGCCGGTCTCGTATTATTAGTTGGGAGACCGGGTTTAGGATAGATAGCCGTTCTATCAAGAGGGGCTCTGAAGCGGGTGTCTCGTTTGCATTGTTCGGAGAGAGCTCAAACCTTTGCATTCATAGCATCATCTTTCTTGGTTGTTATTTGGTTCTTGTCCATGAGAGGATCTAGAGATTGTGGTCATCATCATAACAAGCTCTAGTTCATCATCTAAGGATTTCACTTGCATATCTTATTGCGGTTTTTGATCTTGCAAGTTTTCCGGCTCCACACCTTGGGGGATACTTCACATATATATTCATAGTATTTTCTCCCAAGGTTATACCCAATATTTCGTCATTATCTTTCCAACAAAATTGGTTTCATCCCAATCGGAGTTTCCAAGCTCAACTTCTTGTGTTTTGGGTTTTGGAGGTTTTACCGGTTCATCGCTTCTAGAGAGGTCATATCTTTCTCAATTTGGTTTTATACTTCCATGCTGGACTATTATGTTTCTTTGCATAATCTTGTAAAACTTTTCGTTCTCTTCAAAACGAGCCCAAGATCATCAAAAACGGAGTCCGGGATCAAAAGTTATTGAAGTTTTCGTGCAATGTTGTCCTGTGTTTTTGCTTGAGCGGAAGTTCCGGCCCAAGTTCCGACCAAAGTTCCGGCCCAAGTTCCGGTCAGGTTCAGTAACTTGTGTTTCTATTTGCCGGAAGTTCCGGTGGGGGCGCGAATCTGGCCCAAACGGTCAGTTTTTCCTTGTCCTATTTAAGGGGGGCTTCTTCCCCAATGGTTCCCTATCTTTTGAGCTCGTTTTTGCCCACCATTGTTGACCTATTTGAGCTCTCTTACTCCCTCTCCCTCCCATGATTCTTACATCTTTTTGAGGGAAAAGTGAGAGGAGATCTAGATCTACAATCCCACCAAGTCAAATCCCTTCTTTGTGAAGGAATCATTGGGATCTAGATCTTGGAGAGTTTTGTGTTCTCCTCTTGTGTTCTTCCTCCCTTATTCCCCCAATAGCTTTTGTAGCTTTGTTGGAATTTGGGAGAGAAGGACTTGCCCTTGAATTTGGTGCATTGGTTTGAGTTCTCCTCTTGTGTTCTTCCTCCCTTATTCCTCCAATAGCTTTTGTAGCTTTGTTGGAATTTGGGAGAGAAGGACTTGCCCTTGCATTTGGTGCATAGGTTTGAGTTCTCCTCGGAGATTCGGCGAGTACAAGCTTGTGGGCTTGTTACTCTTGGGTTCTTGGAACCCTAGACGGTTGTGTGGTTGGGTTGTTGACCTTTTGTGGTCTTGTTGACCTTTTGTGGTCTTGTAGCCTCTTGTGGCTTTGTTGGCCTTTTGTGGCATTGTAGCCTTTTGTGGCTTTGTTGTTGGGAGCCTCCAATTGAGTTATGGAGTTAGCCCCAATCTTGTACGGGTTCGGTGACTGCCCTCACGCGTCCCATAGTGGAGCAAGTGCCCGCTTTTTGTGGTGCGCACTTGGGAGAATAGGGTGAGCCTTTTGTGGCGTCGGTGAGTTGCGTGCTTCCGCATCCGGGGTGAGTCCTTGTGTGGCGTTGGGTGAGTATCGAGCCACCACACCTCGAGGTGAGCCATTTGTGGCGTTCGGAGAGCATTGCGCCATCAAACCTCTCCAACGGAGATGTAGCTTCTTTGGAAGTGAACTTCGGGAAACAAATCTTTGTCTCCGCGTCCATCAATTATCTCTCAACCGAGCCCTTTACTTATGCACTTTACATTGTGATAGCCATCATGCTTGAAGTATTTATTTCTTGCTATCACCTTGTTGCTTGTATTGCTTAGCATAGGTTGTTGGTGCACTTAGGTAAACTTAGTGGCTAGGTTTTGTGCTCAATAAATTAAACGTTAGTTTTATTCCGCATTTACTTGAGCCTAAACCGTAATATTTTTAAAAGCCTATTCACCCCCCTCTAGGCGAATTCCTTTGTACTTTCAACCGGGGCTCAGGCGAGGGTCGGCGAGGCGGGCGAACGACGAAGTCGATGACAGCGAACCTCCTGGTACCGGCAGCTTCTCTTGGGGCATCTCCAATCGCTGGCCCCCTTCTTCTCCAGCAGCGGCAGGCTCCGGTGAAATTCTGGCGAAGTGCTGCTCGCCTTGCTCTGGGAACGGGGTGGCACGATCAGTGAGGAGAGGGGAGTGAGATGGTGTGCTTGATTCGGCTAGGGATGGCCTCTATTTATAGTCGCGATGACGACCGAGCATGGGCGGCAGGTGGCGACATGGCTTCTGGCTAGAGGCATGGCCAGCGTGGCGATCACTTGGTGGTCTCTGGCGATGCTCTGGCTTTAATGCGCATATAAATGATGCGGTTTGGTGGAACACGCGATGCTTTCTGGCAATGGCGGCGTCTTTTTGACGGTGGCTGTGCGGCATGGGCGTGACAGGGATGTCTGGCGGTCTCTGGGTTGGTGGCGATCATGTATGCTGCGTGGCGGTAGGCGTCGTGCGTGGCGTGGGCGCTCAAGCATGCTCGGCATGCGGCATGCTGCGAAGTACAGGCGGTCGTCTTAAATGTGGTCGAGTTTGCTACATGGCCCGGCGTAACGCCCCAGGACAAGGAGTGGCGGTGGATGGTGGTTTGGTACGCCTCCTAGACAAGGTTGGCACGGCTAAATCTCCTTCTAGCTTCTAGCTTGTCTCCTTTGGGGTGGCATGGTGAGCTTGGCTATTCACCATTGATGTGTTGCCAGCTTACAAGTGAGGCTAGGCTTTGGTGTTTAACTTGCTGGGTGATCTCTTGAGATGGTTGTGAGCTAGAGAGGGACAAGTTAGGCTTCAATCACTGCTCACAATAGTGTTTAAGATTTTGATGATTTGTGTCTGCAAAGTGTTTGATGAAATGGCCGCAAGAATTCAAGTTTTGAATTTTGAAAATATTTTTGGTGGGTGTGCTAGGTTGGTGCTGGTGAGTCTGCAGATGCTTGGGTTTTGAAAGTTGAGCTTGTTTGAGTTGTTTTTGAAAAAGTGGGATCTTCTCATATGATAAAGATTCAATTTTGAACTGTCATTTAAACTATGCATTTTAAAGTTTCTGGATGATCACAAAGTGGGCCTTGATACTTTGTTATGAGTACAATCAAGGGGTGCAAAGATCTAGAAAAGTTTCTGTTAAGTTCTGAAAGTTTGGGACAGCCAAAGTAGGCATGGGAGTTAAATTGGTCAAAATGACCATTCCCTTATTTTATTTGTTTTGAGTTACTTGTCTTTGAGAAAAGTTTGGGAATTGTTTAGATGATGTTTATTTCACCTAAGAATCCATTTACAAGCAAAGGAACACACAAACAAGGTGGTTCAAAAGAATTCCAAATGAAATGCATACACCATGCATGCTTTCATATTTTTATTTTAGAAAAGTTTTTGTTAACCCTAGTTTTGATGATTAGAGTTTGATGATCCAAGTTTAGTATTTTTGGGATGTTACAATTGTTGCAACCGCTATAGATTCCGGAATGGAAATGGGATTCGGTTGGAATGGACTTTATCACCGGATTGCCTACTTCTAGTAGGGGAAATGACTCTATCTGGGTCATAGTGGACAGATTGTCCAAAGTCGCCCATTTCTTACTAGAAAGACCACCTACCAGAGTTCGAAACTAGCTGAGTTATACATCGCTAGAATCGTCAGTTTGCACGGAGTCCCCAAGAACATCGTATCGGATCGAGAAACTCAGTTTACCTCGAGATTCTGGAAGAAAGTCCAAGAAGGTTTAGGAACCCGACTAGATTTCAGCACAACTTATCACCCTCAGACCGACAGACAAACGGAGCGAGTAAATCAAATACTCGAAGATATGTTGAGAGCATGTGTGTTAGAGTATGGATCTAAATGGGAAGACAGTCTGCCGTTTGCAGAATTTTCATACAACAGCAGTTTATCAAGCTAGTTTGCAAATGGCCCCATTTGAATTCATGTATGGAAGGAAGTGTCGCACCCCTTTGAATTGGTCGGAAGTAGGAGAGATTCAGATTTTCGGACCCAACATACTACGAGAAGCAGAAGAGAAAGTTCACAAGATTCGTGAGCACCTCAAGACTGCCCGGTCAAGACAGAAGAGTTACGCCAACAAGAGACGTCGAGACCTTGCTTTCAATATCAGAGAGTTTGTGTATCTGAAAGTGTCGCCATTGAAAGGAATGCAACATTACCAACTGAAGGGAAAGTTAGCCCCTAGATATATCGGACCCTTCAAGATTCTGAACCGTCGAGGAGAAGTATCATATCAATTGGAACTTCCAGAAGAGATGTCAGCCATGCACAATGTGTTCCATATCTCATTACTTCGCAAATGCCTTGAAGTTCCGGAGAAGACTGAAGTTTTCAAGAATATTGATCACCAGACCATAGAAATCAATGATGACCTGACCTATCCCGAAGTACCCATCCGTATTCTGGAAGAAGCTTTTAGAACTACCAGAATCTGAAGAATCAAGTTTATCAAGATTCAGTGGATCAACCACACGGAAGAAGAAGCTACATGGGAGCGTGAAGATCACATCAGGACGGAGTTCCCAGATCTCTTTAAATCCTAGGTAATCTTTTTCGTCCTTTTTCAAATCTCGGGACGAGATTATGTTTAAGGGGGGAAGGTTTGTAACATCCCAAAAATATTAAACATGGATCATCAAATGCTAATCATCAAATTTAGGGTTAACAAAAACTTTTCCATCTCAAATATGAAAGCATTCATATGTATGTGTATTTAAATTAAGAGTTCTTTTGAATTGCCATGGTTCTGTGATTCTTTGCTTGTAAAATGATTCTTAGGTGAAATAAGCATCATCTAAATCATTCCTAAGTTTTTCCCAAAGACAAACAACTCAAAATGAATAAATAAAGTGAATGGTCACTTTTGCCAAATTAACTATCATGCCTACTTTGGCTATTCCTAGCACTCAAAACTTAACAAAAACAATTGTGGATCTTTGCACCCCTTGTTAGTACACATAATGGGGTACCATGGCCCACTTTGTGATCTTCCAAAAACATTCAAATGCTAAGTTTAAATGACAGTTTAAAATTGAATCTATCTCATATGGGAAGATCCCACTATTTCAAAAACCACTCAAACCAGCTCAATTTTCAAAACCCAACCAACCACATAATCTCCAGCACATGCCTAGAACACCCACCAAAAATATTTTCAAAATTCATAAAGAAGTTTCTTGCGGCCATTTCATCAAACACTTGGTAGGCAGAATTTAAACCAAATCAAATTCACTATTTTAATAGTGTTTTGGCCTAACTTGTTCCCTCTCTAGCTCATAGCAAACATTTAGTAGATCATCTAGCTTAGATGGAAACCTCTAGCCTCACTGTAAGCTTGCCATTGCCATCAATGGTGAACAAGCCGAGCCCACCTTGCCGGCCAACTTGGTCGCTGCCGCAGCAGACCACCACCCCCTCTCTCTCCATGTCTGGGAGTTAGCCAACACCTCACCACCGCCCACTGTCCCCTCCCCGAGCCAAGCCCGGCCGTGGACCACCGAGAACAGCGCCCGGTGCCAGCTGCGACATCCGAAACCCGCGCCACACCGCACGCAGCGTGCACATGTCGCCCCTCGACCGCAGCCCATGCCTACCGCTTCTCCACGACCCTGGGAGCACGCCAGACATCCCGTTCGCCGTCCAACGCCTCACAGCCACCGCTCGCCGTCGAAGACGCCGCCTCTGCCGCTCAGAGCGCCAGCCTGGCCCGACCGATTACCACCGCCCCTAAGCCCGCATTTAAGTTCTAGAGCATCGCCAGGAGACCGTGCGTCGATCGCCACCCTCAGCCATGCCGCTAGCAGCCCATAGCCATGTCGCCACCGTCGCCTGCCCATCCCTCTCGGTCTTGCCGTCGAACCTATAAAAGGAGGCCACCCCCAGCCGTTTGCAGCACACCACTCGACTCCCCTCACCTCACTGATCGTCCCACACCCCTCGCCGGAGCACGGGGAGCAGTAGCTTGCCGGAATTGCACCGGAGCAAGCCGCCTCTGGAGGAGAAGGGCGCCGCTAATTGCGACCACCCCCGGAGCTGCCTCGACCGTCCCTGAGCTCTCCGTCGACCACTTGTTCGTTTGCCCGCCTCGCCGTCATCGCTGGAGCCCTGGTACGCCCCCTATGCACCCCCATTGAGCTTCTAGGGTTCGAGCTCGCCGGTGACAGGTTCGTCGTCGATGACGATCCCCAGCCGTCGATCTCCACTCTAATCCAACGACCCACATAGCCCCGTACCGCTTCGCGCATTATGAGCCACTGACTGGTAGACCCCCCTGTCAGCTGACCACGCGCTGCGGAGTGACACTGGGCCGGCCCATTAGCATCTCCCGCGCAACCCAACCGTTTGAATTTAGATTTTTCCATTTATTTCAAACACAGTTCTGTACATAGATTCAAAATTCAATCCAGCTCGATTCAATGAACCAAAATGCATGAAACCAATTTTGTTAGAAAGGTACTGAAATGCTTAATCCAAGCCCGTTGGATTCAAATCATTTGGATCTTTAGAGCACCCTTGGTAAAAATAACAAGTCAGAAGCTTTTCTGCATTCAAACATTTTTCAAAATTCAACCATAAGAGCTTTTGAGTTGATTCCAACTCTCAAAAATCACATTTGATCATACCTTTCAGAATATATAAAAACATATGGGTTTACTTGTAGAAATAATGTTCAAGTAATAAAAGAATGCCACATAGGCATTTCTAGTCACGTTATTTATTTAAAATAAAAAGGTTAAACCTTATTAAATTGTGACACCACTTTAAATCACATTCCCATGTACTGAAATATGTGGTGATGACATGTGTCAACATGATCCCATGTTTGAGTTGGAGAATATTAAATCTTAAGTAGATTTTCAATGAGTAGAAATTACTTTTCTCAAATTAAAACAAATAAGACAAATGCTTTAATCTTGTAATATTAAGTGATGATGCTAGATCATCTATAGTACACCTTTATGTGATGATTGAAAATAGTTAAGTATTGTTTTGTGATTGTGTACCTCGTATTTATTTATAGACGCTAGTACCGACCAAGGATACGGGGAGGAAGGAGGATACTACGAGGAAGAAGCCGAGGAAAACTTCAACCACTGCTCTGTACAAGGCAAGCTAACACTTGCAACCTAGCAAGTTTATACCACTATCTTAGCAAGCCAAACCATGCAAGTTTTACTTGCAAGATTATACCACTTGATAAACCATCCTAGTTTTACTTACAAGCATTATACTTTATTTCTTTATCAAACCTTTTCTTAGAGTTTACTTAAGTGACTTGTAGATTCTAGAAAGATAATTGAAGGTTGCATAAAGAGCATTAAATTTGGCCTAAGTAGATAATCTTGATGTCATCCTAAGGCATGAGATTGAACTTAACTAATCTCCACTTGCTTACCACCCCTCATTAGTACTTACCCCCACTTGTAGATGCTAGTGCTAAGCATAAAACTTGATCAACTTTAGATGGGAATACTTGGTGAAACTGGTTATGAAAACCTTAGAATGATGAGTCATTCTACTGAAATGTTTTGATATGTGTTCTCGAACACCAGATGATTTTGATCATGAAAATGTTGAGGCATGAGCCTTAGCCCTTGATAAAACTAATGGTTGTATGGATGGATACCATTCCAATTTTACCGTACAACCACAATACCTGAAAATTGGGTAGGGCTTGACTGGAAATTTATATACCTTAGTATGGGTTCCCTCACGGCCAAGGTCTGAGCTGAGGCTACCTTGTGAATATTGTCCACCTGTGCAGTACCCAAGATGACAGTTGGTCATGGTTGGGAGGCCAAACTCACAGGAGAGGTGCCTATACTAGGGCGTGTAATTGAAAGGTTAGGATTGATTATCCGCATACTGAGTATGGTGAATTCAGGATTTGTTCCTGACGGATATATTGAATGTTGTGGTGAAAGTGTACAATCTCTGTAGAGTGTCAAACTATTTGAATAGCCGCGTCCTCGGTTATGGACAGTTGGAGTGGCTATACTGTTCCCCCGTCAGATGTTTTCAAAATGACTTATGAAATGAATTGAGACTTTGACTTGACCACAACAGAGTTGTGATATGAAATTCAAATACCCACTTAGGTATTATTAAATTTTCATCTAGCTTTCTTTGCTTCTGAACTTAGTAGAGGTAAATCTAGATTTTTGCAAAACAACCCTAGAGCTTAGTGTCCTACCACAAAACTCCCCTTAACTTGTTAGTATTACTTTGCGAGTACTTAAGGAGTAGTCATGGCTTTGTCCCTGGCTATTCCCGTGGCCAGACTATGAAGAGGAGGACCAGGATGATGGACCGCAGGAAGGTTACGACAACTAGGATCATCTCCCATCGTCAGCATTGCCTGTGACCCTGAAGATGGAGCTTCACCTACGCTACCATTACTATTACGTTATTCCGCTGCTCGAGTTGTATTAAGAACTGGATTATGAGATCCTTATTTGTGTAAGACCTTATATATGGTTTGTAATGGATGATGTACTGTGATATCCAAATCTGTCAGGTCTCGCAAAAATGGTAATCCTGGGATTGCGATGTATGGCATAACAGACATCTGAGATTAAAAATCCGGGTGTTGACACTAACTCCCTCCTCTCCAACATCAACAGGAGAGGTATCGGATGGCAAGCTATCATGATACATAACGGACTCATTGAAAACAACATTTCTACTTAGCAAAATCTTTTTAGTTTCAGGATTCCATAGTTTATAAGCCTTAACTACTGAACCATAACCAAGGGCATTTAACATCCCTAGGCTCTAACTTTCCATTATCAACGTGAGCATATGCAATACAGCCAAAAACTCTCAACTGTGAATAATCAGCAGGCGAACCTGACCATACCTCAATGGGAGTTTTCTTCTCAAGTGGAATAGAAGGTGACATGTTGATGAGGTAACACATTGTGTTGGATGCTCCCAGAAACGCCTATGCATACCTGCATTAGACAACATACAGCGAGCCCTCGAGATGATGGTCCTGTTCATGCGCTTAGCCACGACATTCTGCTGAGGAGTATATGGGATGGTGTGATGCCTAATCATGCCATCGTTACTTCAAAACTCCTCAAACTCATTAGAACAGAATTTCATACCATTGTCAGTACGTGGTACCTTTACCTTCTTCTCAGTTTGCTTTTCAACCATAACTTTCCACTTCTTAAAAGCATCAAAAACATCAGATTTATGCTTCAGAAAATAAGGCCACACTTTTCTTGAGTAGTCATCAATAATAGTAAGCATGTAATTAGCACCACCAATAGAAGTCTTACGGGACGGACCCCATACATCAGCATGCACATAATCTAATATGCCTTTGGTGGTATGAACGGAAGCATTGAATTTAACTCTTTTATGCTTACCAAAAATGCAGTGCTCACAGAACTCAAACTTACTCAAGTTGCAACCATCAATCAGCTCTCTCTTGACCAACTCTACCATGCCTTGTTCGCTCATATGCCCAAGACGCATATGCCACATATGTGTTTTACCACAATCATCAGAATCATTAGAAGTAACAGTAGAAACAATACCAGGCAAAGTGCTACCTCTAAGAACATATAATTTAGCAGAATTCATATCACCTATCATGTGAATAATAGAACCTTTTGATACCTTCAGAACTCTATGCCCACCGGCATACTTGTATCCATCAACGTCCATGGTACTCAGGGAGATCAAATTTCTGGCCATGCTTGGTATGTGCTTCACCTCACTCAACGTGCGTGTCACGCCATCATGTGTCCTGATCTTAACAGATCCAACACCAACAATATGGCATGGGTTGTCATTCCCCACACGCACAAGGTCTCTAGTATGCACAGACTCATATGAACTGAACCAATCTTTGTTACAGCAAATATGAAACAAAATATAGTATCAAGTATCCATTCATCATCACGAGAAGCACAAGCAGCAAAAACAGCTAAGCATTCACCATCAGAACTATCAGAAACAACAACAGCCTTACCAGCACCTTTAGACCTATCTTTCGGTTGGTAAGTTCCGTTCCTTTTCTCCTTATTCTGCATCTTCCAACAATCATCAATAACATGATTAGATTTCTTACAATACCTGCAGAATTTATCATTTTCCTTGGACTTTGAACGACCTCTGCCGTTCTTGCTCTTATCTCTATTGCCATAGTTGTTGTTCCTCTGCTCGGTCCTGCCACGAACCTGCAGAGCCTCGGCCTTGGATGACGTCTCATCTGACCCTACCATAGTTTTCATCTTTTCCCTCTGTTTGAGGGCGTCATGTACTTCGGCAAGGGTTAGTTCATCATGGCTCAACAATATTGTATCACGAAAATGTGTATAGAAACTAGGCAACGAGCATAAGAGTAGAAGAACTAAATCCTCATCATCATATTTTACCTTCATAGACTGCAAGTCTGAAACAATCTCTTTAAAAACAGATATGTGATTCATTATCGATCCACCTTCTTGCTGCATGTGCGAGAACAACTTCATCTTCACGTTCATCTTACTGGTTAGATCCTTTGACACACAGATCGTTTCCAGTTTTTCCCATAGGGCAGCAGCAGATTTCATCTCCAGTACTTCCTACAAAATATTATTGGACACATGAAGTTGAATCAAAGATAAAGCCTTATGGTCCTTCCGCTTCTATTCGGCGGACCAGGTCTTAGCATCTTTCGCGCTGAATCCATCCAGCGCTTCATCCAGATCAGAAGTTTGGGCGAGAATCGCCCGCATCTTCACCTGCCACAAGGAGAATCTTGTGGTGTAGTCCAGCTGTGGTAGATCGAACTTCAATGACGACATGCCGCAAACCCTAGATTAGAACCTAGGGCTCTGATACCACTTGTTACAATTGCGACAAGAAGATAATGAAGAATGAAAACGAAATCATATCAAGGGGACACAAATTTAACGTGGAAAAACCTCTCCAACAAAGAGAGGAAAAACCACGGGCGCCAACCAACGAAACTTCACTATATCGAGGAGTGTTTACAAACGCCGGGGATTTCACAGATGCAACTACTCCCAACCGGCGGCTTACAAGGGGTTTATATATCGGTGGAAACCTAGGTCTTCGATGATCCCTACCGCGTCGCTCCACTCGTTAGAAGTTGGCCTATATTTTATAGAATTTGGATCAACATATGACAGCTCGGACGATGCATATAGGTTTATTTCAACATGTGAGAACTGAGACCGGCCGATCGACGATAGGCTGTGCACACTTTGTGGCAACACAATGATGAATGATACTATATATATATAGCTAGGCAGTTGCATGAAGGGATTCGTTTGATTTCCAAGATGGAGGAACGTGCAGGTTTTGTCTACGGTTTTTGAGTTTAGCTTCTCTCTCGAAACAGGCTTGCGCCCAACTTTATAAATAAAGCACACAGGAGAGACCGCTGCTGGGCCAGACATCACAACGCCCAAAGGATAAACTGGTACAACCACGACAACTGCTGGGGCAAACAGCACAACACGAACATGCCCAAAGAAAAAATGAAGACAAAGGCGAAGCGACAAGGCTAAGATGATTCGCAATCACTGCGCCCTCCGACTATGTCCTACCACGCTCCAAGCGCTCCGAAGCTCTGAGTACCAAGCATCCCCTTTCGAAGGGAAGCACCGTCGACACGGTATTGCTACCCGGACAAGGTCCTGGGGTTTCCACCGGTACTCTGAGTAAAGTGGAGGCAGAGGAATCCCACGACGCCCTTCAGGAAGGAGTGGCGCCACCCGTAGCCGGCACCGCGTCGGGGTCGAACACGCCGACAGGGATTTCTCCCGACCACTGCCCACATAGAACCCAACACCTCGGAACACCACCACCCAGCTAAGCCACCAACTAGCATGCGCCACCACGATCTTGCAATCATCTTCACCCGCCTCTTCATGGACACTGACACGTGGCCTGATCAGCGAGGGTACACGACAACGCCGGAGTGAGGGACAGCAGCCCCGCAGCGCGCGGGAGGAACTCACCTCCACCGCCGAGAGGCGGTCATCGACCGGACAGGGCAGCCGGGGCACACCAGACCCGGGAGGGTCCGGCCGGGCCTAGACAGGCCCGTAAAGCCCTAGCCGCCGCTGCTGCAATGGGAGGCTACAGAGCCGCATCCTCCACTCTAGCTTGCCGCCGCCGCCACCTACAGAGAACGCCATCGAGGCAGCACACCGGCCCGCCCAAGCCCATCTAGGCCCGAGATGCCCAGATTCGAGCCGGGGACGGACTCCAGCAGAGCTCCCCGCCATGGCGGCTGCCGCCCGAGGTTGGCGCCACCGCCTGGGCCACCGGGCCGCGCCGGACCAGGGCCTCCCGAAGAGCACCGCCGCCGGGGAGAAGAGGGGCCCCGACCCCCTCTCCAGGACGCGAGGGAAGGCAGTCCGCCGTCGCCGGCGCCAGCAGGGCTTCGCCCTGCGACCCAAGCCGGCGGCGGCGAAGGATGGAGGGAGGTGGAGGGGACGGGGGTGGCCGGAGGGAAGGGCGGCGTCTCGTCGCCCTCGGGGGAGCGAGAGACGCGAGAGGGGAGGGTCCTCCTTTCGAGTTTAGCTTTGCAACGAGAGATACAAATCAAGTGGCACGCGCTCGTACAAACAAAGCTATGAAGAGTATATTGTGAGTTCAGACTTTTTTCTTAGCTCCTGGTTTCCTAAACAGTATTGTGAGTTCTAAAACTATTTTGTCGGCGGAATAAAATCCGATGGCTGCAATGCCCATGAAGTAAAAAATAGATTAACTGTTTCGCCAGTTATCAAAAAAAATCTTGAACATTGTTATCTTTATAGAGAGACATACGCTTAGCAGCTACAGAAGGTATATGCTTGGTGGTTCTTGGTCAATATATATTAGCTACTATGTAAGTAGAAAAGTCAGATTATCAACTTTAGTACCAAAACGGCTTCCGCTTGGGTGGTTTCGCCCACGTAAAAACTCATCGAGCACACACTGAAATCCAACACAAGCATAAAACGTTAAAATATAAAAAAAACAATAGTTTGAAGAATATGATGATTTGAATTTACTCGAAAACAATAATTTGGTGTTTTGTAAAAAAAATAGTTTTATAACATATCATAAATCAGCACAGTAGAAAAATAAAACTGGGAAATTTTTAAAATAAATAGTTAAGTTAACAGAAGAATATTGGAAATAAGATAGAAAATAAAGAGGACAAAAAATGAAAGAAAAAATCTATATAATCATGAAAGGACATCTAAAGATGTAATTAGGGAGACCCCTGGGAGCCTCCACAGAGCTCGGCCCATTCTGGCCGTCCGCGCGATCGCCTCCACACAGCTCCGCCCGTTTTGGCCGTACGATCGATCGCTTGCTGATTGTGGCCGTATAAAAAGCACAAACAATGGAAACCCTACCTGCATCTTCTTCTCCTCCCGCACCCTTTCCCCCCTGTGTGTGGCGGCGACGGCTGGCGTCGCTTGGCCTCCCTGGCCACCACCCGCCCTCTACACCTTCCTCCTCTGGCCCTGTTTCGCCGCCGTTCCCTGCCTTCGCACCTCCCTCCTCGCTGCTGCGGATGCTCCTCTCCTGAGCTCTTCCCCCTCCTCCACAATGGTCTCCTCTCCATCGGCTAGGCAGGACGAGAGGACCCCGATGCGCCGCCGTCGCCTCTCTTCTGCCAGGATTTGCCCTCCCCGCCTTCTTGAGTCACCTTCATGACCTGGCCACGCCACCGTCCGGAAAGGTACCTGCTCTCCTTATTGCTGCTTGCTTGCTGCTAGCGACTGCGTGTACGTTCTTGCTTCCTTCTTGACTGCTTGTCTTCTTGCTTGACTGCTTGACTTCTTGCTTGTGTTGGTGTTGATTTGCTTGCTGCCGATCTGATAGGGCAAGAATCCAAAAGTTTGTGGGCCAAAGCCACACTGTTCTTTTGGTTTCCAATTTGTCTACAATTGGTGACTCATGGATGCCTAGGCAAGAAAAGATTAAGTTCACGATTCCTCCTCACACCCCCACCAAATTTCCATACAGATCTGTTTTTTTGTTTTATTGGAAGCTGAATAGATTTTGCTAATATTTACATCTATTTGTTATACTAAATGATGCTTGTTTGGTTCACATATGATTTTACCTCTATTGCAGCTGCAGGTCCATCCTTGGAACCTACTCAAATGCCAAGTACGCCTCAATCCAGTATCTAATTTTGTGCTATTGTCTCTCACTATCTGAGCTCGCGGATCTTCCTACAGTGGCTCCGTGTGGTAAGAGATCGGAGCTACGACGCTGGCGCGGCTGATCTCCATGGTGGCATCGAGGGATCAGCCCGGCAAGATCAGAAGTTCTAGACCTACATCAACATCTTCTTTTTTTGACCTATTATTTAGTCTCCAGGTTAGTACAAGTTCAATTTCCTGCATTCATTTATTCATACATGTCACGTATCCAAATTGGTTATTTGACTAAGGTTGTGGTACCTTCTAATTGTTTGATACAGAAGTAAATTGGGCATGTATGGTGCGTCTTCGTGTCATGTGCTAATTCAGTTTTGGTGTAAAACGTTTGTAGACGCAGGCCACTGTCGGCGAAAAATCGTCATCGGTACTGTCCAATCTAAAATGATTGGCTATACAGTTCTGTCCAATCTAAAATGAGTTACAAATTTTAATAACAGCAAGCTTGTTTCGACAATATATTTTTATGAATGCCTGGTAATCTGATTCATTAGAACATGCAGCTGATGACTACTCTAGGCAGACACGTGTCTTCCAACAAGATATTTTCATGAGCTCCTGATAATCTGATAGAGGTAACTAAGGTACCTGCTATTTTCCTTGCTAGGCGTTAGTTTATTTATAAGGTCAGCTATATAAGTTGTTGCTTGCACTGCGTGATATGTAAAAATGTTGCTCTCATGGTGATTAGTTACTTGAACTGAGTGAAACTAATGTTATTTCTATTAGTATATGGTACTTGCTTTATTTTGGATCTCCGATACCTCCCTTTTCTTGCTACTGAAAACTGATACATATATGTGTTTTCTTTTGTTTCTTTTCTATATTCTAGATTTTCATTTTGGGTTGTTGACGAAGATCATTGCAAATTCAGTTGGTTAGGTACAAGGCAATGATCATGCATTTTAGAATTTACTGTGCGATCTATGTTCATTGTTATTCTTAATTATTAGTGGTCTTTCTATGTGGGTTAACTCTGCTTCTAGCCTTGAGCTACATTCTGAATCATGCTCCAAAAGCTACATTCTTTCTATTACGGCCTACTCTGAATCATGCTCCAAAAGCTACATTCTCTCACGCTAGAAAAACTCCATCAAAATCTATATGTGTGTTTTCTGGTTTCTAGCTAGAAATAGTCGGTACAATTTTATTGTTTTATCATATATTATTAGAAGTCTATGAAGAAATGGATACCCATAGCATAGGTACGATATATTATCCTGGCTCATCCATAGTTTCGGCGAATATTTATTAGTGTTGGAGATATGCCCTAGAGGCAATAATAAAAATAGTTATTATTTTATCTTTGTGTTTATGATAAATGTTTACATTCATGCTATAATAGTATTAACAAGGAAACATTAATACTTGTGTGATTTGTAAACTTAATTTGAAGTCCCTAGTAAAGCCTCTATATAATACTAGCTTGTTGGTTAATAGATGATTGTGGTTTCCCTGTCATGAACATTGAGATGTTATTAACAACAAGATCATATTGTTAGGAGAATGATATGATGGACATACTCCTATAGATAAGCGTAGCATAAAGATCAAGTCATTTTAATAGTTCAATTGCTATATGCTTTCTGATACATAGTAATGTAATTCCTTCGACCATGAGATCATGCATATCACCTTTACCGGATGATTGCTTTGATGACATCAAACACCACACCGTAACTGGGTGGCTATAAAGGTGGCATTGAGTGTTCGGAAAGTATTGGTTGAAACACATGGATCAAGAGTGGGATTTGTCCATCCATATGACGGATAGATATACTCTGGGCCCTCTCGGTGAAATGTCATCCAATTAGCTTGCAAGCATGTGACTGGCTCACAAGGGATCACATGTCACGGAGCGAAAAGAGTACTTATCGGTAACGAGGTTGAACTAGGTATGCAGAGATACCGACGATCATAGCCTCGGATAAGTAAACTATCGTGAGACAAAGGGAAATTGATATCGTATGTAAGTGGTTCATTCGATCGCAAAGTAATCGTTGAAATATGTGGGAGCCATATGAATTTCCAGATTCCTCTATTGGTTATTGTTCGGAGAAGTGTCTCGATCATGTCCGCATAATTCACGAAGCGTAGGGAGACACACTTAAGGATTCGATGTTGTTTGAGTAGTTATGGAATGATGAGAAAGAGACCGAATGTTGTTCGGAGTCTCGAATGGGATTCGAGATATCACGAGGAGATCCGGAATGGTCCGGAGAATAAGATTCATATAAGGAAAGTCCCGTTTCGGAGTTGGGGAATGGTTCCGGTGTTTTCATCGGGAATGTTCTAGAATGTTCCAGAATGTCCGGCACTCCGGAGGGGAAGGGTACATGAATGTGTTGTATCAAGTTGGTATGATTGCATCATGTACTAAGTGTCATCGCTGAACCAAATAAAGGATTGATTCAAATCCTAGTTTGAAGAGTCAAATAGCTAGTTTGAAAAGTCAAACGGCTAAATTTGGAAAGAGGAAAAGAGGAGGAGTGGGAAACCGAGTTGGGGAGGAGTTCCTCCTCCAACCGGCGCACCCTCAAGCGAGTTGGGAGGGACTCTCTCCTCCCTCACTGGCCGGCCCCACCACCTATATAATGAGGGGCAGGGCTACCTCCTAGAGACACACAAGATCCTCTCCTCCAAACCCAGCAGCCGCCACCGCCGCCGCCCTAGGGCAAACCGCCGCCGCCTAGCAACCCTAGCCGCCGGCCTAGTCTCCTCCTCGACGTGTCTAAACCCTAGATCGTTGAGGGACTCTCTCATACTCCACCATACTCGCTCCGGCTTAAGGCGAAGCCCTGCGAGATCTCCCCTCTACTTCCGGTACCACGCCGTTGTGCTGCCGGAATCACGAGGAGAGTGCTACAACCTCCACTGCCTGCTGGAACAAGGAGAGGAAGGTCTTCATCAGTACGAGCGTGTGACCGACTACGGGGCTGCGGAACCTGGCCGGAAGGATCGTCTACGCGATCTTGAGATCGAGAAGAGTACGACTACATCACCCACGAGAATCCGCTCTCGTTAAACACTTTGGAATCTTCGAGGGTGAGTTATTCCATCGACTCGTTGCTACAATCTAGTAGATAGATCTTGGCTTGTTTGTTTGTATGCGGTAGAAATTTTTTGTTTTCCATGCTCTGAAACCCTTGATGGTATCAGAGCCGTGTCTATATGTAGATCTGTTGCACGAGTAGAACACAATGGTCATTGTGGGCGTTGATGCTTTTATTGTCGATTGCTTCTTGTGTACTTTGCATCTTGCGGTATGTTGGGATGAAGCGGCCCAGGCTAACCTTACATGACATCGTTCATGAGACTTGCTCCACGCTTGACATGCAACTTGTATTGCATAAGTGGCTTTATGGTGCTGTTTCTCCTAGCATAGTTAAGATCCAATTTACAACGGGTGATTAACAATACTAGTATCAATGTTGTGGTTCTTGTTCGTAAGTTAGAACGACACTTATTGAAAGCCCCAAACCACGTAAAATATGCAAAGAAAGTAGAGGTGTCTAACTTTGTTTTGCAGGGGTGTGCTGTGATGTGATATGGCCATGATTGTGATTATATTTGTTGTATGCAATGTTCCTTATTGTAAGTTGGCAACCGGCAGGAGCCATATGGTTGTCTTTAATTTATGTTAAGACCCGCGTGTCTATTCAAAGTAGTTGTAATAGTTGAAGCCGGTGGACGACAACCATGGAGAAGCGTCATTGACCTTGATGCAATGCCGATGATGATGGAGATCATGTTCGTGCTAGAAGATGGAGATCGGAAGCACAAAGAAGAAAGGCCATATCATATCACATATTATTGAATTGCATGTGATGTTAATCCTTTATGCATCTTGTATTGCTTAGTAGACAACGGTAGCATTATAAGATGATCCCTCATGCACATGAATTTCAAGTCATAAAATGTTCACCCTTAGTTGGCACCGTTGCTAAAGCTTGTTGTTTCGAAGCACCACGTGATGATCGGGTGTGTTAGATTCTGCAAGTGCATACAACGTGAGCAAGCCAGATTTGCTCATGCGGAAACTAAGGTTTGATCTTGACGAGCCTAGCATGTACAGACATGGTCTCGGAACACGGATCACCGAAAGGTAAAGCATGAATCATATAGTAGATATGATGAACATGTCGATTGTTCGCCATTGAAACTATATCAACTCTCGTGATGATCGGTGTTGATGTGGTGGATTTGGTTCGTGTGATCACTAAAACAATGTGAGGGATATTGTTTTGAGTGGGAGTTCACCTAGATTAATTTTATTATTAATTTGAACTCAATTTGTCATAAACTTAGTCTAAACTATTGCAAATATGTTGTAGATCAATGGCAGCCCCTACCATCAATTTTAATGCGTTCCTAGAGAAAGAAAAGTTGAAAAACAATGGAAGCAACTTCGCAGATTGGTTGCGCACTTTGAGGATTGTCCTCACAGCTGGGAATTTGACCTATGTCTTTGGATGCACATTGGGTGACCCACTGATCTTGCCGATGAAGTAAAGAATGTTTACCTCACTCGGAAGACTCGGTACTCCACGATTCGATGTGCTATCTTGTATGGTTTAGAATCGGAGCTTGAAAAGGTTTGAGAATTCAGACCCATATGATATTGTCGAGGATCTCAAATTGATCTTTGAGACTCATGCGGCAATTGAAAGCTCTGAGGCTTCGAAAAGTTCTTTAAGCGCAAGATGGAAGAGGGCAGCTCGTCGTGAGCATGTGCTTAAGATGTGCAGGCACGCAAACAAACTTCAAAGCTTGGGTATCGTGATTCCTAATGCTTGGGATTCTTGTGTCCTCAATCACTACCACCAAGTTACAAGAACTTTGTGATGAACTACAACATGCAAAACATGAACAAGGCGTTGCGAACTCTTTGCCATGTTGAAGTCTGCAAGTGGAGATCAAGAAAGAGCACCAAGTGTTGGTCAATAAGACCACCAAATTCAAGAAAGGCAAGTCTAAGGAAGGGACACTTCAAGAAGGGTGGTAAGAAAGTTGCCACTATGAAGAAGACCAAGGCTGGACCTAAGCACGATCTTGAGTGCTTTTACTGCAAGGGAGAAGGTCACTGGAAGCGGAATTGCCCAAAGTACTTGGTGGATTTGAAGAACGGCAACATCAAGAAGAAAGGTATATCTGATATACATGTTATTGATGTGTATCTCACTAGTACTCGTAGTAGTTCACAGGTATTTGATCTTGGTTCGGTTGCTCATATTTGTAACTCAAATGCGGTCTTTGCAGAATAAACGGAAGCTAGCGAAGAACGAGGTGACGATGCGCGTGGGAAATGGATCAAAGGTTGATGTGATCACGGTCGGCACGCTACCCCTTCATCTACCATCGGGATTAGTTTTATACTTAAATAATTGTTATTTGGTGCCTGCTTTAAGCATGAACATTATATCGGGATCTTGTTTATTGCGAGACGGTTACTTGTTTAAGTCTGAGAATAATGGTTGTTCGATTTATATGAGTAATATGTTTTATGCACATGCACCTTTGATAGATGGTCTATTCTTGTTGAATCTCGATAGTGGAAATACACATATTAATAACATTGAGGCTAAACGTTTGAAATCGAGCGATAACTCGACCTATATGTGGCACTGTCGTCTTGGTCACATTGGAGTGAAGCGTATGAAGAAACTCCATTCCGATGGACTTCTTGAATCACTTGATTTCGAATCACTTGATAGATGCGAAGCATGTCTGATGGGTAAAATGACTAAGACTCCATTTTCTGGTATGATGGAGCGAGCTACGGACTTATTGGAAATCATACATACCGATGTGTGTGGTCCAATGAGTGTAGCATCACGCGGTGGTTATCGTTATGTTCTTACCTTCACGGATGACTTGAGTAGATATGGGTATATCTATTTCATGAAACATAAGTCCGAAACTTTCGAGAAGTTTAAGGAATTTCAAAGTGAGGTAGAAAATCAACGTAACAAGAAGATTAAATTTCTACGTTCTGATCGTGGAGGTGAATATCTAAGTTACGAGTTTGGCGAGCATTTGAAGAAATGCGGAATACTTTCACAATTGATACCACCGGGAACACCACAACATAATGGTGTGTCCGAACGTCGTAATCGAACTCTCTTAGATATGGTTCGTTCTATGATGTCACTTATAGATTTACCGCTATCATTTTGGGGTTATGCATTAGAAACAGCTGCATTCACTTTAAATAGGGCACCATCTAAATCCGTTGAAACGACACCGTATGAATTATGGTTTGGGAAGAAACCTAGATTGTCGTTCCTTAAAGTTTGGGGGTGCGAAGCCTATGTAAAGAAGTTACAGCCGGACAAGCTTGAACCCAAAGCGGAAAAATGCGTCTTCATAGGATACCCGAAGGAAACTATTGGGTATACCTTCTATCATAGATCCGAAGGCAAAATCTTCATTGCCAAGAATGGATCCTTTCTAGAGAAGGAATTTCTCTCGAAAGAAGTGAATGGAAGGAAAGTAGAACTTGACGAGGTTGTTGAACCTTCTCTCAAAATTGCGAGTAGCGCAGCACCGGAAGAAGTTCCTGTGGTGCCTGCACCAATTAGAGAGGAAGCTAATGATGATGATCATGAAACTTCGATCGAAGTTACTACAGAGCCTCGCAGGTCAACGAGAACTCGTACCACTCTAGATTGGTATGATCCCGTTATGAGTGTCATGTTGGTGGACAACACCGATGACCCTGAGACATATGAGGAAGCGATGATGAGCCCAGATTCCAATAAATGGCAAGAAGCCATGAAATCCGAGATTGGATCCATGTACGAAAACCAAGTGTGGACTTTGGTGGACTTACCAGATGGCCGGAAGGCTGTCGAGAACAAATGGATCTTCAAGAAGAAAACAGATGCTGATGGTAATGTAACTGTCTATAAAGCTCGACTTGTCGCAAAAGGGTTTTGACAAATTCAAAGAGTTGACTACGATGAGACTTTCTCACCAGTAGCGAAGCTAAAAAAATTTCATGTTCGGTTTTGAATTAGAGACGTTAATCTGTAAGGATTATGTTAGCAATCGCTGCATATTACGATTATGAGATATGGCAGATGGATGTCAAAACAGCATTCCTCAATGGAGACATTGATGAAGAGTTGTATATGATGCAACCCAAAGGTTTTGTTGATCCTAAAGATGCTAACAAGGTATGCAAACTTCAACGGTCCATCTATGGATTGAAGCAAGCATCCCGAAGTTGGAATCAACGTTTTGATAAGGTGATCAAAAGTTTTGGTTTTATACAAACTTATGGAGAAGCTTGTATTTACAAGAAAGTGAGTGGGAGCTCTGTAGCATTCTTAATACTATATGTGGATGACATATTATTGATTGGGAATGATGTAGAACTTCTTAATAGTGTCAAGGAATATTTGAATAATAGTTTTTCAATGAAGGATCTTGGCGAAGCAGCTTACATATTAGGCATAAAGATTTATAGAGATAGATCGAAACGCCAAATATCATTGTCACAAAGTACATATTTGGACAAAGTTCTAAAGAGGTTTGGAATGGAAGATAGCAAGAAAGGGTTCTTGCCCATGTTGCTAATCGACCTTGAGTAAAACTCAAAGTCCGACATCATTGAAGATAGAGAAAGGATGAGTAAGACTCCCTATGCCTCAGCCATAGGATCTCTAATGTATGCTATGCTATGTACTAGACCCGACATTGCATATGCTGTTAGTTTAACTAGCAGATATCAAAGTGATCCAGGAGTGGATCATTGGACAGCGGTCAAAAACATCCTTAAGTACTTGAGAAGAACTAAGGATATGGTTCTTTCTTATGGAGGTGATGAACAGCTCGTTGTTAATGGTTACACCGATGCTAGTTGGAACACCGATCCGGATGATTCTAAATCACAATCTGGATACGTATTTATTTTGAGCAGTGCAGCGATTAGCTGGAGGAGTGCAAAGCAAAGCGTTGTGGCGAGATCTTCAACTGAATCGGAATACATGGTGCTTCCGGAGGCTTCACAAGAAGCGATATGGATGAAAGAGTTCATTACAGAGCTAGGTGTGGTTCCTAGTGCGCTGGACCCAATGTCTATCTACTGTGATAACATGGGCGCCATAGCCAATGCGCAAGAACCAAGGTCACACAAGAAGCTGAAGCACATCAAGCTACGTTTTCATGCTATTCGAGAACATATCCAAGATGGGGATATAAAGATTTGAAAAGTACACACAGATCTGAATGTGGCGGATCCGTTGACTAAACCTCTCCCGAGGGCAAAACATGACCAGCACCAAACTGCCATGGGTGTTCGGTATATTACCATGTAATCTAGATTAGATGACTCTAGTGCAAGTGGGAAACTGTTGGAGATATGCCCTAGAGGCAATAATAAAAGTAGTTATTATTTTATCTTTGTGTTTATGATAAATGTTTACATTCATGCTATAATAGTATTAACAAGGAAACATTAATACTTGTGTGATTTGTAAACTTAATTTGAAGTCCCTAGTAAAGCCTCTATATAATACTAGCTTGTTGGTTAATAGATGATTGTGGTTTCCCTGTCATGAACATTGAGATGTTATTAACAACAAGATCATATTGTTAGGAGAATGATATGATGGACATACTCCTATAGATAAGCGTAGCATAAAGATCAAGTCATTTTAATAGTTCAATTGCTATATGCTTTCTGATACATAGTAATCTAATTCCTTCGACCATGAGATCATGCATATCACCTTTACCGGATGGATGCTTTGATGACATCAAACACCACACCGTAACTGGGTGGCTATAAAGGTGGCATTGAGTGTTTGGAAAGTATTGGTTGAAACACATGGATCAAGAGTGGGATTTGTCCATCCATATGACGGATAGATATACTCTGGGCCCTCTCGGTGAAATGTCATCCAATTAGCTTGCAAGCATGTGACTGGCTCACAAGGGATCACATGTCACGGGAACGAGAAAAGAGTACTTATCGGTAACGAGGTTGAACTAGGTATGCAGAGATACCGACGATCATAGCCTCGGATAAGTAAACTATCGTGAGACAAAGGGAAATTGATATCGTATGTAAGTGGTTCATTCGATCGCAAAGTAATCGTTGAAATATGTGGGAGCCATATAAATTTCCAGATTCCTCTATTGGTTATTGTTCGGAGAAGTGTCTCGATCATGTCCGCATAATTCACGAACCGTAGGGAGACACACTTAAGGATTCGATGTTGTTTGAGTAGTTATGGAATGATGAGAAAGAGACCGAATGTTGTTCGGAGTCTCGAATGGGATTCGAGATATCACGAGGAGATCCGGAATGGTCCGGAGAATAAGATTCATATAAGGAAAGTCCCGTTTCGGAGTTGGGGAATGGTTCCGGTGTTTTCATCGGGAATGTTCTAGAATGTTCCGGAATGTCCGGCACTCCGGAGGGGAAGGGTACATGAATGTGTTGTATCAAGTTGGTATGATTGCATCATGTACTAAGTGTCATCGCTGAACCAAATAAAGGATTGATTCAAATCCTAGTTTGAAGAGTCAAATAGCTAGTTTGAAAAGTCAAACGGCTAAATTTGGAAAGAGGAAAAGAGGAGGAGTGGGAAACCGAGTTGGGGAGGAGTTCCCTCCTCCAACCGGTGGCGCACCCTCCAAGCCGAGTTGGGGAGGGACTCCTCTCCCTCCCCTTGGCCGGCCGGCCCCTCCACCTATATAAGGAGGGGCAGGGCTCCCTCCTAGAGACACACAAGATCCTCTCCTCCAAACCCTAAGCCGCCGGCGCCGCCACCTGCTGCCGCCGCCACCCTAGGGCAAACCGCCGCCGCCGCCTAGCACCCTAGCCGCCGGCCTAGCCTCCTCCTCGACGTGTCTAAACCCTAGATCGTTGAGGGACTCTCTCATACTCCACCATACTCGCTCCGGCTTAAGGCGAAGCCCTGCGAGATCTCCCCTCTACTTCCGGTACCACGCCGTTGTGCTGCCGGAATCACGAGGAGAGTGCTACAACCTCCGCTGCCTGCTGGAACAAGGGAGAGGAAGGTCTTCATCGAGTACCGAACGTGTGACCGACTACGGGAGCGCTGCGGAGCATGGCGCGGAAGGATCGTCTCACGATCTTGAGATCGGGAAGAGTACGACTACATCACCCACGAGAATCCGCTCTCGTTAAACACTTTGGAATCTTCGAGGGTGAGTTATTCCATCGACTCGTTGCTACAATCTAGTAGATAGATCTTGGCTTGTTTGTTTGTATGCGGTAGAAAATTTTTGTTTTCCATGCTACGAAACCCTTCAATTAGTTTATATTACTATGCAACTATTGTGGTTTCTACTACGAATGAAGCTGTTTTACTAGAGAATAACTAGGAAACTCGACGCACTAATCGTTTACAAGATGTTTCTAAGCCATACTTTCAAACCTAAGTTGGAATCCTTCCTCTGGATATAAAATTGAGCTTCTACACCTCCACTCTTCATAATACCCTGCCAGCTAATACAAAAAATTTAAAAGACGAGTCCTATCGTCAGGGCCGCCTGACGCCTATTGGGCCTTTAGCTATACATGACCAACCCATTTTAGCTACCAGGACGTTATGTCTGCAACACAAATATCTTCTTGCTTTTGTATGGCTCGACCGGGTTATACCTTATTGATTCCCCTTCTCCCCCTACGCCGTCGTCTTCTCTAGGTTTTCTTGTCGGCAAGATCTGTCGAGTGGTGGTTCTCCGAGACGAGCCTTTGGCGCCGGCCTGGGAGACCATATGGTTAGTGTATTTCTTCTTTGTAAATACTTTTCATTTAGTGATTCGTTGCTATCGCACAAATATTCTCTAACAGTTGGCCAAAATCTTGAACTCGTATTCTATCCTTTTGTAAATTATTTATCTATACCTCAAACTATAGTTTTAGCTCAATCCAGTCTTCGATAAATTGTAGTTTCTTCTGTTCTTGCAACACCAGATTATATATAGGTCCATTATTTGTTCAGATGTTTGTACAAGTAACCAAAGTGTTAGTATTTTAATTCCATATTTCCTAATATATATATATAGATCCGTGTATCATTGTACTTTTTATGCTTTAACCAACTAAAAGAAATGTTTTTATGTTGGAAGTTATAATTCCTAGCAGAAATTTCTCTTTGACACTTGGTACATGCTAGCATGTGTATATCTTTTTCATACTAGAGGCAATGTTTAGCTTCAGCACTAGACACATACCGGTGCATGTATCTTTTTTTAAATCTAAAACTGTGACATGAATACACAAATGCTCTGGTGTATATAAGAGCTGGATGTTTATATCCTTAATACTATTTTTCATTGCTTTGTACAATTCGATTGTAGAATATTTGCTCATCAGCTATATATAGACTTGCGACCATGTAGACAACTGACAGGCTTAAATATTTAGTTTGTGTTAGGTTATGGGATCAAATTTCTGAACTTCCTACTTAGTTATCTTGTTGTTCTTCTTTCGAGGCACCTGCAGCTAATACTGTGCTCCTATGAACCTAGCACACTATTCAAAAACATCTTTACAATACATGGTTGTGACACCATGGAGTATGTTGAGATACCGACGGTTACCACTCTGGAAGCCATGATGAAAAAACTGTACCTTCCGTGTCCACAGTACAAGAGCAGGTAAATTGCCTAAGGCAACTATGAAACGGAAGTGCAGTTCTATCCTTCAATGCATTTTATGCAAACTAAGTCTGCCTCGCGATCATTATTATTTTACCTAGAAGAGACTTTGGAGGCTGCAATTGATAGAGCTGCACATGGAAACTGTTAAAAAGAAGCTTCTTAAAGAGAGCCAACAAGCGTGCTAGAGAAAGAGAGAAAAATGGCCTCCTTCACAAACTGAAAGATATGAACATGAAGATTATAAAGAAGATTAACCAGCTGATGGAGATCATGAATGCTTTTGACATCTTTTTCTGAATTTGAGAAGTATGCTACTGCCATTGATGATATCAAGACTATTGCCACTACTCTCGCACAACACTCTATTGATGTAATTCAGAAATTTAAGGCCACCAAGATATACCCCTATGGTGAAGAAGGTTTTGAATGTGATTATTCATTTCAATGAATCAGATTCTCGGAGTTCTTTTGCCTAGCTACATTCTCCGTAGGTTTTTGAAGGTTCATATTGCCTGCTATGGATAGTCATATAGTTTGGCTTCAAGGCCGTGTTGTTTAATCTTAACTAAACATCTATATCTGTAGAATGTAAATTTGAATTTATTGTCTATGTTTTGTAATATACTTATGATTTTTATGTGTCTTGCAACTCTTAACTACTTAACAATGCGACTTCACCGGGATCGTGCACCAAGACGCACCACTACATCTAGTGTTACTAATTAACATTGGCAGATGCAATATATGCCCCCAAAATTATTAAGGTCAACGTCTTGTGAAGATGATGAGAAAACCAGCTACAGCTACTCCCTCCGTTTCAAAATATAAGATGTTTTAGCTTTGGGAAGAAAATATATCTAGACTTATTTTAGTTCTCCCTCCGATCCATATTAATTGACTTTATTTGTTAAAATTTGGGTGAACCTATATACTAAATAGTGTCTAGATTCATTCAAATTTAGACAAATTTGAGTCAATTAATATAGGCTGGAGGGAGTACATAGGGTCACTCAGGTTTACAGTGGATCTATACACTAAAAGAAGTATAATATTTTTTTTCACAAACCTAAAACATCTTATATTTTAAAACGGAGGAAGTAGAAGCTATTTCATGAGTTCCGGGTCACTAGATCCGCTAGACAACAGCCTCATCAACTCCGTTGTGACAACGGAGATATAATGCCTCCGGCTTGTATAGTTTGAAAATAAAAAAATTGAAGGCAGAAAATATATATTGAGAGCAAGAGATTGGAGGTCAGTTTTTTCTTGTGAGAGCAAGCTAGTGGAGATTTAACAAGCCTACCGAAGTCCTTGGGAACTTAACGAGCCGTATGAAACAATTTAGATTTGGGCCAAACATTGTTGCTGTACTTCTCTTTTCCAAAGCCCATACTACTCTATGTTACTCAGAGATAGAGCCAGCCAAACGGAATATCCACTTTGGATCATCACAATTCGGAAAGAGAAGGCCCGAGCCCATACTTCATCCGTAATCAGCTAGGTTTTCCGCCACTCCTGCACTTCACGCCTAGGTTTTCCGCCGCTGCCGCTGCCGTCGCCGGGTTATCGTCTCCGCCGCGATGATGGTACCCTATCTTCTTCTTCGACTCCCATGGAGTTCTACCCGTTCATCTATGGTTTTGCTCTTTTCTCTAACGCCGTTTCTCGCCTCTTCGCAGCAGTCCCACAAGACCTTCCGCATCAAGCAGAAGCTGGCGAAGAAGCAGCGCCAGAACCGCCCCATCCCCTACTGGATCCTGTAACATCCCAAAAATATTAAACTAGAATCATCAAACTCTAATCATCAAATTTAGGGTTAACAAAAACTTTTCTAAAATAAAATGAGAAAGCATTCATGTGTGTATGCATCCCATTTTGAATTCTTTTGAATTGCCTTGTTTATGTGTTTATTTGCTTGTAAAACGATTCTTAGGTGAAATAAACATCATCTAAACAATCCCCACATTTTTCCCAAAGACAAATAAATCAAAACAAACAAAATGAGTGAATGGTCACTTTGGCCAAATTAACTCCTATGCCTACTTCGGCTGTCTCTAACTTTCAGAATTTAACAGAAACTTGTTTGGATCTTTGCACCCCTTGATAGTACTCATAATAAAGTACCAAGGCCCACCTTGTGATCATCCAAAAACATTTGAATGCATAGTTTAAAGGACAGTTTAAAATTGAATCTTTATCATATGGGAAGATCTCATTTTTTCAAAAATTACTCAAGCAAGCTCAACTTTCAAAACCCAAGCATCCACAGACTCACCAGCACATGCCTAGCACACCCACCAAAAATCTTTTCAAAATTCAAAACTTGAATTCATGCGGCCATTTCATCAAACACCTTGCAGATTCAAATCAACAAAATCACAAACACTATAGTGTGCAGTGATTCTGGCCTAACTTGTTCCCTCTTTGGACACCACTAGCCTTAGTAGATCATCTAACGAACTTAACTAATCACTAGCATCACTATGAGCTCACCAATGTCATTAATGGTGAACAGCCGAGTGCACCCTTGCCACCCACATGTAGACAGCAAGCTAGGAGAAGCACCAAGCCTAGCCAACATGTCTGGGAGGTAGCCCATGCCTCACCGCCCCCTCTCGACGAGCCCTGCCTCGCAGACCATGCCCAGAACCGCCAGGAACGCCGCGCCCGTGCCGCTATCGACCATGCCGACGTGTGCCGCAGAGCACGCACCGTTCCCACGCAACTCGACCACCTCGAGCCCTCGCCGCCTGCCAACATGCTCCCCACCGTCCCAGGAACACGCCAGACATGCCCATTTCACCGCCCGTGCCCCATAGCCACCGCTCGCCATCGAAGACGCCGCCTCTGCCGCGCAGAACGCCGAGCGTTCCAGACCGTTTGCCACCGCCCCTACACGCGCATTAAAGCCATAGAGCATCGCCAGGAGACCACCGATCGATCGCCACCCTCGGCCATGCCTCTAGCAGCCCGTAGCCGTGTCGCCACCGACGTCTGCCCATCCCGTTCGGTCTCACCGTCGAGCCTATAAAAGGAGACGACCCCCAGCCGAATTGAGCACACCATCTCACTCCCCTCTCCTCACTGACCATTCCACCCCGTTCCCGGATCAAGGCGAGCAGCGCATCGCCGGAATTTGGCCGGAGCAGGCCGCCTCTGGAGAAGAAGGGCGCCGTCGATTTCGTCCACCCCAGGAGAAGCTGTCGGTACCAGGAGGTTCGCCGTCGTCGACTTCGTCATTCGCCCGCCTCGCCGACCCTCGCCTGAGCCCCGGTGAGCCCCCGATGACCCCCACCTGCCGCGTTAGATTTCTGTCTCGCCGGCGCAGCCCGACGTGGACGATGAGTAGTAGCCGTTCGATTAGACTTAGATCGTGTGGCCGATATTGCCCCGTACCGCTTCGCGTTTAAAGAGCCACTGACTGGTGGAATCCCCCTGTCAGTTGAGCCCCGCGCCGCGGAGTGACACTGGGCCGGCCCATTATCATTTCTCGCGCAGCCCAGTCGTTTGAATTTAACTTTTTCCATTTTAATTCAAACACAGTTCTGTACCTAGTTTCAAAAATCAACCCAGCTCGATTCAATAAACCAAATTGAATGAAACCAATTTTGTTAGAAAGGTCTTGAAATGCTGAATCCAAGCCCGTTGGATTTAAATCATTTGGATGTGTAGATCACCCTTGGTAAAAATAACAAGGCAGAACCTTTTCTGCATTCAAACATTTTTCAAATTTAAACCATAAACGCTTTTGAGTTGATTCCAACTCTCAAAAATCACATTTGATCATACCTTTCAGAATATATAAAAACATTTGGGTTTACTTACAGAAATATTATTCAAGTAATAAAAGAATGCCACATAGGCATTTCTAGTCACTTTATTTAAGTAAAATAAAAGGTTAAACCTTATTAAATTGTGACACCACTTTAAATCACATTCCCATGGACTAAAATATGTGGTGATGACATGTGTCAACATGATCCCATGTTTGGTTTGGAGAATATTAAATCTTAAGTAGTTTTTCAATGAGTAGAAATTACTTTTCTAAAAATAAAAGGAATTAAACCAAGCTTTAATCTTGTAATGTTAGTGATGATGCTAGATCATCTATAGGACCCTTTTTTGTGATGATTGAAAGTAGTTAAGTATTGTTTGGTGATTGTGTACCTCATATGTATTCATAGACGCTAGTACCGACCAAGAATACGAGGAGGAAGGAGGATACTACGAAGAAGAAGCCGAGGAGAACTTCAACCACTGCTCTGCACAAGGCAAGCCTTACTAATCAAGTTGACCTATGCAAGACAATACTTGCAAGCTAACACTTGCAATTTAGCAAGCTTATACTGATATTTGTGCAAGCTAACACTTGCAAGATACTTTACCTATGCAAGCCTAATACTAATAGTTGAATGTGCAAGCTAACACTTGCAATCTGAAAGTTAGATAACCTATGCAATGCCCCAAGCATGCTTGGTTAGACACATATGATGGTACCTACTCCTAGTTTTACTTGCAAGCTTTATACTTTATTTCTTTATCAAAGCTATTACTTAGAGTTTACTTAAGTGAATTGTAGATACTAGAAAGATAATTGAAGGTTGCATAAAGAGCATAAAATTTGGCCTAGCCTAGATAATCTTTATGTCATCCTAAGGCATGAGATTGAACTTAGTTAAACTCCACTTGTTTACCACTCTCATTAGTACTCACCCCCACTTGTAGATGCTAGTGCTAAGCATAAAACATGATCAACATTAGATGGGAATACTTGGTGAAAATGGTTATGAGAACCTTGGAATGATGGATCATTCTATTGAGATGTTTTGACATGTGTTTCCGAACACTAGAGGATTTTGATGATGAAAATGTTGAGGCATGAGCCTTAGCCCTTTATAAAACTGATGGTTGTCTGGATGCGATACCATTCCAATTTTACCGTACAACCACAATACCCGAGAATTGGGTAGGGCTTGACTGGAAACTTATATACCTTAGTATTAGTTCCCTCACGGCCAAGGTCTAAGATGAGGCTACCTTGTAAGATTGTCCACCTGTGCAGTACCCAAGATGACAGTTGGTCATGGTTGGGAGGCCAAACTCACAGGAGAGGTGCTTATACTAGGGCGTGTAATTGAAAGGTTAGGATTGATTATCCGCATACTGAGTATGGTGAATTCAGGATTTGTTCCTGACGGATGTATCGAATGTTGTGGTGAAAGTGTACAATCTCTGCAGAGTGTCAAACTATTCGAATAGTCGCGTCCGCGGTTATGGACAGTTGGAGTGGCCATACTGTTCCCCCGTCAGATGTTTTCAAAATGACTTGTGAAATGAATTGAGAATTTGACTTGATCACAACAGAGTTGTGACATGAGATACAAGTTCCCACTTAGGTGTTATAAAACTCCAACTAGCATTCGTTGTTTCTGAACTTAGTAGATGTAAATCTGGCTTTTTGCAAAACAACCCTAGAGCTTAGTGTCCTACTACAAAAACCCCCTTCACTTGTTAGTATTAGTTTGCGAGTACTTAAAGAGTACTCATGGCTTTATCCCTGGCTATTCCCGTGGCCAGACTATGAAGAGGAGTACCTGGAGGATGGACCCCAGGAAGGTTACGACAACTAGGATCATCTCCCATCGTCAGCATTGCCTGTGACCCCGAAGATGGAGCTTCGCCTACGCTACCGTTACTATTACGTATTTCCGCTGCTTGAGTTGTATTCAGAACTGGATCATGAGATCCTTATTTGTGTAAGGCCTTATGTATGGTTTGTAATGGATGATGTACTGTGGTGTCCAATTCTATTATGTCTCGCAAAAATGGTAATCCTAGGATTGCGATGTATGGCATAACAGGCATCTGGGATTAAAAATCTGGGTGTTGACAGATCCGCATGAGGACCGACAACACCATCAGGTAATGGCCGCCTCCGTCCCTTCCCCTCACTCGTCTTTCTCCTCTCTTCGGTTCAGGTGTGCAGACCCGTCCTGCTCTAGCTCCTGTTTCGTCTCGTGTTCAGGTACAACGCGAAGCGCAGGCACTGGCGCCGCACCAAGCTCGGGTTCTAAGCTAGGGAGATCCTGGTCGGCTGCTCCGTGGGAAAGCCATGGTGCCAGCGTTATCTGGATTTCATTTTTATGGATGTTTCAGCGTTTATGCAAGTTAGGAAGTGATTCCAGGATGTGTGAAATGAGAATTTTGGTGATGTACCGAGGATACCTTGCTATGCAAGTAAAAAACACTTCCTATATGTCTGTTGTGTCAACTATCTCTGATCTTTAATTTATGTTCAGTTGGCAAGTTATTTCGCACCGGTTCAAATAATTTGATGTGAATGTTTGTTTCACAATGTATGCTTGTCCCCTGTTGGATTTTATTAGAATGCCAGAGCCATCTTTTATGACCATAGGGTGTAAATTTAGTTAACAGCTTATTTTTAGGTTATGCTATGTAGCTCATGTTTGTGTGGATGTAGCTTTTATCTCCTAGCAGATAGCTCAGATATTTTTTTATGACCAGGATGTTTAAATTAAGATTTTGGTGATGTTAAGATATTCTCTGGTGTAACGAGGTTACATGCTTTGCGAAGTAAATAACCCTTCCTATGTATTTCGTGATCAAGGTTGTCAGTTATACCACATTGATTCTATAAATTTCATGTGTGTGTTGGTGTTGCATAAATAATGGTTGCCCCGCTGTCTGATTTTACCAGAATGCATTGGCCATTGTTTAACACCATATGATTTACTTTTAGTCAAAGCTTATATTATAAGTTAGGTTGTGCAGATCCGGTTTTGCATAGAATAAGTTTTAGCTTGAACTTATAGCATGCTTGATTTTGGTCTAATTTTGTCACCCCTAGATATGTTGTGGCCGATCTATGAATAGAGTTTACTTTTACAATCGATGTGTTGCATTGCGCTCAAGTTAGCTCAGATGTTTCATTACCGTTGCATGCCATAATTTTTGACATGATGAATTCTCCTAAATTTGTGTTCTAGTTGTCATTGGTTAATTTATCTGTGCCATGATGTTATCGACTTTGTTTGCTTGTCTTCCAGGTACTAACCATTTAGAAGTGAGTTCACTACTTTACTTTTAGTTTAACCATATACTGTGGAACCATGTCTGGTGTGCCAATACTCTATTATAGCAGTGAGTTCACTTTTAGTTTGAAAGTGCCCTCTCCAAGTTAGCATCTTAACCTGTGTCCCCAGCAAAAAAATGTTGCATGAACTAAATTTACTGCATCACAACCTGCTGTTATATTTATTTCTGGAGATACAATGGTAGAACTATCATTTCCTTGTAGATGTATAAACTCCCTGTGTTCATATTTTTGGTTTTGAATGTAACTTGGGTATGGTATTGCTAAGCCTTGCAAAATACTCCCTCCTTTTCAAAATATAAGATGTTTTAGTATTTTTCTAAAACACGTGTATCTAGACGTGTTCTAGTGTGTACTTTCACTCATTTTCCTCCGTACCTACACACTAAAAGGTGTCTAGATACATGCATTTCAGAAAAAGGCTAAAACATCTTATATTTTGGAGCGGAGGGAATAGTTGCAAGACCTTTATATTGTGGTTTCTAAGCATACATTGAGCACAATAGTTGCAAGAACTGTAAGTTATGTTCTGCAGATCCTATTTGCATAGAATAAGTTTTATCTTGAACTTACAAAAGCGCTTGGTTTAGGTCTAGATTTTTCACCCATAGATATGTTGTGGCAGATCTATGAAAAGCTCTCAATTCTAATGTGTTGCATTGCACTGAAGTTTCAGATGTTGCATTACTATTGTGTGCAATAATGTTTGACATGATAAATTGTGCTACATTTGTGTTTTAGTTGGTATTGGTTAATTTAGCAGCGCCATGATGTTATCAACTTTGTTTGCTTGCCTTACAGGTGCTACCATTTAGTAGTGTGTACACTTGTAGTTTTTTCCTTATGTTATTGAATCATCCATGGTGTGCCAATACTCTAGTATAGTCGTGAGTTCACTTTTAGTTTGACAGCGCAGCCCCCAAGTTAGCAGCTTAACCTGTGTCTCCAACGCAAATTCTGTGTGAGCTAATTTTACTGCAATAAGACCTGCTATTATATTTATTTGCTGCGCCGCGATAGGAGTATCATTTCCTTGTAGATCGTTTGACTCCATTTGTTCATTTGGAGGATCATTTCTGGTTTGGAACGTAACTTGTGTAGGGTCTTGCTAGGCCTTGCAAAATTGATGCAAGAGCTTTAAGTTGTGGTTTTTGAGCATGCATTGAACTACATGGTTCGGTTCTACGCATACCTGTAATCTGCCTCTATCTGGTTAGCCTTTACTGCAACTATGTTGTGTAGCTTGATGGTTGGGCTTGAACACTTCATAGTGACGTGATCGGTTGGTTTCTTGTGTTTCTTTCTTGTAATGACATGTTCCCTAGGTGATGCATTTGCCACCTTAGAATAAACATGTGAGCGTTTCTTCGTAGGACAATTTGCAACATCCTGAGTATCAATCTTGGTCGGATGCTTGTGTGAATTAGGTGTTTCCTCAGTTTTTTTGTCGAAATGGTCTGGTTCGGGACCTATTTGTATCTGCAATGTAGACTGTATCTGGTAAACCAATACGGCAACTACTACATCTTCTAGCTTCGTACAAACTGAATTGAAGTTAGAATGGCATTGATTGGCTGGTTTATATCTACGAGATGACTTTGCAATGTTGGGAATCAACCTTTAAGCGTTTCTTAGTAGGAGCGGGACCATTTGCAACATCCAGAGTGTCGATCATGGCCAGCTCTGTCTTGTTTCTGGGCATGTTCTCCAGGGCAGCCCAAACGTTAAAGACTTGTAGAAGAAAGATTTCGTGGAGCGCAGTCTGGTGTAGTGAGGTACCGTCCTGTGCTAAGTAAATAACCCTTCCCATATGGCCATATGTCTGTTAAGTTCAAGTTATCTCTGATACTCCCTCTGATTCGTATTAATTGACTTTGATTTGTGTAACATCCCGGCATTAGAGCTTAGAAATAAGCTGAACATAGATGTGTGCACTGCATTCATGCGTCAGAAAATCCGGGGAATTTTAGATCTCTTTTGTTCTGATGGAAATGTTAGCACAATTGCGATAGATTTTGACATGACCTTTGTAGAATTCTTATTTAAGGAGGGAAGATATTCAAATATGAATTTGAATTTCAAATTTGAATTCAAATGAATTTAGAAAAATCCACAAATTGAATTATGGAATATTAAAATACTTAAGAGAAATGGAATGTTACTTCTAGAATAAAGTAATATGATAAAGTTATTGGAACACATATTATCTTTACAATTATTCAAATAGATAAGATAATTGAAATTTAAATACAAAAGAAAAAAAGAGAATTACAACAATAAATAAGAACTGAATTCATATTTATAAACAATATATAAATATTACATGATCCAGATTAAAAAATAGAAAGAAAATTTAACTTTATTATACAAATATTACACTGTTTTTACGAATGTTTAAATACAAATGAAAGATTACAATAATGAAGTGCAAAATAATAAAAAGGAAGACCTAAATTACATTTCCTAAACTAAGGTGAATCTTGTATCTTCTTTTCTTATTATTCCTCTGTACCTACAAAACAACTTAAAAGAAAAGAAAATAGCAGAAATGGAAAACGGGGGGTTATGGGGGTATGGTACTCTCAGGTTGGCAATGGAATGCATTGCTTGGTCATCATTGAGTAGTAATAAAAAAAAGGCCAATGTAGAATCTGTTCTTATCATGATTTTGCCTCAGACAATTTGCATCACTGGCAGTAGAGGGTCAAGTTTCACCTAAGTCAGATAAAAAGGTAAAAGGTAAAACATCAGGAAATATCAAGCAATCACTTGATCTTATCCACAAGACACAGCAAGCAAGCTAGAATCTTAGTCACTGCATGTTGGTGTGTTGTCAAACACTAGAGGCATCACATGGGGTACAAAGGGAAGAACACAGCCGTAGCTGATAAGATTAGAATTTCTCTACACACCACACTTAGCCCAAAACTACACTTAGATCACTGGTTCATCATCATGAACCACACCTGTTCTTTATCAACACCACAAGATCACCCATCTAGATCAACACCATATCTCTAACCCTGGTTGCTTAGTAAATCCATCCAAGAGCTAGGACAAGGGGGGAAATCAAGATCAACAACAGCTTGAGGAGAAGGAGGCTGTCAGTAGCAGAAAAGTTATAGGAACTCAAGTAGACCAAGCAAGCAATCAAGATCCACTCAAGAAACATCAACTATTATTCTGTATATCAGGTTGGCAGCTTATAAGAGTAGTCATCATCTGCTCTGCTCACTTATTTCTTTAGAGCATGGTTTCAGTGGGGAAAATAGAAGGCTCTCAGACTGGTGTAGAAATGCTACACCAGTGTCATCATTGAGCTAGGAGAAACATTCAAGCATCTGTTCTATATATAAAAATGATTAAGCCTCGAACTATGCATTATTGGCAGCCAAAGTTTATCTTTAGTAAGTAAAATCAAGCAGCAAATCATGTTGCTATATATATCACTACTCTGCACACTCATTTGAGGCACCACAGTAGGATTCTATAGCTAGCAGAAGCCACCATTTAGGGATCTAATAAATCATTCCCAATGAATTTTGTCATGTTTACTATAAAAACAAGGCACACCAAATGAATTCAAATCATTTCCCTATTCAAGCATTTTAGGAATCATCTACAAATACACTCACTTGTTAGCATCATATGGATAGCAATCCATGACCAATGCTACCAGCAACATCACATCCTGGAATTGTCTTAGTCGACAGTACCAGAGCTAGTAATTAATCCCCTAGCAGCAGTCTAGAGATAAAGAAGTATCTCCAATAAATAAGAACTAACAAAACAGAACAAAAGTATGTATTGCAGTAAGTATACCAGCAATAGAACATATATGTGTAGAAACTTGATCAAACATACATCTACTATACTCATAAAATTTTCCAAAGAGTACTGCATATGTGTATATACTACCACACCTCACATACACATAATATGAGAGATATTTGTGTGAAACATATGCATCTTAGAATACATGCAAGCATTTAAACGAAAAACACAAGTTATAGTGTGCTTAAATCTTCAATGCCCTATCTTATACCTCACATACATCTTATTTGCTACATATTCGTGTGGATGCATTTAGCTAAAATAATTTTAGATATATCTTTGGCAAGAGCATCTGTGAACTGTTTTATTAGATTGCTTAAACAAGTAGAACAATTGGCCATACAAGTTTTACCCTAGTTACCACTAGAACTAAACCAGACTACTTAGAATAGATTACAAATTCCCATCTAGCGTGGCAGCCAACCATATCTATTTTACCACCAAATGAAAGCAACAAATAATATTACTCATCAAAGTGTGGTGCACTGGAAATCACTGCAACACCACTAATGGCCAAATCATACAACATCACAAATTGACTAACCAGAGTAAATTGCAGTAAGTACACCATTTCAGAATCATCCATTGCAGGTTATTGATGCATAGTATCCATACCAAAACCCCTATCAACCACTGACGAGGTTTGATCTCATCAATGCCCATTGTTATGGACTTGGGTTTTGGAGAAGATGGGGATGCTGGAGATCGTGGAACGGTTAGCAAACAAGCAACACGGGGACACAAGGTTTACCCAGGTTCAGGCCCCCGGAGGGAAAACCCTACTCCTGCTTGTCTGCTCTTGATTATGGCGGAACCGAAGGATTCTGAGGTCTTGAGATGCAATCTGGCGTGGAGGTGTGTATCTTGAAAGTATGAGTCGAGATCTAGGTCGTGCCCTCCTGGCCTTTATATAGACTTAGGCAGGTCCCGGGCATAGACCTAGTCGGTTACAGGTTCTAGGGTTTTACCCCTTTGAATTTCCTATCTACTCTAGTCTTGCTCTTCAAGGATCCGAAGGCGTCGTGGGCCTGGGCCACCCAAAAGTCTTCATGGGCCGGCGTACATTTGCCGTGGGCCTTCCTTGGGCTGGACCAGGTATGCTGAGATCAAGCACCCGCGGGGTATAACCATGTCAGTAGCCCTCGAGTGATCAGTCGAATCGCAGGTTCGGCTGAGGACTCTTCAATCTTTCGGGTGCAACTATGTATTTCAATAGTTCATGTGTAGGGATTGTTGATGCGTGTGCCTTACTTACCCAACGGATCAGGGTCAGTTAACTGTCTTAGGACGAAACTACACGATCTTCTTCAGGTTCGAGTCCCTCAACTCGAACCTGGAACATATGCTGGTGTAATTCGACTCAGGCCGCGGAGGACTTACAGGAGTGGAATTCCAGTGATTTTAATAGATGTACCCAACGCGTCCGTCGGGATTTTTCATCGCGCCTGTTGCCACGGGTTCATACTTAGCAGAGCGCAGTCGTGTTCGTTGCCAGGCCATCAGATGATATCTGTAGGTCTTATCTTTGTGTCGCAGACACAACATCCGAATGTTTGTCACCGCGGAGGTGTTTCGGGTGGCCAAGGAGATCGTTGCTCACTCAGCGTTTTGTTGGGGCAGAGTTGCCGAAAAGATCGCAGTCGAAGAATTCATAGGGTGCGTGACCAGCGCTCCCTATGGGAGTATCCCCCGAGTGTCTGCTCGAGTCGTAGACTCGAGCGGAGACTTTAGTTCAAACATCGTTCAGTTGTTAAGTCTGTAGGACACAAAAAAAATCGGATGCTTAAATCCATCCTCCCTATGGGAGTAGCCCCCGAGTCCGTAGTGGAGTCGTAGACTCGACGTAGGACTCAAGCCGATTCGTTTTATTCATCTTTCGGGTGCGCGGCCAGCGCTCCTAATAGGAGTAGCCCCCGAGTATTTAGTCAAATCGTAGATTCGAGTGAGTACTCTTAGCTTTGAAGCCAAAGAACTTGTAGTTGTTGCTAGTATAGCTTTTGATGACATCAGTGCTGACAATCAATGACCTAAAGTGTCTGCTGTGCCAGAGATGACTTGACTGGACGAACGTGGGTCCCATTTGCTGACCCTGAATTGACCGGTCACGCGCGGCGTGGAGATAATTACGGCGTCTCCTCGATTTGCACGCGTAGTGGACGGCGTGGTAACGACGGTTCGTTGTGCTGCTGACACGTGTATGGCCAGATCTGCCGTTGGCGTTAGGTCTTCTTGATGGACGGTTGTCGTGCATCGTCTTCGCCGTTATAATCACTGGGGAAAGCTGCAGTTTGTTTTCACCGCATCTACTCTTGTTTTCACTGCCTCCTTGTGCTCTAGCAGTTCTTGCTGCGCACTGGAATTTCCTTCCACATTTCCCTCTTCCCTTTTACGCTCTCACCGCCGGCGCCGCCGTAGCGCGATGGGGAAACCGAAGAAGTCGTCCTCTGCTGTTGGTACCAGCACCGCCGGAGGGAAGAAAAGCTCCACCGCTACTCGCGTCACCGACGGTGGTTGGCGGCGATCAGAGACGCGGGAGAGTGACCTCCGCAAACTTCGTGAGCGGGGCTTGATCCCGCAGGATAGGGAGGCCGTCAGACTCCCCGGCAACGAGGTAATCCCCCGTCCCCCCGCCGGGTATCGGGTTATGTTTCTTGCCTTCGTTATGCGTGGGTTTTCCTTTCCAGTCCACAACTTCCTCCGTGGGCTGCTCTTTCTCTATGGCATCCAGCTGCATCATCTTTCGCCCAATTCTCTTCTTCACATTGCTTGTTTCATCACTTTCTGCGAGTGTTGGCTTGGCATTGAGCCGCACTTTGGCCTCTTCCGGAAACTTTATTCCGTGAAGAGGCAGTCTGGCTCGGATGGTGTTTATCCCATTGGGGGTTGCATCATCTCCCTCAGTCCCAATCTGCTTTTCTTTTCCTTTTCCATGTCCGAATCTGTCCAGTACTGGCGGAGGCGATGGTTTTATATCCGCGACTCCGTAGTGCCTGGGCAAGATTTTGGTCTTGTTCCTTTTGACCCCTCCCAAAAGATTGAGCCGAAAAGGTCTTGGAAAAACAAGATCTTGGATGGCGAGGAGGCGGAGATAGAGGCGCTATATCGTCGGGTGGAGGATCTCCAGTTGATTCCGGAGAAGGAAGTTAATGGTGTGGATATCATCCGCACCTTCCTCGAGCGTCAGGTGCAGCCACTCCAGGCTAGGGTGCACCCATTGTTCCTTTATACTGGCCGGCATGATCCGACGAGGGTGTCGGCTGAGAAAATCTCCGAGGGGGATCTTGACAGGACCCTTCGCTCGCTGCTGAAGTTCAAGGCCGGAGAGAAAATCCTGGGGAAGTCGCTGACTCCGCCGTTTTCTTCGACGTTGGCTGTTCCACAGGTGTAGATTCGTGCGCGTAGCACTTTTTGTCGACTACGTATTTATTTTCCTTTGTTTTCTAACAAAGTCCCTTCTTGTTTGCAGAGCTTCAAGGTGTCGGGCATGGTGCCTCCATTGCCCGAATTATTTCCGGATGCGCCAGATAATGACGTGGTGGATTCCGTGTCCGAACTACCTTCGGCACGATCGCCAGCTGAGGAGGCTAGCGAGTCGAGCGAGGACCACACGCGCAAACGATCACGGAGCTCCAGCGAGTCTTCGGATGCTTCGACTCCTCCGACTCCCAGAAACCCTTTGTGCCTTGATCTTCACAGTGACGGGCATGGAGGCTCTTCCTCCCCTTTTCCTGCCATTCCTGTGCGGGCTGTAGCGCCGCACCCGCCAGCAAAGCGGAAGAAGGAAGAAAAGAAGGAAGAGAAGAAAGAAGATAAGAAGGGGGAAAAGAGAGTCCGAAGGACTCCTCCTGTCTTCGACCTGAGCTCGCTGGACTCGTGAGTTTCCTTTATACTGCTTTCTTTTTGCTGTTGACTTTTGTGCTTGTGCTAAATATTTCGTGTGCAGGCACTCCTCACACGACTCCTCCAGCGATGGTGCTCGGGAGATGATGGGAGAATCAAAGGTTGCGTCTCCTCCTCCTCAGACGGTGGCAACTTCGGGGGGCGCTGCTCCGAACCCTCCTCTGCAGGAGGTGCAGGTGGTTGCGCCTCAGAATTTCGCCAGCGGGCCTTCATCATCACCGTTGGATCATGTAAGTCGTCTATCACGGGGGGAGCCCCCGAGCATGTGTAAAAGAGTTCTCTTAGTTTGTTCTTCGAGTCTCGGGGGGAGCCCCCGAGTGTTTTCGTGTGAGTCTTTTTCTTCTGCTTTCTCCTGTTGGGCGTAGCCCCCGAGTCCTTTTTCTGAATGGTGGTTCTTCTTCCTACAGCCTTTTGTGCAGGAAGCCAAGCGACTGGTGGAGGAGCGCCTGGTGCTGGAGGCTAACCTCCATCAGCTTCAAGGTACTCGTATGCTTTTGGTGCTTATTTCCTTTATTCTTGTCCTGTTTTCTGATGTTTTCTTGGTTTGAATGCAGAGGAGCATAATACTTCTCTCCGTGAGATCGACGCTCTCAATAAGAGCCTTGGTCAATCGGAGAAGAAGGCCGAGGCCGCCGTCGGTGCGAAAGAGCGCCTTGAGCTGGAGTTGGCTGAGGCAGCCGAAGCTAAAGAGCGTCTGCAGCGGGAGGCCACGGACCGCGAGGAGCAGCTTGCTACTGCTGTGACTGCGCGTGAAAGAGAGGTGGCGGGCAAGCTCATGGCTGCTGCCAAGGCTGTTTCGGGTGAGTACCTTATTTTTGCTTCTGTCTTTTTGTTTCCTTGTCTTTCTTCTGTGTTACTTTCTTCATTACTTCTCTTTTTGTCTCAGATGCCGCAGGCATCGAGTTTGATCGCGGCGCTCTGGAGCATGGGAGTGCTCTAGATGATGCTACTGCAGCGGTCGAAGATCATTGCAGCACCGTCGTCAACTCCCTTGCCAAGGCTAAGGAGGTTCTTGGCCGCTTCTACAAGGAGATTGTCCCCAAGGGCGCGGCCCTTGATGATGTGGACGCCCTGGCAGAGGCTTTGTCAGCCGAAGCACCTGCGGTGTACAAGCGCAAGTAGAAGGGCATCGACGCGTCCGTCGGGCTGGCGATGGCCTTGGCGGCTGGGGCGGAGCTGGACCTTCCCCAGATCACCTCCCGGATGCCGATGACCGCGGATGGATCCGAGGTAGCCTTTGCTGCCTATTACGCTCGCCGCAGTTTATATGGGCCAAAGCTCATTGATCTGCTGTCTGAGTATGCGCTGCGGCAGCAGGGGGAGGCCAAGGCTAGGCAATCCGGCTCCGAGGCGACTCAGGGTGCCGCGTCTTAGGCGTTGTAGATGTAGGATAGTTTGTAGTCTGCTTTTGCTATAAATATTTTGAGGAACGCAATCATTGTGCCATGTAGTGGCCTTTATATGCTTAATGAATTCCTCTGAGTTGTTCTCTACCACTGTCTGAATGTTTATGTCCTTTGCTTTTCTGCTGTTCTAGGTTCCTTCGGGTGCTGACCCCGTTGACACCTCGCCTGTAGCGCAGCTGCGGCCATCTTTGGATGATTCCTCGCAACTCACTTTTCTTCGGGACCGTGTTCGTAGTCTTGAGAGGGAGTTGCTTGGGTTGCGTGGTCACGCTGATGTTTGGAAGTCCAAGGCGGATCGCTGTGCGTCCAGGGAGGAGTACTTGATGGCGGAACTGCTTCGGCTATCTGAGCAGCTTCAATGTAAGTTGTTCTTTGTTTCGGGCTGCAGCTCAGATTTTTGGATGCGCCTGCTGGCCTTTCGTCTTATTTTCTGCGAGTATCGCAGGTGCTAACTTTGCTCGGAGGGAAGAGAAAGAGCGTGTCGCTGTTCGGGTCAATTGCTTGACTCAACAAGACATGGAGGCTGGCGGCTTCTTCTGGATGGATCGTGACCGTGCCATTGCTCTGGCGACGGTGCAGGATCGTGTGCACCAGGTTTCGCGGGTGCTTCGTTAGGTGCAGACGTCGCTCGCATCGGTGTTGCATGTCATGTTTCCTTTGGATGTCGTGCCAACGAGCCTTGCGGGTCTTCTGTCGAAGTTTCGGAGCATGAGCAATGTCAAGGAGTTGGTGCTGCAATAGCTCGTCGCAGGAGTGAAGGCTGCTTTGTCCCTTGTGAGGCTGCACCGGCCTGATGTAGATTTGTCTGTTGTAGCAGCTGGGCCACCTCTTCGGCCGGATGGTGGCGAGTGGGATATGCGTCCGCATTATGCGACTGTAAGGCAGTATGCCGAACAGGTAGTAGATTTGTTTGAGCAGCGTGCTCAAGTTATTCTTCAGAATAGGTAGTACCTGTAAAAGAGATAGATGTAAAATTTGTATATTTCGACTAGGCGTGTTGTGCCCTTTGTTATAAAGGTTTGTTTATTGTAAGCGTGTAGTGCTTTGTTTGAGTACGTGTCCTTTTCGTTTGCCTGACGTTGTCAGCTACTCAGGTGTACACGTGTGATCCTCGTCGAAATCGTGAGGTGGGGGGAGCCCCCGAGTGCGTTTGTAGCATAAAGTAAAGTTGCAAGTAGCGAACAAGATTTTGGGGCGGAACACTTAGCTTTATTTATATCGTAACGGAGGAAGTACATTGTTCGGCTGGATATCCTTGGCTGAAAAGCCTTATTGAAAGTAAAAGGGGTAGGTAGCTATGGGTAGAATCGCCGCAAGTGTGCGATGTTCCATGGGTTGGAGTATGCGACTCCAGACTCCACGTGCTTGAGGCGATAGGCGCCACCTGGGATGACTTCGGTGATGACGTAGGGTCCTTCCCATGGCGACTCGAATTTCTTCAGTCGCTCTTGCTTGAGTCGCAAGACGAGGTCTCCTTCGACGAAGGACCTTGGGCATAGCCGTCGGCTGTGGTAGTTGCGGAGACTCTACTGGTACACCACTGATCGAGCTGCTGATACGTCTCTTGCTTCGTCGAGTGTGTCCACGGCATCTTCGAGTGCAGCCGTGGATTCGGCTTCGCTGTAAGCGATGACCCGGGGGGACTGGTGGCGTAATTCGGCTGGTAGCACGGCTTCGGCTCCGTGCACCATGAAGAACGGCGTGTAGCCGGTGGAGCTGTTTGGCGTAGTACGCAAACTCCATAGGACTGATGGCAACTCTTTCGTCCAGGCTCCAGCTTTCCATTCGAGTGGACTCATGAGGCGCTTCTTGATGCCAACGCCGATTAGGCCATTGGCCTTTTCCACTTGCCCGTTCGTTTGTGGGTGTGCCACTGAGGCGTACGTGATGTTGATCCCGAGGCCTTCGCAGAAGTCTTGGAATTCCTTGGAGATAAAGTTCGATCCATTGTCGGTGATGATCTTTGTGCGGCACGCGAACTGTAGACAATGGATTCGAAGAACTTGACGGCAGTCTTGCCCTTCTGGTTGGTGACCGGCATGGCCTCGACCCACTTGGTGAATTTGTCGACTGCGACCAGGAGGTAAACGTGCCCCCTTTCGAGGACTTTGGCAGTTTGCTGATCATGTCGAGGCCCCATTGAGCAAAGGGCCAAGCTATAGGTATGGGTCTGAGCTCTGACCCGGGTGTGTGCGGTTTGTCGGCGAACCGTTGGCACCCGTTGCATCTTCAGACGATGTCCTTTGCATCGCTCATGGTCGTTGGCTAGTAGAATCCGGCTCGTAGAGCTTTGGCGACAGGGGAGCGGCTGCCTGCGTGATGGCCGCAGATGCCCTCGTGGATGTCTTGGAGGATGGCTTTCCCGTCACCGATGGTGACGCACCTTTGTAGTACACCCATGATAATGCGCTTGTACAGCTCGCCATTGATGATGGTGAAGGCTTTTGACCGACGAGATATGCGTCGGGCATCTGTCGGGCTATCAGGCAGTTCTCCGTTTATCAAGAACTGGAGGTACGGTCGCGTCCAAGTTTCTTCGACTGCCATGACCTGCATCAGGTTGACCATAGCGACCTCTGTGTCCAGCTTCTCGGGTCCTTCGTGTCCTTCGGGCAGCGTAGCCCCCGAGTGTTCTAATTCTTCGGGTGATCCATTGGGGAATTTCCGCTTGATGGATGACACGCAGATCTGTTCGAGGAACACACCCGGTGGCACATTTGTGCAGGTGGAGCTGATGTTGGCGAGTCTGTCGGCTTCCTCGTTGCTTTCTCTTCCGACGTGCCGAAGCTCGCAGCCGTCGAATTCTCCTTCGAGTGCGTTGTAGAGTGCGCGGTACGCGATCATGTTTTTGGCGTGTGCGTCGCACTCATTCATCGTCTGCTGGACGACGAGGTTGGAGTCACCGTAGATGACCAGGCGCGTTGCGCCACAGATCTTTGCCATCCTCATGCCATGGATGAGGGCTTCGTATTCGGCCTCGTTGTTGGAGGCTCGAAATTTCATCCGGAGGACGTACTTCATCTGGTCGCCCTGCGGGGAGGTCAGTATGACCCCGGCTCCTGCTCCAGCTTCACGTTTGGAGCCATCGAAGTGCATTGTCCATGACTGCAACATGTCTGGGGTGTCTGGCAGCTGCAGCTCCATCCAATGTATGAGGAAGTCTGGGAGGACTTGAGATTTGATTGCGAGTCGCTTCTCGTAGATGATGTCCAGAGATGACAGTTCAATGCCCCACAGGGCCACGCATCCTGTGGCTTCAGGGTTATTCAGGATGCTATTCAGGGGTGCCTCGTTGACGACCATCACCTGGTGCTCCTGGAAGTAATGGCTCAGCCGTCGAGCCGTCATGAACACGCCGTAGGCGAGTTTCTGGTAGTGAGGGTACCTCTGTTTTGTTGGTGTTACCTCGCTGAGGTAGTAGATTGGGCGTTGGACCCCGTGGGTCTTGCCTTCTTCGGGTCGTTCGACCACTAGTACGGTGCTGACCACCTGGTGTGTGGTTGCTATGTACAGCAGCATAGGCTCGCGCTCCTTTGGCGTGACCAGGACGGGCGAGGTGGAGAGTAGCCGTTTGAGACTTTCGAATGCGTCGTCGGCTTTGGGCGTCCACTCGAATTTATCTGCCTTGCATAGCAGCTGGTAGAATGGCAGCGCCTTCTCGCCCATGCGGCTGATGAATCTGCTCAACGCCGCTATTCGTCCTGCAATCTGCTGGACACCCTTGAGGTTTTTTGGCTTCTCCATTGCCATGATGGCTCTGATTTTCTTCAGGTTCGCCTCGATCCCTCGCTGAGAAATGAAATACCCAAGCAGCTGACCCGATGGGACGCCGAAGGCGCACTTTTCGGGGTTGAGTTTGATCCTGTAGCGGTCGAGGTTGTCGAACGTCTCGCGGAGATCGTCGATAAGCGTCCTCGCCTCCCTGGTTTTTATGACTATGTCGTCGACATAGACTTGAACATTGCGACCGATCTGGTCCTTGAGGCATGCCTGCATGCATCGCTGGTACGTTGCATCTGCGTTCTTTAGCCCGAAGGGCATTGTGTTGTAGCAGAACACTCCGAACGGTGTTATAAACGCCGTTTTCTCCTAATCTTCGACCTTGAGTCGAATTTGATTGTAGCCTGAGTAGGCGTCGAGGAAGGAGAGTTTCTCGCAACCTGCAGTCGAATCGATGATCTGATCGATCCGAGGAAGAGGGAAGTGGTCCTTTGGGCAGTGCTTGTTTAGCGACGTAAAATCCACGCACATCCGCAGGATGTCCGTGTCCTTTTTTGGGACCATCACTGTATTTGCAAGCCACTCGCTTTCTTTGATTTCCCTGATGAAGTCTGCAGCGAGTAGCCTGTTGATTTCTTTGCCGATAGCTTCGGCTCGTGGCTCGGACAGTCTCTGGATGGACTTGGCAGCGAGCTTGGTGTGCGGAAAGGCGTTGAGTGCATGCTCGGCGAATTCCACAGGAACTCTGGCATGTCCGCGGACACCGGTAATTTCCAGCGCTCACGGAGGAATTGACGGCGCGCCTTCCTATCTTGGTCGTTGGCAATTAGCGCCGTCTTGGAGGCATCCGTCGGATGGACCTGCACCTTCTTTGTGTTGACGGTGGAGTCGAAAGACATGTCGGGCGTGTTTTGTCGTGCGACTGGGGGTGCCCCATTGTCATCACCAGCGAGCCTTAGGAGCTCCTCCTGCATGCCGAATGACTCGGAGATTCTGTTGAAATCCCTGTCGCATTGGTCCGATCGGGTGAAGCTCCCGTGGATTGTCATGACGCCCTTTGGCCCTGGCATCTTGAGTAGCAGGTATGCATAGTGTGGGACAGCCAGGAACCTTGCGAATGCTACACGCCCGAGGATGGCGTGGTACTGTGATGGCCAGTCCACCACTTCAAATTCGAGTCACTCCAGCCGGAAGTTGTCTGGCTTGCCGAAGATGACGTCGAGCCATATTTTGCCCAGGGGGAATATGCCCTTCCCTGGAACGATGTCGTGGAACATTGTGTCTGACTGTTCCAGGCTGCACTGCGGGATCCGCATTGCTGCTAGAGTGCTTGCGAACATCAGGTTGATGCCGCTACCGCCATCCATGAAGACGCGACTCATCTCGAAGCCTCTGATCTGCGCCTCCAGCACCAGGCGGCATGACTGGGCGAGGATCAGCAAGGGTGATCCGAGCATTGAGCGTGATGCATGACTCCGATCCGCTGAGGTACTCGGGGATGGCGGGTGGTTACGGCGAGTTGATTTGTCGGTGATTTTATTACGCACCCTATTGTAGGCGCCCTTACGGATCATCAGTGCTCCTTTCGGCGGGGGATACCCGTTCCCAGCGTTGTTCTGTGCTGGTGCGACTAGTTGGTTCGGGCCTCCAACGGGTGGCGGTGGAGGAGCTCCATGCGCTATTTCACCTTGCGCGGGTGCGTTTCCGAACGCAGGGATTGGGGCTTGCTGCCTCATCTGCACCATGCTTTCACTGAGTTTCTGGAACTCGTGGCAGTCCTTGAGCATGTGGCTGGCCTTCTTTTTGCCATCCTGCTTGTTGATGTAGAAGTGGATGGTGCATGGACTCGAAAGCTTTTCGTGTCTTTGAGGGTGCATTATCGCGGTCGCGGCATTGCCACGCAGCTGCTGTAAATCTCCGTCGCGGAAGTTTCTGTGGTGCCCTCCGGCTTGCGGTTGGCGTCGTTGCGGCGATCGGCGTGGCGGCGCGACCATGTCGGGTCCGTCGCGATCGTGGTGAGCAGCGCGATCTCCTCTTCTACTGGCGCTCGCCGTCGACCGTAATCGTCTTCTTCTTCGATTATGCTCGGTGAATGGAATCTTCGCCATCGGCCCACATTGGCGATGTCCATGAGGTGGTCGAGTGTTTTGGGCTTGTGGCCCAAGTTCCTCCTTGAAGTCTTGGCGTTTGGCGCCGTCCTGGCGTCGATGGCCCTCTCTTCGGAGATGTGTGCTGCGGAGTTCTTTGTGTTGGACCAGCGTAGTATGTACGAGCGAATGGATTCACCCGTTCGTTGAGTGCAGGCTCGCAACTCTTCGATTGAGGCGGGCCTCTTGCTGGTGCCTTTGAAGTTTCGGATGAAGTTGTAAGCTAGCTCATCCCAGCTTCGGATGGACCCTGAAGATAGGCTGCTGAGCGGATCCGACGCTTTGTCATTTTGTTGAAGGCATTGCATGGCGATCTCTTTGTTTCCACCGTGCGGTTTGGATGATAAGTGGTCGCTGAGCCAAGCCTTTGGGTCTTGAGTGCCGTCGAACTGGAGTATCCGAAGGAAGCTTGAAATTTCACGGCATCCGTGTCCGCAGACGGATCTCTGGCATCGGGCTCCGCAGAGTTCTCCTTCGTCTTCGTCCATCTCGGATTCGGACGAGCATGCGCGCTTGGCTCGCGCTTTGTCGATTTTGCGCTGTGTGAGCGCATCTCTGGCGTCGTAGTCGCGGTCGCGGCGGCGCGAACTCTTCTTCCTTCGAGGAAGGTCATGTTCCTCTTCTTCGGATGAAGGGGTGGGGCTGCGGTCGAACCTGACCGGAGCCTTCTTCTTCGGCTCCGTGGGAGCTTCCTAGTGGAGCGCAGCTCCGACGAGTCCGAGTCCGGTGAGTGCGGACTTGTGCATGTCCCTCTTCGGGTCCCCCTCCGGCGGTGGGTGGGCCACGAGGTACGCGGTGGTTGCCATGATCGCAGCCTGCAGCGTTTTTGGGATGACGTTGCTGTCGGCGTCCATATCCATGAAGGATGTGTGGAGGGTTCGGGTCATCTCACGGCGCTCCTTGGGGTCCATGTTGTCCACCCGCGAGCGGTGCTTGTTGCCTTGGTTGGCGTTCGAGCTGGAGCCGATGCCCATGGCGGAGAGCGCAGCTCGTCGCGTGCTGGACTCTGAGGCTGCTTGCTTGCGCTTGTCGAGCACCTCCTGCATCTTGACCTGCTTCTTGTGCTCCTCGATCAGGAGCAGGTGGTAGGCCATAAGCATATCCCGGGAGGCGTCTGCAGGCAGTACTATGTTGCCTGCCACGGCGTTGCGGACCTAGGCCCATCCTTCTTTGCTAAAGAGGATGACGTGGCCGCCGTTGTTTTCCCCTTCGGGTGGGAGGACTGGCTTCTTCTGTTCCCGCCGTTTCGTTCTGGCGGGTTCGGCGGCGGGTTGGGTGTTTGCTGATCCGCGTCGCTCTGGATGACTACGGCACATTGGTAGCGCTCGTAGATTGGTCGGCTGCTGCCGCAGCTTTCAGATCCGGAACCGTAGGTCCCTGCGTCCGATGGCGGATCGCACAGATCGGAGTTGCAGCTGCTGCTATCATAGGAATCATCTGTTGATGATGTTGTGCGTAGCACGGGGTGTGGGGTCCATGAAGCGGGCCTGATTGATGGTAGGGGCACCCACTCAGGCGGAGGTGCGGTTGCCCCACAGGCGAAGCTCGAACAGGATTTGAGTCCCAGTTCCTGAGACGGTGCCAATTGACGAGGTTTGATCTCATCAATGCCCATTGTTATGGACTTGGGTTTTGGAGAAGATGGGGATGCTGGAGATCATGGAACGGTTAGCAAACAAGCAACACGGGGACACAAGGTTTACCTAGGTTCAGGCTCCCGGAGGGAAAACCCTACTCCTGCTTGTCTGCTCTTGATTATGGTGGAACCGAAGGTTACAGGGGTGCGCAGATGCAATCTGGCGTGGAGGTGTGTATGCGAAAGTATGAGTCGAGAGATCTAGGTCGTGCCCTCCTAGCCTTTATATAGACTTAGGCAGGTCCCGGGCATAGACCTAGTCGGTTACAGGTTCTAGGGTTTTACCCCTTTGAATTTCCTATCTACTCTAGTCTTGCTCTCTAAGGATCCGAAGGCGTCGTGGGCCTGGGCCACCCGAAAGTCTTCATGGGCCGGCGTACATTTGCCGTGGGCCTTCCTTGGGCTGGACCAGGTATGCTGAGATCAAGCACCCGCGGGGTATAACCATGTCAACCACTTAGTCAAATATAGGCCTAATTAGAACATCAATAACCAGCACTACATCAGCTACATGACCAATAAGACCAACTAGATCAAGTAATTGATACAAATGTAAATCAACCTAAGTCATCTCCAGGCTTAATGAGAATACTAAAATTAACCACCTAATATCCAAATTGGATAAATCGTCGACTCGAGGGTCATTCACACAAGAATTACCAGGATCAAAGTAGGAGAAAATGCAGGAATAACATAATAGCCGAAATAGATATGGAATTCACCACCGGGGTTGCATTCACTGCCGTCCCTCCGACATTATAAATAAGATTAGTCCATAGCAAGCCCGGGCCATGGGAAGCAGAGGACCATCAGTAGCCTAGCACCAGCCAAAGATGGCCGGAAGAGACGCACCAGGGGCGCACAGCGAGGTCATAGGCGAGAAGGGGCTACAGGAGAAGGTGAAGTCATTGCAAGAGAGCCATAGGAAGCGGACCTCGAACTGGAGACATAGGCAGGAGCGGTGAAGCGAGCTAGGCCGCGCCATCCCCGACGCCAATCAGCCGGAGGAGCGGGCTTGGGGGGCGCGTTATGGGCATAAGCCGTAGTGGCTAGGGTTTCACGAGCGCACGCATCAGAGCCGAACCAGGCCGAGGAAGAGAGGAATTAAGAGAGGATAGGGAGGCAAGGCATAGCCGTGACGCTCGCCGGATTGAATCCGTGACGGCTGGATGGAATTGGCGAGCGATGGCGTATGCATTGGGAGCAGAAGGGGATGAGGAAGAGAGGTTTGTGCGCGTGAGTGTGCGTGGATGAGAGGAATGAGAGAGAGAGAGGGTGTTGGGCTGGGAATAGCCCAACTTGATGGGCTTAGGTGGGCTGAATCGTCCTAAGGGCCAATTTATCCTATACACCTAGTTTAATTAGCAAATAAATAAAAACAAAAAGGTAATATACATTGATTATAAATTACCACAATACCTTTAATAATATTCAAACCTTAAATAAATGTAGGGAAATCCTAAAAATATAATTAATATGTCTAAATAATCACAAAAATGATATTTATCCAAGAAAAAAAATATAAAACCACTTGATTAAACTAAATAAATACCATTAATTTATTAAAGGCACTAGAGTTCTCAATAAATTAAAATAATATAAGTAAATTTCCTAAAAATTAATAAAAATCATTTTTATGTATAAAAATAAACCTACTATTTTATAAAAATACTAAATTAGAGTTTTACAAATAAAAACATAAAGAAAATATTTAAAGACACTTAATTATTTGAAGAATTTTATAAAAATAAAGATAATACTTAAAAATAAATAAATTTCATTTTTAAGATATTTAATAAGTATATTTTACTATAAAAATACTATGTATATTATTCAAAAACATTTTAATAACATTAAATAATAAAACTCATTTACTTATTTTACTAAAATAAAATAACCACTTTGTTAATTCTTTAAATTTATTTACTAAACAAGAAATAATCACATTTCTTAATAAAACACTAAAACCTTTAAAATTAATTACTAAGTATAAATCCATAATCATAATAAAACTTAAGTATAACTATTAACTTTATAATACTCTTTTAAACCCTAAATCCAAATTCAAAACCACAATCTTTAAAATAATTTTATACATCATTCACTAATATTAAGAAGAAATTATCTTAACATCTAAATAATAATTAACATGACTTTAAATCCAACCCTTCACTTAAATATAAAGTGAATAATTCCACACCTTAATTATACTCATCATAAATTTAAAACTTGGGAATAATTAAAACGTATTACACCTTAAGTTTACTTACCCTTTTAGAGTTAACTTTAGTCTCAAAAATCTTATAACATTATGTCTAATAAACTACTTATGTTTTTATAGTTAACTTTGGTCTATTTAACTTAAGACATAAAGCATCTCAAGTCCAAACTAATCAATCAAACACCAAAAAATTGTTTAAACCTTAGAAAGGGAATCTTTTCTTCAAATGTTATTATTTTTTGCCACTTCAAACAATAATCTTATAATAAGTTCTTCAATTCTTAACAACTCAATTCCAAGGATGTTTATCAATAATCACCAAATGACAATTAACCATAATCACTTATAAAGTAAAATTTGAATTGTTAACACTTAAGTTCCTTATAAAGGTCATTACTTATAAAGTAAAATTTGAAGATAAATCAACTCTTAAAAGAATCACTTGAATTCACTTCACTCAAAGTATTTGGAATTCAATTTGGGATTTTTACAAAATGCATAGCATTACTTATGCATAACTGCATATTGCTTCTTTAAACATTAGTCCTTACCGGACCAATGATGTTGTTTTCAGATATTGGATCTTATATTGTCTCGAAGATCGTGAGTGCATAATATTGCAATCACAAAAGGCAAGTTCACACTTGCTCATGTCCTTTGATTAATTTTCTGTAAAGTATTTTGCAAATCCAGTATTGTCATCACCTGCATTTGAAAAAGGTCAGAAAACACTATTTTCATGATAATATGATTATAGGTTATTTACCATGAGTTAATAACCTACTATGAAAGTTCTGGTGGTAAAGGAACATATTATCTAGGACTTAACAACCAATGTCGCCAGTGATTCTTGCGCCGTATATTACGCATTGACCATGAGATTTGGAATGGGACGGAGAAGTCAGCTGTATATTTTCCCTCTCGCATGGAGCCGGATGTGCGGGTCGTGACTGTTATCACTCGTAGCATGCATATTAATTGGTAATTCATAGAGGATATGCAGCATATGGGTGCGAACCCTCAACGTCCCACGATAGTTCCGGCATCTGAACGGTCTGTACTGCCAATTGCCGTAATTCAATAGGTGAGCTGGTGTACACCAAGGAGACATGCGGGGTCGCGGAGAAGGCAGTGATTGGCTTGGATCTTAGTTTGGGCCTCACACCAAGGAAGTGTGAACGGGTTCGCGGCCCGGATGTGCAACAAAGCTAAGATCTCTCATGGGTAAAGTAATGCACCTCTGTAGAGGGTAAGAACTGTAACTTGTTACTCCCTGTTCCGGGCAGGAGATACGAACGCGGCGGTAAAGGAACTTCATGAAAGTTCTGGTAAACCCGTAAAGGCTGACGGACATAACATTTCAGAATAAAAGCAACCTTTGAAGAAATGTTTATGAAAACTTGCATTGCCTACGACCTTTGGTCTGTGGCTGTAGATATAGTGCATTAAACACTCCTTTTCTACTAAACTTGCTGAGTACGCTCGTACTCAATGTATCTTCTTAACCCTTACTAGATTCTAAAGCCATTAAGACGACATCTACATCAAGTTATGCTCCAGGAATCATCATCAAAAGCTAAAGCTCTTCAATAAAGTGAAGAAAGTTAACATATACACCAACTCATGTGAAGACGAAGTTACTGATTAGATAGGAATATAATCTCTAGCCATAGAACCTATTTCTTTAGACTATTGCAATAGCAGCAATGCTAGACCAATAGTTCGGATACTAGTCTTATTAGTATGATAGTTTTTGAGTTGTTTATTTATGATTCTTCTTTGTAAGAAGTTTCTTTCTCTTTCTTTAACCTAGAGTGTTCTCTGGATCTTGTGTAAAGAGTTGAGTTGTCATCTATAGTCATGTCTTGGACCTGCTGTGTTTCTGTTATACCACTCGGAGGGATGTAATACTAGTGAACGGTGTTTCATTGGTGTTATGTCAACGACTATAGTGTACTAAATCATGAAGTGGTATGCTGGGTCACCGCAGTTGGTATCAGAGCATATGCTTTGACCTTAGGATTTAAACCCTTTCAGGAAGATCTGTAGGTTGGATAGTGACTATAGGAGCAATCTTATCTAAACCAAATATTGTGATGACTTGTGAGAAGTATCCACTCGAGGATAACTTTGTCACTGGATACTTAAGTCATTCTTTCTTAGTAGTAATTATTTTATCCTTTCTCAGTATAGTGCTATTTAGTGTCTTTTGAAGGAGACATAAACCACCAAGATACTGTAGGAAAGTGTAAGACATCAATTGAAGTAGTCTTAATGGTGTAGCCTAACCCTAGAATTCATGTAAGATAGTGGAATTTTATTGTTAGTTGATAACCAAAGAGAACATGATGAATATCATTAGGGTACATGTTGATGTGGGATTCATTTGAGAATTCTACGTGATGAAGTGAAATTATGTTAAGACTTAATGATAGTGTAATGAGAAACAAAGTCATCATGGTTAGATTAGCTCTTGAATCATGATGTATAGGTAAAACATAACAAGATCATGGTGAGATTAGCTCCAAAACCATGATGTCGGTATAAATATGATAAGTAATTAGTTGATTATCTTGAGGTAGAAGTAAGATAATAACATGGTAGAACTATGATAGAACTCATAAGTGCTAGAAAATTCTAATAATCTTTGGTTTAAGTTAGAAAATAGAATCTGATTAGTCATTTGGAGAGATTTGTGAGGTTAGATTACTAAATAATGACAGGATGGTTATAATTAATCATTCCAAAAGTGAGACTAAAGGTTAGTCAAAACCAAATTGATACCACTTTGTTTAAGATTATCCTGTTGCACTTGAGCAATTTGGGTAAATATTGAGGCAAAGAATAGTTTGACCCTAAGTGCTAAGTATCATAATGTAAACCTATACGAGGAGGTGTCATATACTACACAACTAAGCCTGAATTATAGAGATATTATACTTGACTACTATATTCCGGGCTTAGAATATTGTGTGTTATACGTACCACATTTGGATTTCTTGATTTTTATTGAATCTTCTTCATTGACTAGATCTGTACATGAAGTTTGACTTGGTGTGTGATACGCCCAATTTGCATCACCATTCTATATCATAATTTACCTCTATTCATTGATATTTGTCTTATTATGAGGTACTACTTATGGATTTTCATCTGTTTATACATGTTGGGTGATTCCTGGAGGATGGACTGCCGGAGTCTGGATTCTGATGGAAAAGACGGCGTTTCGGTGCAATTTCGCGAAGATCAGAAAAATACCAGAAAAATATGAAAACATATTATTTTACCGGAAGACGAAGGAAGCCAGAAGGAGGAGCAAAGGGGAGCCACAGGAGGGCCACACCCCCTAGGGGCGGGCCCACCTAACCCCGCGCCTAGGATGGGTTTGGCCCACCTGTTCGGCCTCTAACTCCGCCCCTTCGCCTATATCTTCCCTACGGAACCCTAACACCAGGGGCGACCACAGATAGACTTCCACCGCCTCTGGGAGGCGGAAAACACCGAGAGAGAAAGATCTCTCCGGCAGACAGATTTCTGCCGGGGGAATTCCTTCCCGGAGAGGGGAGACCGTCGCCATCAACACCGTCATCAAGCTAGGCTTCATCGGGGTCATCATCATCATCATCCACACCATCATCTCCACCAGCACCATCATCATCACTCCGTCCCGCTGTAACAATTGTGTAGGATATTGCTTAGTTCATTAGGGGAAACTTTCTCGGTGTTAATTACTATTGTAGTTGATGCTTGCGAGTGGAACCATTGGATTATTGTTTATGTTCAGATTGTTATCCATTACCATATCATCTTTGATCTTGATCCATATGATGTCTTGTGAGTAGTTTGTTTAGTTCTTGAGAACATGGGAGAAGTCATGTTGTTAGTAGTGAATCTGTGATGAGTTATTATTCAATGGTTTAGTATTTAAGTTGTGGTGTTATTCTTCTAGTGGTGTCATGTGAACGTCGAGTACATGATACTTCACCATTTATGGGCCTAGGGGAATGCATTGTGTATTTGGCTACTAATTGTGGGGTTGCCGGAGTGACAGAAACCTGAACCCCCGTTAGGACACCTTTGCACAAGGGAGTGTAGGATCTCAGAGTTTAAGGCTATGGTTAAATTTATATCTTAATTACTTTCCTGTAGTTACGGATGTTTGCAGGGGGTTTAATCACAAGTATGTATTAGTCCTAGGAAGGGCAGTATGTTAGCACAGGTTCACCCACACAACACTTACGAACACCAGAGAAGAGTACTCAGCTATTTGAAGCGAAAGCACTTGACAGAATTCCCATGTGTCCTCGAGAACGTTTGGTCCTTATAAGTATTTCCACCGGCTTGTCCTTTGCTAAGAAAGGATTGGGCCACTTGCTCAGTTTGTTTGTTGCTTCTATTACTTGCTCTTTGTTTTGTTGCTTTGTCAGAAAACCACTAAAAATCTGTTTGTTAAGTATTCACGGGGATTTCCTGCTCCATACCACTATTCAGCACCTTCTGCTCCTCGTTGGGATCGACACTCCTATTTATCAAAAGTACTACGATACACCCCCTATACTTGTGGGTCATCAAGACTATTTTCTGGCGTCGTTGTCGGGGAGTGAAGCGCTATTAAAGAGTGGAACTGGTAAGGGATTTTTTTTACTGTGAGTATTTCCTTTTGTTACTGTTTGGTTCTTTGTTTCCAATATGGTTAACCCACTTGGTTTTCTGTTTGGGAGAACTACTACCACTGAAAGGGTAGTAGATAAACCACCACCTGTTGAGATAGAACCTTTTAAGATACCTACGAGTATTATTAATCGTGTCATGGATAATTATTATTTTGGGGATGGAACTGTCCATCCTGGTGATCACTTGCTTTATATCCATGAATTATGCGTGTTGTTTAAGTGTGCAGGTATCACAGCTAAACAGGTGAAGAAGAAGTTACTCTCCATATCCTTGAAAGGGAGAGCTGAGGCATGGTATAATTTGCTTAAGAATGGACAATCCATGGAATGGGAGGAGATGGCATCTCTCTTTTACTCTAAATTTTATCCTCCTAGTGAAATCCAAAAGGATAGAAGTCTTATATATAATTTTTGGCCTCTTGATGGAGAGAGTACAGCTCAAGCTTGGGGGAGACTGAAGTTATTAATGCTTAAATGTCCTATTCATGAACTCCCTAACAATATTATTCTCAATAACTTTTATGCTAGGCTTTCTCTTCAGGATAAAGGTTTACTAGATGCTTCTTGTGCTGGATCATTCACAAGTATGAAGGAAGAAGTTAAATGGGATCTCTTGGACCGTATTCAAGATAACACTGAAGCTTGGGAGAATGACAAAGGAAGGAGGTCAGGTATAAACTATGATTATGAATGTATTAAATCTTTTATGGGAACTAATAACTTCCGTGATATTAGCAATAAGTTTGGCCTTGATCCTCAAGTTCTTTTGGAATGTTTTAATGCTTTTGCCTCTTATATTGAGATACCCAAGAAAGAGTAGGACAAGTACCATGCTCCTTATAAAGACATTGTTACCCATGTTCCTACCAGTACAGAGGTTTGTACCGTTGATCCTATTTTGCCTGAACCTTATGTGGAGAAGATCCCTTTTCCCTCCAAGGTGAGGGAACACTCTATCTTGGCTAATATAGTTAGCAAAAGTGCAAAGAAAACTATAGGTTCCAATGATCTTATTGATATCGATCCTGTGGTAGCTATTGTGAAAGATCTTGTCACTAGAAATATAGAGGATGAGTATATTGTCTTTTGTGAGGATGCTACTAATATTGTTTCTCATCCTAAGAAAGTTAGAAAAGCTAGTGTTCCCGTGCTCTCTGTTAAAATTGGAGATCATTGCTATTATGGTTTATGTGATATTGGTGCTAGTTCTAGTGTTATTCCTTATGAGCTTTACAGGGAAATTATGCATGAGATTGGTCCTTGTGAGCTTGAAGACATTGATGCGGTTATTCACCTTGCCAATGGAGATCAAGTTTGCCCCATTGGTATTGTAAGGGATGTGGAGGTTCTTTGTGGTAAGGTTAAATATCCTGCTAATTTTCTAGTACTTGGTAAAGAAGCTAGTAAACCTATCCTATCATCTTTGGTAGACCCTTCCTTAATACTTGTGGGGCTATCATAGATTGTAGGAAGGAAAAAGTTTTGACTAAGTTTGATGGAGAATCTTATGAGTTTAATTTTTCAAAATTTGCTAAAACCCCTTATGAAAATAAATTACCTGATGAGGATTTCAGGGTTGAACAACTGTCTGCTATTTCTCTTGCTCCTAACAATGCTTTGCAGTAGTTCATGGAAGATCATGAAAGTGATGCCTTTATGAAGGAAAGAAATGATATTGATGAGGTTTTCCTTCGTTAGCCTGAGTTACTTAAGCATAATTTACTCGTGGAAGATTTGGGTACCACACTACCACCCAAAGGGGATCCTGTTTTCGAATTAAAACCTTTACCTGATGATCTTAAATATGTTTATCTTGATGATAAGAAGATATATCCTATTATTAGTTCTAAACTTTCAGGGAAGGAACAAGAAATGCTATTGGAGGTACTGAAGAAGCACCGAGGAGCTATGGGTTATACTCTTGATGATTTAAAAGGAATTTCTCCCACTATATGTCAGCATGCTATTAATATTGAGCCTGATGCAAAACCAGTTGTTGAGCACCAGCGCCGTCTAAATCCTAAAATGAAGGAAGTGGTAAGAAATGAGGTATTAAAACTCCTTGATGGTGGTATTATTTATCCTATTGCTGATAGTCAATGGGTTAGCCCTGTTCATTGTGTTCCTAAGAAAGAGGGAATTACTATTGTGCCTAATGAGGATAATGAGCTTATACCCTAGAGAGTAGTGGTTGGGTATAGAATGTGCATTGATTTTAGAAAGATTAATAAATTTACTAAGAAAGATCATTATCCTTTGTCCTTTATTGATCAAATGCTTGAAAGGCTATAAAAAAAGACTCACTTTTGCTTTCTTGATGGTTATTCTGGGTTTTCTCCAAACTCTGTGAAAGCACAGGATCAGGAGAAAACCACTTTCACTTGTCCTTATGGTACTTATGCTTATAGGCATATGCCTTTTGGTTTATGTAATGCTCCTGCTACCTTTCAGAGATGTATGTCTGCTATCTTTCATGGTTTTTGTGAAGAAATTGTAGAGGTTTTTATGGACGATTTTTCCATCTATGGAACTTCTTTTGATAACTGTTTGCACAACCTTGATAAAGTTTTGCAGAGATGTGAGGAAACCAACCTTGTTCTTAACTGGGAGAAATGTCATTTCATGGTTAATGAAGGGATTGTTCTTGGACACAAGATCTCTGAAAGAGGTATTGAAGTTGACAGAGCCAAAATTGAAGCAATTGAGTAGATGCCTTGCCCTAGAAATATCAAATGTATTCGTAGTATCCTTGGTCATGCTGGTTTCTATAGGAGATTTATTAAAGATTTCTCCAAAATTTCAAAGCCCCTTACTAATCTTTTTCAAAAAGATGTACCTTTCGTTTTTTATGATGATTGCAAGGAAGCTTTTGAAACTTTGAAGAAAGCTTTAACAACTGCTCTTATAGTCCAACCACCTGATTGGATTTTACCTTTTGAAATTATGTGTGATGCTAGTGATTTTGCTGTGGGTGCTGTCTTGGGACAACGTGTTGACAAGAAGCTGAATGTTATTCATTATGCTAGCAAGACTCTAGATGCTACTCAAAAGAATTATGCTACTATTGAAAAAGAGTTCTTAGCTATAATCTTTGCTTGTGATAAGTTTAGACCTTATATTGTTGATTCTAAGGCTACTATTCATACTGACCATGCAGCTATTAGGTACCTTATGACAAAGAAGGACGCTAAGCCTAGGCTTATAAGGTGGGTGTTTCTTTTGCAAGAGTTTGATCTGCATATTGTGGATAGGAAAGGTGCTGATAATCCTGTTGCTGATAATTTATCTCGTTTGGAAAACATTTCTTTTGACCCTTTACCTGTTAACGATAATATTCCAAATGAACAGTTAGCTGCAATAAGGGTAAGTCCACATGAGAATCCTTGGTATGCTGATTATGCTAACTTTATTATTTCCAAGTATTTGCCTCCAACCTTTACAGCCCAGCAAAGAAGGAATTATTTTATGATCTAAGGCACTACTTTTGGGATGACCCACACCTATATAAGGAAGGAGTAGATGGCATTATGAGAAGATGTGTTCCAGAATTTGAACAACAAGAGATATTGAGAAAATGTCATGGCAGTGCTTATGCAGGACATCATGCTGGGGATAGGACTGCACAGAAGGTTTTACAATCTGGATTTTATTGGCCTACTCTTTTTAAAGATGCAAGGAAGTTTATATTATCCTGTGATGAGTGCCAACGAGTAGGTAACATCTCTAGATGCAATGAAATGCGTATGAATTATTCTCTTGTTATTGAACCTTTTGATTGTTGGGGATTTGACTTTATGGGGATTTTTCCTCCTTCAAAAGGGTATACTCATATTCTTCTTGTTGTTGATTATGTTACAAAGTGGGTAGAAGCCATACCTACGAGCAGTGCTGATGGTAAGACCTCTTTGAAATGCTGAAAGATGTCTTTTTTCCTAGGTTCGGTGTACCTAGATATCTCATGACTGGTGGAGGCTCCCATTTTATTCATGGGGGTTTTAGAAAAACTCTCGCTAAGTATGATGTAAACCACAGAATAGCTTCATCTTATCACCCCCAAACTAGTGGGCAAGTAGAACTTTCCAATAGGGAAATTAAATCTATCTTGCAGAAGACTGTCAATAGATCTAGAAAAATTGGGCTAAAAAGTTGAATGACGCTTTGTGGGCTTATAGAACTGCTTGTAAAAATCCTATGGCGATGTCTCCTTACAAAATGGTCTATGGGAAAGCTTGTCACCTGCCTTTAGAATTAGAACACAAAGCTTATTGGGCAGTGAAAAAGTTGAATAGAGATTTTAGACTTGCTGGTGAGAAAAGACTGATCGATTTAAGTAATCTAGATGAGTGGAGAGGGGAAGCTTACGAAAATGCTAGGCTCTTTAAGGAAAAAGTAAAAAGATGGCATGACAGGATAATTCTCAAGGCTTTGTTCGGTTAGTCCCCACCCTGCCAGGATTTTGGCCCAAACCCCGTGGATCGGTCGGGATCGACAGACCGGGGCTAAAACCCCGCCAGCCCAGTTTACGTGTGTTCGGTTAGCCCCGCTCGGGCTGAGTTCATAGCCCAAACCCGGCCAAACCTCTCCATTCCGTGGGGGAAAAAATCGTGTGTCAACCCGTGGAATCTACCCTGAGCCGGTACGAAAAGGAAAACACAACTTGGGGATGGAACAGCGGCGGCAAGCTTCGAGGACGGAGAGGTCAGCGGCGGCGGAACCAACTGGATGAGAGGTGCTCCCCTTGTCTCTCCACCCTTCCTCAACACGCCTCCATGGATCCTGGACTGAAGCCCTAGCCGCTCGATCCAGCAGATCTAAATCTCCGGTATCTCTCCCTTCCCCACCCCAACGGCAGCTGCTAGAAAGTAAGCTCCTCTCCCCTCCCGCCCCTCCTTCTCTCCCCGTTTTCACCTCTAGGACTTGTTCGTGTTGGACGGTTCTGAGCGAATATCATGTTTATGTTCTTGCCAAGATGACAGATCTTGATGTGGTGGTAGGATCTTATTTTGTTGGGTCTGGTTGCCGCTGCCATGGATTCGCGTTAGTGGCAAGACCCCTTCCTTGTTGAATGCACCATGGAGCTAAAAAAGGAAACGAAGTGTCCTGGAACTGGGTTTCGTTGCTGACAGATAAGTTGTGATCTGAGGTATAGAGTCCTATTAAATAAATTGCATGGTAAGTCACAATCCAAGTTCATTATATTCTAGCATTCAATTTGTTTGTTTAGCATCTAGTTCTTAGCAAGAATGACTTGGGAGTCAAAACAGATATGTTAGTAATTCTAATGACTAATGACAAGTGTGTCATATCATATTAGTAATTCTAATCATATACTGCTAGCGAGATGCATGTATATGCTGCTAGCTGCTCCTTCTTGCGGACATCCAAATACACTCGTTCTTCTTCACAAAATAGAATATGTTGTACATCTTCTATTTGATGTTGTGACGACTGATTTACTTATGAATTAAATTACCTAGCATGTCACTTTTTCAAGTTGCTAATTACTAGACATTGTTCTTTGATTAGCAGCTTTCTCATCACATGCATGTTATGCTCTCCAAAATCTGAACTTTGTGATTTTCCTCTCCAAAATCTGAACTTTGGTAGTTGTATTCGTATTTTTGTATTTCCTGATCTAGTTCAGTCTTCCCTTGCATCTTTTACATGTGCATTTGTTATGCTATTTTTTCTTTATCTTTTACATGTATATTTTTGTGATTTTCCTGATCAAGTTCAGTCTTCCCTAACAAATTGCTGCTCCCCCCTTGTCGAGTAGGAGAGGACGAACCTCTGCCTGATCAAGTTCAGTCTTCCCTAACAAATTGGTTCTCCATTTGTTTGTCCAGCTCTTAGGCTTGTGTTGCAAAAGGAGAGATACTGAATGGTAGTTATCTTTTTGATTTGTTAGTTTTGCAGTTAAGCACTGCGTCATGCAGAGTATTGATAGTCATCATGTGGTTTGGTACATTGTTGCTAGGCATCTTCTCTTTTAGTTTTGTTTACTTCATTTTATCATATCAGATGGTAAAAGCACCTGTTCCATCTTAACTACTAAAACTTATTTACCTATTACATATCTGATTTGTTTTTTCTGTTTTTTGGCAGATTCAGCGGAGTCACTAGTCAAAGCAACCATTCAAGTCCACAACTCAAGTGTTTGGTGTGATCTTGTTGTATGTGTTAGAAATAGTTACTTTTAGCCTCCTTTGTACATGTATGTGCTCCTTACGAACATGCACCTTGTACATGTGCCTCCACCTTGTAACCGACACCACCAAGAGGCAGGAACTCTTATATAAATACCTCTCGATGATAAGTGAAAGAACACATGTCCAGTACACTCAGTTTTATTTCATACAGTGTGAAGTGTTTAATTATGTGCCAGGGAAAGACCAAGGAGACACCAATTGTATAGCTTGTTGTCTTGCTAGCATATGTCCTGCTGTCTTCCATTTTTTCCTTCGGTCGTTTTTAGTCCTGACACTGTCTCTAAAATTGCATGGTCATCAATGGTTGCAACACTTCAATTTGAGTACGTATAAAACTTGCAGAGTAGTTATATGTGTTCACTTTGTAAATATTTTAGCTAATTTAATGACTTGGAGCTAATGGAAAGTAGTTATACGTGTTCACTTTGTACATATTTTAGCTAACATGACTTGGAGGTAATGGAATTCCACAACCGAACATGATATGTGGAAGGGACTAGAGACGTGAAAGGGGTTAGGGTGATGGCACGGGGATCACCCAAAACCTGGGCGAGTTAGTTCCCGGCAGGGGTTACTCCCGTGAGAACCGAACAAGGCCCAAAAGGGAGTTCCATGTTGGTGAGAAAGTTCTTTTATATAGGTCTCGTCTCAGATTTTTTGCAGGGAAACTACTCTCCAAATGGGAAGGACCTTTTGTTATCAAAGAAGTGTACCATTCAGGTGCCATCAAAATCTCTTCTCTGAAAGATGACACAACAAAGGTGGTTAATGGTCAAAGACTAAAACATTATATTTCTGGAGATTCTTACAATGAAGTGGATGTCATTCAAATGGTGACTCCATAAGAATTTATCAAGAACCAAACACCAGAATCTGCAGAGTTCGCTTATGAATAGGTAAAAATGGTGAAAACAGAAGGTTTGCGAATCTCCAATCTTTTTATATTTTTGATGTTTTTAATACATATGGGAAGTTACGAGACGAAACTAAAGAGGAAACGAAGCCCGAGGTGTACAAAACCACCCTAGGCGCGGGCCTAGACTGGCCGCGCCTGAGGGGGGTGTTCCACTCTCAAACTCCGTCTCCTCTTTGTTTCCGTGTCAAAACCTTCCTTATGCATTGAAACTTCATAATATATAAACACCCGGATCCCCCGAGGTTCGTGCATCGTGTTTTCGTCGTATTTTTGTTTCGATCTGTTTCTGTCAGGAAATCTTCTCAAGTTTAGAGCACCATGGCCTCTGCCGACGACAAAAGCAAGGAGCCCGAGAAAGAAGAACCTCAAGTTCCCAAGGAGGAGGAGATTCCGGTAGGTTATGAAGGTGACATGGAGGAGGACAAGCAATCGGACACCCGCTCTACCGTCGCAAGCATTGGTTTGGTGGCACGACCTACCAAGCTTAAGACGACAGCACGGATGTCTACAGGAGGGAAATCTCGATGTCATACTCTCTCTTCATAATCATCTCCTCCACGTAACAAGAGACCCTTTCATACACTTGTACATGAATATCAATGTCAACATGTGGCCAGAGGGAATTTGCCCTCGATTTGGGATATGCCTCGTTCTAACAATGCAGAGAAGGATCATGCTAAGGATGAAGAGTGGGGAAAGAATAACAAGAACTGGGATTCTCGAACTGACATGATCATGAACCATATAGAGCAAAACTCGGAGCTAATCCGTACTCTTACTTTTGAGTTGGAGGAGTTGAAGAAACTTATTGAGGAGCTTATCAAGAGAACACCACCACCACCAAAGGAGTAATTCGTCACCAGGTTTGGCATCCCCTTGGTTTGTTCCAAGCTTGGGGGAGTGCCGCGGTATCACCACCATTATCTTTCATATTTTACCTTTTTAGTGGATTCATAGGGATGCAGAGGTGGGACAATTGGGACAAGTGGGATACCACTTTTAGACTACTAAACTAACTCTAATTTAAGTGGGATAAGCGGGATATGTCAAATCTAGCGTATCCCACTTGCCCTACTTAGTTTTGAGTTAGTCTAGTAGTCTAAAAGTGATATTCCACTTGTCCCAATTGTCCCACTTCTGCATCCCTATGGATTCATATCTGTGGTAGAGAGGTTATCTTATAGTTTGGTTTGCATGCGGAAGTATCTCTCTTTTAGTTGGTTATCTATGTATCCCTTGGTGTGAGTGCCTTTATTGGAATATTAATGAGAGGTCTCATCTTTACTTTTTGCACTTCTTATTTTTAGTTGCAATCTCTATTATATGATGGATCTTGTTGTTCAAGTATTGGCACCACTTTGGGATCATCAAGTGGATCTAAATTGGTTTTGGCAAACCAAGTTCTGGTCAGTGGCATTAGTTTGAAAGAAAAGAAAGAAAGAAAAAGCTTACAAGTATTTGGTATCATTTGTTTTCTTTCTTGTTGGCTCATAAGCTTGGTATTCTATATTTAAGATTATTTTGTGTCTTCAAGGAAAGATTGCATGTTTGGCTTTATTACTTGTATTTTTGCTTGTTTCTTTCAACTCTCTTGCTTGCTACCCAGCCTTGCTAGCCAAAAACCTGTTTTGAGATGGTATACTTCTCATGTTTCCAAAACCCTTTGAACCAAAAACTTTTGCCACTTGTGTCCACCATATCTACCTAATAGCTATTGCTATTCCTAGTAAATTCTCAAGCTTCATCTACCTTTCGAATTAAAAAGTATTTTGTTATGTGAAAACTAGTTAGTAAAACTCTCACGAACTTGATGGCACACTTATATTTACTTGCCCCTAATAAACTTGAACCATTGTGAACATCGAAGTTGTATATGCTTGCATCTATACGTTGGGATTAGCAAAACCGTGCTGTCACGGGGAACGTTTTCAACATTGCACCTGTACCTTGTCGTACATAGTTGATATCGTGCTCTTTTGTCTATGGATGTCAACGGTGTGAAATAAAGAGGGAACTTGTAAGTCCATGGAGTTTGTATTCTGTGTTAGAGAAACGCATGGGCCGCTAGCCTAAGCCATGCTTAATCATGGTGGAAACTTGCAGCATCACCATAGTGAGTCATATATGAAGCATCCTCAATAAAAAGCTATATGCATAGTAAATAAAAATATTGCTGAGATGCTCATTGTCTGTTTGCCTTGTCATTTTGGTTATGGGAAAGCTCCTGTACCATGTGCAAGGGGTACCCCGTTGGCGGTTCTCAATGATATGCAAATACCTACAATGACAAGAACTTACCTGGACCCAAAGTTGAGTATGCATGAGGAGTGGCCCTCATATTCAAGAGACATGAGATTGCCAGCTTATATTTCGTCAAGCATATACTCCATATTTTTTCACTTTAACTTTAATCATCTAAAGATGCTTATGATAGGGGCAATGAGGGCTCAAAGCTAGTAAGTACCATAATATTTTGGAAGCTCTTTATGACTTGTAATCCCTGCTACCCTCTACAAAGGGACCTTTCTCCAGTTACCAGTTGAGTCAGTCAACCTACTTCCTCTCTATCTCCAGCAAGCTTTTGAGTTGTTGTGTTTCAAGCATTCATATGGTGATTTATTCAATCATGTTCTCTATCTTCCTTGTTTGCATAAAACTCTTATATATTGAGTATTACTCTAAAAGCCTTCACTTGTGAAAAACCTTTTTAAGCAAAGAGTGCTCCTGTTTTGAAACTTCTACAAAAAGCTTTTATGAAACTGTTTATCAGGTGTTCTCTGACCAAGAACAAGTTTGCCAATTCCAATTATGATTTATCTTTATGTACCTCTATTGTGACTGTTGTACTTGGTTGCAAGCTAAATTATACAATGGTGAGTGCTTTCTTCTATGAGTTATGCAATGGTAAGTGTGATGCTTCTTGTTCGTATTCTTTTTATCGACACTTCACTCCATAAACCTGTGGACATGTTTACTGAGCTCAGTATTCGCTTGGAGACAAGCGAAGTCTAAGCTTGGGGGAGTTGATACGCCCAATTTGTATCACCATTCTATATCAACCTCTATTCATTGATATTTGTCTTATTATGAGGTACTACTTATGGCTTTTCATCTTCTGTTTATACATGTTGGATGATTCCTGGAGGATGGACTGCCGGAGTCTGGATTCTGATGGAAAATACGGCGTTTCAGTGCAATTTCACAAAGATCAGAAAAATACTAGAAAAATATGGAAACATATTATTTTATCGGAATACGAAGGAAACTAGGAGGAGCAAAGGGGGGCCAAAGGGAGCCCACACCCCCCTAGGCGCAGGCCCACCTGACCCCGCGCCTAGGGTGGGTTTGGCCCACCTGTTCGGCCTCCGACTCCGCCCCTTCGCCTATATCTTCCCTACGGAACCCTAACATCAGGGGGGCGGCCACAGATAGACTTCCGCCGCCTCTGGGAGGCAGAAAACACCGAGAGAGAAAGATCTCTCCGGCAGACAGATTTCTGCCGGGGGAATTCCTTCCCGGAGAGGGGAGACCGTCGCCATCAACACCGTCATCAAGCTAGGCTTCATCAGGGTCATCATCATCATCATCCACACCATCATCTCCACCAGCACCATCATCATCACTCCGTCCCGCTGTAACAATTGTGTTGGATATTTCTTAGTTCATTAGGGGAAACTTTCCCGGTGTTAATTACTATTGTAGTTGATGCTTGTGAGTGGAACCATTGGATTATTGTTTATGTTCAGATTGTTATCCGTTACCATATCATCTTTCATCTTGATCCATATGATGTCTCGTGAGTAGTTCGTTTAGTTCTTGAGGACATGGGAGAAGTCATGTTGTTAGTAGTGAATCTGTGATGAGTTATTATTCAATGGTTTAGTATTTAAGTTGTGGTGCTATTCTTCTAGTGGTGTCATGTGAACGTCGACTACATGATACTTCACCATTTATGGGCCTAAGGGAATGCATTGTGTATTTGGCTACTAATTATGGGGTTGCCGGAGTGACAGAAACCTGAACCCCCGTTAGGACACCTTTGCACAAGGGAGTGTAAGATCTCAGAGTTTAAGGCTGTGGTTAGATTTATATATTAATTACTTTCCTATAGTTACGGTTGTTTGCAGGGGGTTTAATCACAAGTATGTATTAGTCCTAGGAAGGGCAGTATGTTAGCACAGGTTCACCCACACAACACTTACGAACACCAGAGAAGAGTACTCAACTATTTGAAGCGAAAGCACTTGACAGAATTCCCATGTGTCCTCGAGAACGTTTGGTCCTTATAAGTATTTCCACCGGCTTATCCTTTTCTAAGAAAGGATTGGGCCACTTGCTCAGTTTGTTTGTTACTTATATTACTTGCTCTTTGTTTTGTTGCTTTGTCAGAAAACCACTAAAAATTCGTTTGTTAAGTATTCACAGGGATTTCCTGCTCCATACCACTGTTCAGCACCTTCTGCTCCTCGTTGGGATCGACACTCCTATTTATCAAAAGTACTACGATACACCCCCTATACTTGTGGGTCATCAGTGTGCAAATGCATGTTGCAACATCCAGTTATTACTTGATGTTATAGATCTAGATAGAAAAGGGAATTCGTGTAAGGGAGTGACGAGTTTCAAAGACCAAGATGAAAACTTACATGAAGAATGAAGCAAAGTATAAGGAGTATCAACACAATTTAATGGATGGTTCAAGTTTAGATCATTCTTAGCCAGCAATAAGAAAAAAGATTAGCGTAGGAAATATAAGGAGCAACAAGAAGTGATGAAAATAATTTCACCTAAAATAGGTAATGATGCTAAGAAGTTAATGAAATAGTAGTACCAAGTTCATGGTAGTATCATGAATAAGTACATTAGAAGAAGCTTTGAAACCAAAATGGTATTCAAGCTCTGATAATTCAGAGAAAATACCATTTGGATGTTGAAAGCCATAGGGTAATACCTACAACCTAGGATGATCCGCAGCTGGTATTTGATCCAAAATTTTGTATTTTGATCCACAGTTTGGTATCTTGTCCGCAACCGCTGTTGGTTGACATAGTTAACCAGATCATCTTAATGGTTGCATAAAGAGCATAAAGCTTGGCCTAAGTTAACTAAGACATAAATCGGTATAAAATTAAAGCGATCGTCTTTCGAGACTCTTCGCGAAGTCAAGTCTACCAAAGTAAGAATGTCCAAATAATAGGTAAGTCGAATAATGTTGGAAGATTCATTCCGGACATCCACAATGGTGTGGATATACCGTAAGTTATTTCATGAAACCTTAAAGAGGTAGTGTATAAGTTGAACAAAGGCCAACATTTTAGTTATAAAGCTAATGGTTAGTGTACATGTAGTTTTGAGAACATTAGTAAACCCCAAGGGGGAGAGCGGGTAACATAATGGAAGTATTGTTGTATGACTCTTGGAGTAAGGATTGGAGAAGAAGTGCTAAACTAGGACAACATTAAGCCTTAATTTCATAAGGGTAAAAGAAGTCATTATTATTAAAATACATTTGGAAGTATGTCTAAGTGAAAGATCGAAGTTTACTTCAAGACGGTAGGACTCAATTCTTAAGGCAATTAATAAAAGGATGTTGAAGAAGTACATAAGGTAATAATGAAAGATTATCTAAAGCCTGCTAAGGTAAAAGCTTGAAGGTGATAAAATAGATTAATCTTAATAGACTAATTCTAGAAGGAAACAACTCTTAAGTGATCCTTAAGAGGGAATAAAACATATCCAATTGGACCTGTCTAGAAAAACAAGAAATTCCGATGGGTATGGACTAAATGTGTTTAACACCAATCTTCAGAAGGACTACCAGTACAACTCCTATAATGATAAATCAAAGATTAGTATTTTGGACTCAACTATTGACTAAATTAAAACCCTGTTTTAGTGAGACTTCCTAGACCTTATATAATATAGTAAGGAAGTTCGATGATCAAGTGAAGGAGTTGGACTAGGATACCTAATCAGGGAAATGAACTAAATAAGAGACCCAATTAAAGAATTTTGTAATAAGGACATATCCCTAAGAGATTAAAGTAAAAGGAACTTTGGAGTATTGGAGACAACAAGTTGAAGGTTGTTGAGTATGATGAGAATTCAAGAAAAGGATCTGGATATGGAATACTACAATTATTTCCATTTGAGGTTACCATGGAGTTGAGAAATGCTGTAACCAACACAAGTCAATTCCTTATTCCGAAATGTGAGAGTTTACGAAATAAGGGGGAGAGTCTGTAACATCCCAGCATTAGAGCTTAGAAATAAGCTGAACACAGATGTGTGCATTGCATTCATGCATCAGAAAATCCGAGAAATTTTCGCGCAAAACTAAGAAGCTATAAAGGGATCAAGATCTCTTTTGTTCTAATGGAAACGTTAGCATAATTGCGATAGATTTCGACATGACCTTTGTAGAATTCTTATTTAAGGAGGGAAGATATTCAAATATGAATTTGAATTTCAAATTTGAATTCAAATGAATTTAGAAAAATCCACAAATTGAATTATGGAATATTAAAATACTTGAGAGAAATGGAAAACTTCTAGAATAAAGTAATATGATAAAGTTATTAGAACACATATTATATTTACAATTATTCAAATAGATAAGATATATTGAAATTTAAATACAAAAGAAAAAAAGAGAATTACAACAATAAATAAGAACTAAAGTTTTTGTGTTGGTTGATAACACAAGTTTTTGTGGCCTCTTGTGATCCAATAAATTATAAACTATGATCCTTGGTACACCGAAATTGTTCCATGTTCTATGTTTTTCTATCGTACTCTATTAGTGTATCGAGCTATATTATTATCACACTTTCTTTCTGTAGAGCGAAAAGGTCAACTGACATAATAATAATTGACAATATATAAAGAACCTCAAAAGCAATAAAAATTACAAATAGGTACTTCGATCATCTAGTGACGATTATAAGCAACTAAACGAGACGAGGGTGTACCGCCATCATCGCCTCTCTCTGAGGCCAGGCAATGATTGTTATAGTATAGCTTATTATAGTAGACAAACGAGAAGCCATTGTGGTAAGACCTCAAAGGACCAGCGCTCCAGAACATCAATGAACTATATATACTAGAAGAGCCATAACTGCATCCGTACCGATGGAAACAAAACCCGACCCGATCCCCAGGAAATCCATCAGTCACACAACTCCATGTGCCCTATGCCGATGCTACGTGCACCACTGGCGCGAGAATACGGCTAGGAGGACCTTTTATCTGACATCACGCCACCTCCATGCTAGCCCTATGAAGACACACAATTTAACTAAAACAAAAAACAGGAACGCTCCCACCTACGAGAGGCCCCGGTCGGCACATCTCTATGGGTGTTGCCGACGACGGGGACGGGAACCCTAGACGCCCTAAGATTTCTCGTCGGGACAAACCGTTTCATTGGTGGACTAGCTAATGGTTCTAATAGATTGTCTGAGTTCCAATTCCTATATTTCGTATAATTTGGTTTTTGCTATCAATCTGCAAACCGACACCATAGGATAAAGCAGACATGATTATTCTTGTGTTACCAATTCATTAAAAATAGGGAATGCCTAGATCTTAGGCACCTGAGAACTTCTTATGTCTAAGTCGCTGACATTATCTTACTATTTGTGCTAATTCTCAGTTGCAACTAGGTTGCAACTTATATAATTTATACTAATTTTCAGTTGCAACCTAGTTGTAACTCATTAAAATTCCAGTTACAACCTAGTTGCAACTCATGTGGAAGTCTCACGTTACACGAATCACGAGGTAAATCCAATGGCTAGAGAGGTGACTAAGACCTAAGAAGTTCTCAGGCGTCTGAGAACTAGCAAATTCATTAAAAATAATAAAGGGTGCCGATGACCCTGCAAATGAAGAACATTTTCCCCGATCGCCCTACCACAACGTGTAAGGAAAAAACTACCCGCTACACTTGTGTACACAAGTTTAGAAACGAAAGAAGTGATAAAGCTGGTGCGCCTGTAGAGGCGTGGTCAACCTTTTTTAGCAGGCTTAGCATGATCACTGGCCACCAGCACCATAACATCATCTGGCAGGTCATCCAGCCACAAGCGGTACGATGCCTGATCATTTTCTCCCAAAGCGAGCACACTGCCGAAAGATCGATGAATCCCCGAGAGACCCAGCTAGAGACGACGGCAGACAGATTATGGTGGATTGGCGGCGGAAATCTTGACCCAACCTAGATCCGGTCGGAAGCGAGGCAGAGGATGGATAATTCGTGCTCGCGTCGAGTGGGTTGACTGGGCGAGTACAGCGATGCGAGTGCGCGTATGCGCGAGTACAGTCACTGCCACCGTGGCCCCACATTGCCAGACCACCAACCCAAGTCATGACATTCGACTGCGTGCAAAAGAAGAATAGGGTCAATGTGATGATTGGTAGAGGAGGATGTGTGCAACAGCGTGTTGTCATGGACACAAGACACAACGATCGATGTTGTATCATGCAGAGCTCTGATGTGCGGACCTCAATGATCACCAACTTGATCTGTCATGTACTATTTATATACTTTAAAAAAAGGTGTCTTTAACGCACAGTTGACCGTGACTTAAACTAAGTCACATTCGGGTGATATCATCATGTTAATTCTTGGTAGTTTTTGACTTTTCATCGTTTGGTTAGTCTCCTTGTAATTTTTTTGCAGAAGATGCAGCTGGGTTAGCCCATGTTAGCTGGGCCAGGTCGTCAAACTGGTTCGGTCTTATACGCGTGGCCGCATATACACTACCTCAACTCTGTGTGACATCTTCGTGTGCTACTATTAGCTAATTCTTTTTTGAATGCTGCTGCTAGCTAATTCTGTCTATAGTTTGCTAACTTGCCCGTATATCTACTAGTATTTTATTTGCACGCTACTGACTACTCAATTTCTTGTATCTTTCATGTGCTCCACAAACAAAACTATTAGCTTCTCTATACTTTTCATGAAGTACTCTCTCCGCCACAAAATAGATGTTTTAAATTTGTCAAAATTTAGATAAATTTAGACACTATTTATCATATGCATTCATTCAAAATTTAAAAAACCTAAGACATCTATTTTGGGACGGAAGGATTAGTATTATTGTCGAGTGAGCCATGGGAAAAAGACCTACTATGTGATATATAAACTGAGTGTAGTTGTCGTGTATAAAATAGATTAAAAATCAAGATTCAAAAAGAGGAAAAATAATCATCCAACATAAATAAAATTTAGTTCAAATGGAACAAATAATTGTTGAGAAAAGGTTTTGTACTATGTGGAAAAAACATCTGTACATTGTAAGTCAAGTTGCAACAAATATATAGAAAATATTCCAATTGCAAGTCCAGTTACAAATCATAAGAAAAAGCATGGATTTCGATTCAGAAATTCTCTAGTCAATTTGATAGTCAATTGTTGATGTTTAAATCTGAGTTACACATCAAGTTGCAACCAATATAAAAAAAGATCCAAATTTCAAGTCCAATTGCAACTCAAATAAAAATACATAGATCATGATTCATAAAAATTCCCAATCAAAATTGCAAGTCCAGTTGCATATGTCATTTGAATCTCAGTTGCAAGTTAAATTGCAACTAAATATAAAAAATCCAACAAGTCCACTTGCAAATCACAAGAAAAAACATAGATCGCGATTCAAAAATTTAGTTGAATAAAAATAAAAAATAAAAGAATAGTTCTCAGTTACAATCCTACTTGAAACTGTACTATGCCATCCTCCTCCCTCACCCATGAGAAAAAGAATAGTTTCGAGTGGTGATGCAACTCACATTACAAAAGCAACTTCCTGTAATAGCATCAAGAAAAACCAATTTCAAGTGGACATGCAACTCATTTGAACAAAATCAAAAAAGATTCCTAGTTACAACCCTACTTGAAACTGAACTATCCCATCCTCCTCCTTCACCCGTGAGAAAAAAGGCAAGTTTCAAGTGGACATGCAACTTATGTGAATAGAAATAAAAAATATTTCCAGTTACAACCCTACTTGAAACTGTACTATCCTATCCTCCTCTTTCATCCGTGAGAAAAAAGGACAGTTTCAAGTGGACATGGAACTCGCGTGAATAAAAATAAAAAATATACCCAGTTACAACCCTACTTGCAACTATACTATGCCATCCTCCTCCTCCACCCATGAGAAATATAACAGTTTCGAGTGGTGATGCAACTCACACTACAAAGCAACTTCCTGTAATACCATCAAGAAAAACCAGTTTTAATTGGACATGCAACTCATATGAACAAAAATGAAAAAAAGTTTCCCAGTTACAACCCTACTTAAAACTGTAGTACCCTATCGTCCTCCTTCACCCATGAGAAAAGGTATAGTTTCAAGCAACATGCAAATTGTGTAAATAAAATTCAAAAAGGATCCTAGTTTCAAGTGGACATGCAACTCGTCTGAATAAAAATAAAAAATATTCCCAGTTACAACCCTACTTGAAACTGTACTATGCCATCCTCCTCCTTCATCCATGAGAAAAGGAATAGTTTCGAATGGTGATGCAACTCACATTACAAAAGAAACTTCCTATAATAGCATCAAGAAAAACCAGTTTCAAGTGGACATGCAACTCATTTGAACAAAATCAAAAAAGATTTCCAGTTACAACCCTACTTGAAACTATAGTACCCCATCGTCCTCCTTCATCCGTGAGAAAAAGGATAGTTTCAAGTCAACATGAAACTCATGTGAATAAACATCAAAAAGGTTCACAGTTTAAAGTTAACAGGCAACTCGTGTGAACAAAATCCAAAAAGATTCTCAGTTTAAAGTGGACATACAACTCGTGTGAATAAAAATAAAAAAGGTTCTCAGTTACAACCCTACTTGAAACTGTACTATGCCATCCTCCTCCTTTACCCGTGAGAAGAAGAACAGTTTCGAGTGGTCATGCAACTCACATTACAAAGAAACTTCCTGTAATACCATCAAGAAAAACCAGTTTGACATACAACTCATCTGAACAAATATCAAAAAAGGTTTCCATTTACAACTCTAGTTGAAGCTGTAGTATCCAACTGTCCTCCTTCACCTGTGAGAAAAAGGATAGTTTCAAGCAACATGCAACTCATGTGAATAAATTTAAAAAAGTTCACAGTTTCAAGTGGATATGCAACTCGTGTGAATAAAAATCAAAAAATATTCCCAGTTACATCCCTACTTGAAATTGTACTACGCCCTCCTCCTCCTTCATCATCAAGTGGTGATGAAACTCATATTACAAAGGTTCCTAGTTACAACCTAATTGAAACTGTACTACCCGATCATCCTCCTTCACGCGTGAGAAAAAAGGACAATTTCAAGTCAACATGCAACTTGTGTGTAGAAAAAAATAATACAAACACATAAAAATGAAGCACAAATGGATATCATAAAAAACATTTAATAATCTTCCAATTGTGAATTACATAGAAAAGAAATAAATTCTTATTCAAAAAAACTAAACAAAAAAGGACTTAGGCAAAAAACTACATCATAAAAATATAAAATATTTATCTTCTTGTTTCACTAGTACTAAATGGTGTTCTAATCTCGTTTGCTCTTGTATACATCAAGTACAAGAAATCCTTCTTTTACATCAACAATTACATAAGATCATTTGCTTTTAAATTTGTAATACTAAGAAAATCATCCTAGTTATAACGGAACCTAAAAAAATCTCCAACAATTCTTCCTATAACCTTTACCTGAAGTAACTTCAACTTCAAAACTCTCTCCATGTAAGATATTCAAAATAAACACTGTCCTCTTCTTCTATATCAAAAGCTTCGATCAAAAAATTCCAATATGTCCCACACATGTAAATTTTGGTGCCAATCCTATCTAAATAAATGAGGTGATCACTTTTGGTTATCAAATTCTCTAACCCATGATTAGGCATTTCATCTAACATTTTCATTCAGTTGTTAGGACATAAAGTAACTATACGCTCGTTAAAACGACGTGACACAACCTATAGCAAAAGGAATAAAACAGAAAATATGAAAATAACAATTAATTAAAATAAAAAAATTAATATATAAAATAACTAAAGATACAAATTGATAACAAAAAGTTAAACTTACAACTAATTCATCAAAATATCATCAACCATTTTCACAGAAAATTTATAAAGACTACGTGAAGCTCTTTCATATATACGGTATGGCTGATGACATATATTGCATGATCTCCTTGCGTTGCTCACGTTTTCTAGATTACAAAATTCAAACAAAATAAAAAAGATCAATACCAAAGCATATAAAAATACTTACATATTTATCTGAACATTGGATAAAAACCAAAAACAAATACATACATTGGAAAAAATAAAGAGGTGTGCTTCGGTCCCCCCCCCCTAAACTTAAGTTTCATGGACCATTTTATTTCTTTGACCCGTCGAAACCCATATCGAGGCCACGTATATCTCCATATATGTATACTCGGTCGAACTGAGTATAATCCATGTCCCGGACGGCTGATCCCACATCTTATTATCGCGATCTACGTCTTTGCATGTCATATTTAATTTTTTTGTTGTTGCTGTTATATAACTTACGATTTTCGCTTTTGCAGGCACATGAGTATTCGTGTACGGGGAGTATACGTCTAAGAGGACCATATGGACTTCGGATGGGTTCGTTCGGTCCTGAAAACAATTGGTATGAGTTTTTGTTTGTCAAAGTTTGAAAAGGAGGGAGGAGGGGGGGACCGAAGCAAAAGTGAAAAATAAACTCTTAGCGTTTGTCCTCTTCCTTTCAGTACGAACTAGAAGAACAGTATATGATAATCACCAAATACAACCTGAACCATACAGCTTATATACGCTTCTATGTAACAGTAAAAATAGAAAGTACAAAAATAAAAAACAAACCGACACCATCAGAAAAAAATACGTGGATGAAAAACAACCACAAATTATTATTACATTTTAGTCAAAACAACCACAACCATATATCTATTTTAACACTCACTATATATTGGAAACAGTTATTTGCATTAAAAAATAAAATTATAAAAATAGAAAACAGCAGAATAATTAGCAACTATAAAAAACAACACACTAAAAACTACCCAGCAGAGCAAAAAGCGCATGCAAACAACCAACCAAGTAAAACGCACTGAACAAAAAAAGCAAAACACACTAAACACTACCCAACAACAATCCCAGTAGGCCAACAAAAAAGCCCACCCTGGAACAGCCACAACCACCCCACCCAGTCAAAACAACTGCCAGTCAAAAAGCAATATGGGCCAACGACGAGGTACACGCGCGGGTACACGGCTTGCATGAACAAAAAACTAGAAAAAACAACGCGCACAAATCTTGGAACAACCCGATCGCACGGCACACAAGCTAGCTGTGACGAAAGTTACGTCACAGCTAGCTGTGACTTAGCAATTCCATTAAAAAAATTACTGTACATACTAGTAGGGCTGCAAAACGATTCGTCCAGCTTTGTGGGCAAAATTTGTTAGTATGTTCAAACTTTTTTAATAAAAAAATTAGTCTAGTTTAAACCAATTTTAACACGCGGGTTGCTGCTTGCAACCCTACATACTAGCACCTGAAATTTCAAGATCGATGTGAAAAGAAGGGGAAGAAGCTGTTACAATCGCGACAAGAAGATAACGAAGAACGAAAACGAAAACCACAGCAAGGGGACACAGATTTAACGTGGAAAACCTCTCCAACAAAGAGAGGAAAAAACCACGGCGCCAATGAAACTTCACTATATCGAGGAGTGTTTACAAACGCCGGGGATTTCACAGATGCAACTCATCCCAACCGGCGGCTTACAAGGGGTTTATATATCGGTGAAAATCTAGGTCTTCGACGATCCGTACCGTACCGCCCCGCTCCACTCGTCAGAAGTTGGCCTATACTTTGTAGAATTTGGATCAACATATAACAGAAGCACACATGGTAGAGGTGAGCGCTGCGCCGAACATTCTCCCTGCTCGTCTTTTGGAGCCTCTCGCACGGGATGAAAGAAGCAGCTAGGCACGAAAAGAGAGAAACCATTGTGCAACCACCCACTCCACTCAAGTAACGCTGCTAGTAGAACTTTTGGAAAAATTAACCCGTTTCGTTTACATGAAGGAGTTTAACTGCCACTTAGAGCATGTACAACGTGAAGATGGTGTCTAAAAAAAATATGCATGTATCTAAGAAAAGGAATAAGCTCCACTGTTTAGACAGTGTCTAGTAAAACTTGTAGGGTCTACTAAACATAAGATACTAGTACTTTTAAAGTTTAGTCATACACTGCCAAGTGGGACCATTAGTTGCTTTTTTCTTAGACACCGTGTCTTGTACTAGACATAGGACTAAGAATTTTCTAACTAGCACCACCCTCTCCACTCTGCTAGACACCACTTGAAAGGAAAAATGTGCTCTTAGACATCTTATTTTGACAACACTGCACTTGTTCTTAGGCCCTGCTTGGTTCCCCGGATATTAGCCAGTAAATATTACGGACCTAGATTGGTCTCGCTAAAACTCCGGTACGCTCCGTAATAGTCGGATATGATCGGTAACCAAAACGATAAAACAAGCGAGCCCTTACGTACATATTACGGAGTTTCAGGGAGGAGTAAACAGCGAGCGAGCGAGCTCATCTGGCTTGGGAGATCCCCATGGCCCATGCGATCGATTCATTTCGTTTGGAGTTGTGAGTACTAGTACAATAACATTCCTGAATCCTGGGAATTCCCCATGCGTCAAGTTGCTACACACATTCATCGAGTAGTATGGAGCAGCAGCTAGCTGAAGCGTGAATGTTCCCCTAAAACCCTCCGGACTCGTGAATCCTGGTCGGGTTGGTCGTTAGCTACCCATACTGGCTGGATCTGATCATTAGCACTGCCACTTTTGATGAGTATGACGGTAAGAGATGGAAGGACCATTCGCCTCTCATCCTCATCTCAGAAGCGGAAGGGGGAAAGGGAAGGGGAAGGGGGCAGTCCCTCGGAGCAAATCCAACAGCTTATGGATAAGTGGTGAAATAACCGCAAATATGGGTAAGAGGCGCAAAAAACTAGCTTCAACAGCTTAGTGGTCCCTAGTAAAAATTGGATAATCACCCATTTTTAATCATCTCCTACCCATTTATAGGTAGATGGACACAAAATATGGGTAAGAGACGCCTCCTACCCATCTGTTGTCACAGGAGAAAATACAACTGCCCGAGCGGATATTTTTGTCCGTCCCGGCCGAGCCGGCATGATCGCGTCATCGCTTGCTGGCGCCGCTCCGGCCGCTGCCGCACCATAGCCAACCTCCCCCACCTTCCCCAAGTCCCTGCCAACCATCCCCCTCTGCCACCACGCTCCTGGCAACCGCGGCAGCCAAGACGAAGCCCACCCGTGCCTTCCTCAATTTGAGATAGGAAAGCTTGATTACGGCCAAGGAACCTCGGTTTCGGCTAGGGAAAGTTCGATTCGGTGTCCCTACAAGAAGGAGAGGGGCGACGCTGGAGGCCATGGACGGGGAGGAGAGGGGCTGCCGTCGGTGGCACTGCTCCGGGGCGGGGCGCTGGCGGACAGGGAGGGGAGGGGTTGGCACGGGCGGCACTACTCCGGGGTAGGGCGCTGTCAGACAGGGAGGAGAGTGGCGACGGCGGCCGGGGCCTCTCTAGTGTGGGACGGTGATGGTCGGGGCTCTCTGGTGAGGGGCGCTGGTGGCAGGGATGGATGTGTCAAGTAGGAGGGGTTGGACGTGAAAGATGGAAGTAGTGAAAAAGAAGAAGAAAAAGACTAACCCACTGACATGTGGATCCTATATGCAAATAATTGTCCCTCCATGTTTTAGATAACTTGTTTTGGGTAAGCTAAAAAAAAGAAGAGTTGTTGCTTACCTATATCTTATCTCTCATCTTACCCAAACAACTTTTTCTTATCCGTATATGGATAAGCTGTTGGAGTTGCTCTTAGGTGCTCTCTTCAAACAAGTTTTCTTTTGACAAAAAGTTACTTCAGTATTTTTCTAAAAAAAATCTAGTGATAGAAAATATGCAAATTCCTGCTCTTTATTGGAGCAGAATTTTGATCCCTACCTTTGGTGGAAAAAACTATGATACCACATACAACTAAAAAAAAAAGTTGCACAAATATATAAGGTAACATACAAACAAGTGAATTTACTTATCAAATAATTTGTATAAAATACCCGTTTGAATAACTGTTTCCCAAGATCCAATGGACCGGGTAATCGTCTCATGACCCAGAAACGGTGTGATCCCACAAGAAAGACAAGAAAACGTGAAAATAAGGAGTTTTTGCAACATACTAGTAACAATTTACTAGTTTCCAACGGGTATGAGAAAATCATTCTAGGACGTGAAAACAATGTCCACGAAAACTTGAAAATAGGGAGTTCCCGAAGCTGGAAACCATCGTGGCAAACCAAGACCATGATAACAACTAGAAAACACATAAACCATGATTTTTAGTTGTTATGTAACCGTTTAAAGTTATAAGTGATATGCAGAACATATCATGCCATACATGTAAAGTCACAATGAAGCAGCTTCTAGTAATAAAATTTATAAGTCAAGTTTTGAGATATACATTGAAAACATTAAACAATGACTCCCCCCGCAAAAAAAAAATCTTTAAACAATGACTAGTCAAAAATGAAAACGTGGAGACCAAATCTTAGCCGTATAAATGGTTGTAATTGGGGAGAACACAGATCAAATATATATTAATTAGCATTGATGGAATAATTAATCTTTATCCATATCCGAAAGAGTATATGTCACGAATCATCTATTAGTTGGCCATATTTAAATGTTGAGTGACCCATCGGCAATATGAATTTAAAACTTCCCATAAAAGGACGTGTCTTTACACTATATATATTCTCTTCTCGAGATAAGCAACAAGTGAACACAGAGCCGATACAATTCCGAGTTCTTGAAGGAGCACACATCCTTGCACAAATGGGTCATGGTTATTTTGTCACATCAATTTTATTGTGCTTTTTATTCGCACCTTGCTACCATAGTTTGGGTGAACCAATAGATTGTGGTGATAATCTGTTGAATAATATGAAGGTATGATTCGACATATTAAACTCCTTTAATTTCTTACATTCTTGTATCTATCAGGATTCAGGTCACTTAATAATGATTGTTAACTATTCTTTTCTATATGGAGGTAATGATGATGTGTCTCAACAAGATGACAGTGAAAAATCTTGTAGGGAACACATGATTATTTAGTTGTAACAATTCCTTGTTATATGTATCAAGTTTTAAATTAGATCACTAGAAGTTAAAAGAAAACAAATCTTTCATGAACTACTAAGGAAATTATTATATCTAATCAAAATTAACTTTGATGTTTGTAGAACGCTACTCTCTCGGTACCTAAACCTTTCCACCTCTCCCCGGGAGCCAAATTTACAAATGGTGGAGGCAACACTATATCTCATGTACTCTCTCTCTCTCTCTCTCTCTCTCTCTCTCTCTCTCTCTCTCTCTCATGCCCATATAAGCACCATGACACGTGGTAAGTCCTTGATAAGTAACGATTAAATTCACATGCATAGATGACTTGTACTTCCTTCGGTTCCCTAAAGATTGTCAGTTTTTATATGTACATAGTCAAAATAAAACTTGAGAAAACTCCTTTTAGGGGATAATTTTAATTCTCCAAATAATTATATATTGTGGATGTACATTAAATAACAAGTTTATGCATATGGTTATCAAGTACATAATCCAAAAAAAATTAAAAGTATGCATAATAAAAATTACAAAACTATGACTATCTCTATATATAAAACGCTATAATTTAAGGACCGAGGGGAATAATTGGTCAAGCTAAATTGTGGGTATCATTTTAAGGCGTATAAGGCACCCACTTTCAATAGAAATTTACAAAAAAAAACTATTGGAATATATTTGTCTCCAAAAGCATAAGTTGTGTTTAATCAAGAACTGATACCCAGTTAGTTAGGAGAAATTTGGATGGAAACTAGATAAAAATGCATATACGTACATGATCAGATGAACTAAGTAGAAGAAAATTACATCGTATGTATAGTTTTTTCTGAATAGTTCGCTAATTTGAACTAATTTTTATCACTAGTACGCAATGTGGCACACGGCGTCAGGAAAAAACTATGGGCTTCGAGCTGAAATGAGTATATGGGGTTCACCAAATCAACAATACTCTCAAGAATCCGGAGCAGCTATACAGATCTATTGTGAAGATGGAGGGCACTACAGCTTAATTCAAGCTGGATTTCATGTGAAACATAGATCTCACTCACTCAGATAAGCTAAAATGACTTTTAAGAAACTATACTTTAATTATATTATGGTTTGGTTTGTAGGTTTCCTTGTCCTTGTACCATAACAGAGATGTTCGCTTCTTTACATACGCAACGGTAAGCATAGGCCATGTGATTTTATGATATACATAAATGGAGGTTTCTTTTTCACATCAACATAACAAATATTTCCCTGTACCATTGCTCAGAAAGACACCATATCACCAGGATGCTACAACTTGCATTGTGCGGGATTTGTTCCCGCAAAAGAAGCAGCAATGGTGCCCGGCCAAGCAGTTGCTGCCCCCTCTATTTATGGTGAAGCTGACCACTACGTGAGGCTTTAGCTTAAACAAGGTTCCCACTTTTTTCTCGTAGAGACTAACAATACATATCAAATTTTATTGCAGACCTCTACTTGTATATATCAACTTGTTTTATAAAAATGAAAAATTACGCTACTAGCCTTCCCTTCTGTTTTTCATTAAGAAACTAGCAATACATGACCAATAAACATGAAATTATTATCATTTATGACTGTTACCCCTGATTGATTCTATATAGGATCCAAACTCTGGAGACTGGGTGTTGTACCGCCATGATTTGGAAAAACCATCATTCTTGGGGCATTTTCCAAGAGAGTTTTGCCTCACAAGATCACGCATACAAGCATTAACTGGATTTGTGAATTACCTAAACACTACAACGGGTCCTCCAATGGGCAGCGGTCACTTTCCAGATAACGATGTTAAGAGATCAGCATACTTCAAGCATGTTAAGATGTATGACTCCAAGGGTCATGCATTGGACCCGCATACGACACGAGTGTTCGATGTAGTTGACAGACCAGACTGCTACAACGCAACCGGGTTACTTTTTGACTTCAAGAAGGGATACACATTTTATTACGGCGGACCAAGTGGTTGTGTTGGTTGATAATGCTTCTTGTGATTCAATAAAAAATATAAACTAGGAATATGATTGGATAAAAATTATTCCTTGTTCTACATTTTTCTATCAATTCTTCATTAGTGTATCGAGTTGGATGGTCGTAGTCTCATCTCAAGTTTTTATTATCATCGGGTTTTGGCTACCAATATGCAAGCTGGTACTATTACTATCACTATTCTTTGTTATGTTGCCAATGGAAAAAAAAGGTACTCACATGCACATACAAGACACAACGTTGAACGGTCGATGGAGGAGTATCATGCATGAATCTCTCAACCATGATGTGGACGTAATTAATATATAAAAAAGTGATCTCTCCTTAGCTCCACTTTCTTAAATGAAACCATAGAGTTCTTTCCTAAACAAAGAAAGCTATACAGATCAAAGTGAAAAATATAAACCAAACTAAGAAAATGACCAAAGCATCAACAAGACAGCAGTCCACTGTCCACACAGAGCACCCCACACACTATTGTTGCTACTGCTCTAAAACAAAAGCAAAGACACCTAAGAACTTGCTCCAGCTCCCCGATCAGATCACCACATGGATAGAAGACAACTCCTCCTAGTATGTTCTTAGGTACCCCAGCATCATGTGGCCTCTGTGAGTCTTGCATTCTACAGTGGATGTCCAAGTAGATATCCATTTGAAGCCATTGTAGATAAGTGTGTTGGTAGGCGCAAAGAGCTTCTTAGCCTGAGAAGGACATTTTCCATTTAAACTCCCAAGTTTTCCCCCATCTAGATATTTGAATGGAACCTTCCAATTCCTCAGATTCATTAGAACTAGGCGTCATACCTGTTTCATATTAATCCAAGTAATTCTATTAAAAACTAAACTATTTCAGTTATTCCATATACTCCACAAAATGACAGGAGTAACTACATTTAAATGCATGAAGCGTTATGGCAGAGCCATTTAGATGCAATATCTTCAAAGTTATTGAATGGAGCACCAAAAACCTCAAACACACCATCCCACGGTAATCTAGATAGTATGCATTCAGAAAAGAGGTGATGAATAGATTCAAATTCTTTGCAGAGTTCACATTCCATAGGTTTAGCTACCCGCTAACTCTCAAGTTGTCTCTGGTCATAATTTTATTATGATAAAAAACCATGGAAAAACCTGAACTCTAGGTGCAATTTTAAGATTCCACATAGCAAGAAGGAACATTTGTCTTATAGCTCTAAAATTCACTATAGCATACATGGAGCTGGTAGAATAAGCATCATTAGTTTCATACCGCCAAATCAATTAATCATCATCCTTAGAAAAGACAATGTTCTTGGTAATTTCTAATACTTCTTGCCATTGTACCACCATTTCAATAGTAAAGGTTCTCCTAAAATTATACCTCAGCTATTCACCATCCAAAGGTGTAATTGGTGCTCCCCCATGGGGCAAAGACAAGCGCTAGGCATTTGTGGCCGTCGGATTGAGCTCTTACAGCGCATCTAGGCCGTTAGTTTGTGGTTAGTCGTTTTTACCCTCGTGAGCAGTGTTTTGTTGTTTTGCACCGGGCACCCACAATTCTCCTTGTACATCGGCGCCTCTCGGCTAAAGCTTTCTTTTTCTGCCTGGGAACGTTCGGGCCCGTGTGTCAGCTCGTATGAATTAATCTTGCTAGGTACTTACCGGGTACGGGATGGATCCAGGGGCGGGCAAAAAAAAATTTCCGACAGAAAACCTAGAGCCAATCTCCCTCAGCCGCCGCCCACAAATCTGCCTCCTCTCCGAACCCACCGCGCATCCGTATCTCCCCAATCACCGCCGCCTCCGACTCCCCACCGCCCGCACATCCGCTTCTTCTCCTCCCCTCCCGCTCCACTGTAACCGCCACCATGAGCCGTACTGAGGGCGCGGCGATGGGAGCCGGCGGCCGGCCGGAGGTTGGAACGGCAGTAGCAGGGGCGTTGACCACCGGGATGGAGAAATTAGGCTAGAGCAGATGGCCAACAATGAGGATTGAAGTGCGCACGACGGCGGAGCACCGGTGGGCCGGCGGTGGCCTAGAGAGGCAGGGAACTGCAGAAATTGCAAGCTGGTGGCGAGGTGGAGAAGCACGTGTGCATGGAAGACCGGCACTGCCTCCTCCGTTCCTCTCTCCGGCCCCGTTCTGCCACCACCGTTACCAGGCCGAGCTCCCGTCCTCGGCATCCCATCGCTGGGAGCAGCACCACGGCCATGAGGCGTCGCCAAGGAGGCGGGGAGGCGCTGCCTCCGTCGATTTCTCCCTACACCGGCGCACGCACCAAGCCTCCTCCGCGTGCTATCGTCGCCAGTTCCTCCTCAGGTCAGCTCCCATCGTCGCCTTCGTGAGGAGCATCCCCATCTTCTTCCCCTTGCCCCATCCTCTCCTCCCTAACCTCTTCTTCGTCAACCTCTTGACGAGTGTTAGTAGCACTGCTCGAAATATATTGTGCTTCGTCTGAACAGGAGAAGCATGTGCGCTGCTGCACCGCGAGAGAGACTGACGATGTAAGTTTTTCTTTTCTGATTGAACATTTTGGCACAATTTTTCAAAGATTTGTCATTAATTTCTTGTGTGCAACGTGCAGTAGAATCAACAGGCAGAAGCAAGCCAGACCCACAACCGTCTCCAGCAGGGAAGATGTTGTCCTAATCTTTACATTTTTAGATTTTCTTCATACTTCCGTGTATGATTTAAATCACTATGATGGATAATGCTACTTTTTATAGATGTTGTTACTTAATTTTTCTGAATAATGGGTTATGTGTGTATGATCTCATTCAAGTAAATCAGCTTGGTTATCAATTTGATTTGTTTTTACCTTTTTTGTACGGTTCCAGATTTTAGGTTGGATGAAAAATTGTGGTGATGACTGATGGTACCATTAAGTAATAATTGGATGAAAAGATTGTGCGATTCTGGATCCTGGAAAACAATGTCACCTGGTCCATTCAGATTACGCTGAAAACATAGTTCACTAAATTTTCATATCATGAGTACTCTTAAAATTTACACAGGTTTCAAGCTGGAAAAAAATCTCATTGCAATGCTTCAGCATGTGACGCCTTCAAATCAGTTGACTCATGCCCGCAAGTTTCAGGTAGTAGCTTAATTCTTACCCTGGTACTACGCCCAGTTATAGTACCATTGTCATTTAGAACTATCAATATTTTTTCTTGCTATGATGCATGCCTATATTTTTCCCTCATGTGCTTTTTACTAGCACTACTGTATATTCTCTGCATAATGTTTCTGAAATTTGTTAATTTTAGTCTGCAACTATAACTTGCATAACAAGAACATGCAGTTATATGCATTGAATGCACTTCGATGATTTATTATGTCGCTGAAACTAATTTTAGATTTGTATAGTGCCAGTCAGTGATTGCTTGGACTGTATTGTTAGCTATGAGGAAAATGAAATTGTTGTTGAATCTTACATCGTGTGCTGTGTTGATTCAGCCCCACTTTGCCACCTGAACGGACTGGATTCTTTGGATGTCATTAGCTCAAGGTTCTGTGGCTGTACCTCATTTGTTTCGTGGTGAATTTAAGGCAGACCTACTTCATGAGGTGCTCGCAATGAAGGTTCAGGTTCATATTCCATGCCCCTCCTCCTGTCTGGTATTTCTCTCAGATATGAGGTGCCCATGTTCTTCCACTTTCTGTAGAGCAATTCTTCTGATATGTCTTCAGGAGAGAGGTTGAAGGGAAACTTCATCGATGAGTTCAGTAACAATCCAATTTTTAGAGTCCATATGGGAAAGTTTATATCCATGACATGCTGCTTAATTCGATACCATTAACTACTTCATTTTTCCTACTTATTTATGTTACTATTGGAACACCATCTAATCTTCCTTTTTCTATGGTCAACTTCAACAGTTGTGTGCATGTTAGTAGATCTCAATATTTAAGCTTTAGGTGTGCTCATAATTTAACTTCTGCAACCTATTTGAAGGTCCTTTTATTTCTTTATGATATGGAAAAAAGGATCTAATCTTTTTCAAAACATGGCTTGATGGTTTATCACTAAATTATCTTCTTCAAATTGTCTTCAACTTCTTATACTGTCATATTCTTACCTTTGAAGTTGTATACTTGGTCCTTTCTTGACATGGATCTGTTAAGAAGATTTTATAAAGCACATCAGGTTATGTACAATATTGTCCAATGCCTTCAAGTATGTATGTTGTATTCAGGCAAGGTGATGCTTCCACATATTCTAGAGAAGGTCTTAAAATAATTGCTTTAGCATATTTGTGTTCATTATATTCTCCACTAGCATGTCGGCAGTGCATTAACTTTCTATATGTCCTCGGTAATTAGAGTTTAGGCAACGAAGAGGGATTCCAAGGTTTGATTTTTTGAAGATCTCTGTGCATAGTTTTGCAACTTCAGAGGTGTTGTTGATCTAGCAATATTACCTTACATTGGTTGAACACATCGAGAAAGACAACTTCATAGTCTTCTTTGTTGCTTTATTAGAATATGAACTGAGCATCTATTGGCATTTTGTAGTGCACCATATTTTGGAATATGAACTGAGCCATCCACAACGTCACATATCTAGATTTTCTACTGATGAAATGAACAATTAAAAGATAAGAGGCATATTATGAAAAAAATTCAAGTATAAGTACTCAGTTTGCAAGCAAAGTAATCTCCTTCAGTACATCTAAACTTTTTTTTGTATTTTTTCGAGTACATATAAATAGCAGGCCAACTCTTGATTTGGGTTTGGAGTCATCAGATCAGACAAATGTGTTTGGGTTTGGAGTCTTCTTGGTTGAGTTGATCACTGGCCAGAAGGCAATAGATTTTGGAAGACTAGCAAATTAGAAGCAGGAGTGCTTAATTTGTTAAGCAATTATTTTTTGGCCAATTTCGTGTGTATGTATGAAAGATGGCTCGAGTGGATGCGTCTATAATATAATCCGTATATCATTTTGAGAAATAGTTAAATCACAAGATACTGCATTCTTGCCATGTAATGTTTATAATCTCGGATTTATGGAAGTTTATAATTGTCCTCTACCTCTTTTGTCCGAGAATATGCACTAGATTGGCAGTACACTATTTTTTGCACCGTGTACTGTATAACGTTAGTCCGTTTCTCTCAGATGCATCCCTTCTGTTTGAGAATATGCGCTAGCGTAGCTATCAAACCTCAGCTTCCATTATATATTGAGATCTTATTTCTAGAAAAATTTTGGAGTACTCTAAACAGATCGGAGACCATACGAGGCTACATCCAAACTACAGGGTTTTGTTCTTCATCATCTTTTCCTTTTATTCTTGATGATAAATATATCTGCAATGTGATCTCACATTCTGATATACAGTGGCTAGCGGAGCACTGTGCTTACTTATTAAACGGGCTCTTGCTATTACACATTTAAATGTTCTTGTTTGTATGGAATTCCTATCAACCGAACTGTATAAATAGAGTCCTATTAGTAAGTTTACTCTTCACGTCGACTTGTCGGTGAAATCAGCAACAAGTGTTGATAATTTTGCCTTGCATCGGCTTCTAATCTTTGTCTGTAAAGAGCACTGTTGTTTCTTATATATACAGGTTGATTTGAACAGTGACAGTAGGTTGTGTCATGTCCATCCCAGACTATGAGAAAGAGGTGGGTATCTAAATAAATGTCTAATAAATGTAGAGACTTTATGGTCAGAGGAGATGAATAAATTGTGCTTAATGTATATTAGCAGTGTAATTTAGATCGTAAACAATACTTTTTAGACTATTTTGATCGGGATGGCTAGGAAAAAAAGGGAACCTGCTGTATAAATTTTTGGTGAAGATGTATCCAGTGATACATGATAGATTGTATGCGCAAGGAATTATTCCCAAAGATGTTCTTTAGAGCATGTCAAAATTGGACTATGCATGTGACCAATCCATCTCAATGTGCTGTCTGTACATTCTAGATGTACTACTTTAGTATTTAAGGAGATGTTAGTGACCGACCAAAGGAAGGGAGATGAGTTTGTTCTTTTCAAGTTTTTTTGTGCATTTTATTTTGATTAAATTTTTATAACTGCAATTATTTGTCTTGGTGCAAAAAATCTCAGGAACATTTTATTCAACTAAATGCAACCAGGACCACGGGACAAGTTCAATGCCCGTAACCTATTTGATGAAAGGCGGGTACTGGGTGTTCTCTTCACTCTTTGTGTCTCCATATACTAGGTAAGATCATTTGATCACTTACTAGGCAAGGTATTGTCTTCAGTGAGTACGAGTTAACCAAGAACACCATATTCAAGCTTAGGACCTCTGAATTTAGACCTGCTATGAATATGATTTGATTTGTTTTTCTGCTATTTTTCTGCCACCGATGATCATCCACTACGTATAGGCACTTCACTGATTTTTGTTATAGACATAAAATATAACAAATTTGCGGTCTATTACATGCATTTTTCCTAAATCCTAATGTTTTTGTGCTGATATCTCACCCTTGCAGAAAATTTCAGCTGTGCTTATCCAAAAGAGAGGCCATGCCTAATCTCATTTAGTGGGGGTATTACCGTACAACTAGATCATAATCAACATGTATAATATGTTTCCCTGTCTACTCTGCACTGTCTGACTTGGCTATAACCTGTTCAGACCATTTGGTCGCCCAAAAAACGATGTGGATGATCTGCAGCACACTCAATTAAGAAAATCATTAGTTCCAATGGGCAAAAGGCGCAATTGCATTTCATACTTTCATTCATGTAACTGATGTCGGTTGCATTTGTTTTCAGAGGCATACCTTTGTCAGATGCCTTTGAAAACACTTGATCAACAATTTTTATATACAAAAACTCAGTGTAGCAAGCAGAACATTTTAGTGTTATGTTCAAATCTTATCATTTAGGTTTGATTTTAGTTGGTGTTTTCTTTGCCTGAAACAGAAGTATTTTTTAGTCATGTGCCTTGGTTAATCATATACTGAATGTTCATTTGATGCATTTTACATGTAATTTGGTGTTTGTTGCTTGTGCACAGAAGTTCATTCGTGGACTTGCCAATTGCCCAAGCCCAGTCAGTTGTTATTTAACATAGGCTTCCCTTTAGGCTCTCCATGTATGCCCAAGTGCTTCTTTAGGTAGCTGATGTGTCAGAGCTTTCTGCAAACAATATTGACTTGAATTATTTTGCATTGGCTTGTTATAGGAGGTACTTTTCCACAGAAAGAGGAGTCAGACAATGTAGTCTTCAATCTTTGTAATCTTTTCATTGTTACAAGTTTGTATTCTAAAACATGTCATATAACACTTTGTAACCATATGTGAATTGTGAAAGGCGGGTGTCCACTTCATCGATTTTATTAGAGAAGCATTTTAATAGTCTTCTACCGGTGCAAAGGGTGACGAGTCGTGCCCCAAAATTTGGGTGAATGCCATTTCCCGTTATAGGCAGGGTTCATGCTGGGAATGGTGTGGCAGAGGGCAGAAAACGGTGGCAGGGTGGTGAACATGGCTAGGTGGAAATCAAATACTGGTAATGCATCAGACTTGGAGTCCTGCCTACGCCGCCCCTTGACAAACAAGGATGCTAATGAGAGAACGGCTTTGTTAAAACCTACGGGGAGTGTGGCTTCCTCGGACGATTCATTGCAAACGTAGCATTAATGCAAGTGTTTTTCACCTGTTTTTTAGTAGCACTATATAAGATAGAAACATGTGCGAGAGTCGCTGGATCGTGCTAAGGCATTGCTCAATTTCAGGGATGTATTAGTTTGTGTTGTCTACCTGCCATGAACCTCTATTGCATATGTGTGCTTATTCACTACTCCCTTCGTTAGGGATTATAAGGCCTAAGAGCTTTTTTAAAATGTTAGGAATTATAAGTCCTTTCTCATTTATTACCATCTCTCATCCAATGCATGGTCTTTTTTTTCTTTCTCTTCTCTCATGCATGTATAACTATTGGTGCATGTAGTAATCAAGAGGGTGAGTTATTATTTTTCTTAATCCTATCAAAATGGTCCATAGGCCTTATAATCTCTAACAGAGGGAGTATGGCTTAACTTCAATTGTGTTAATGCTTACCATAGCATGATAAATCTTGGCCTAAAATATCGTTTTCCCACCTAAATAGAATATCATGCGAGAGTCACGGGATGGTGCGCCAAGGTGCACCCCTAAATCTAGTTTCAACAGTAAAGGTTCTCCTAATACCATTCCTCAGCTGTTCACCATCCCACACATCATGTATGGTCTTGGTTTTATTGGTTTGACATGAAGTAAAGATTCCAGAATTGGGTGGTAAAGGAGAATTCTCAAACCATACATCATCCCAGAATTTAATAAGCTTTTCCATTACCCACACTTCATATATACCCTAATTTAACATCCCTAGAAGCCACATCACAAATATGTGGGTTCTTTGTTTTACACTTAGAGTCAATAACTCTTTTCCAAAGAGACCCCTCATTTAATATATCTCTTAATCAAAGAGCCTAGTAGACGAAGGTTTAGGTCATGTAAGTTGGGGATTCATAAACCTCCAAACTCTTTCCTCATACACATAGAGGACTAGTTTGCTAAGTGAATCTTATGATTTCCTTCCTCGTCATCCCAGAAGAAGTTAGAAATCTTAGTACTAATCAAATTTAAGGCCCACTTAGGAAATAAAAATAAAGGACAAGTCGATAGGTATACTTGCTGAACAAGTATGTACTAGAATTCTTTTAGCTTTAGAGGACAAAATTTTACCCCTCCACCCAGTGATGCTTTAATAAGGATCTCTATCAGAGGTTGTAAATCCTCTCTACTAAGTTTATCATAATGTTAGAGGAACTCCTAGGTATTTCACTAGGAACTTCCCACTAACACATTGAAAGATATCCATAAAAGGTTTCACCTCCTCTTCTAACATGTCAGTAGGAATCAACTCACTTTTATGGTAGTTAATCCTCATCCCTAACAATTGTTAGAAACAAGTTACAATCCACTTATAGTTAATTGCCACCACAGGGTCATTTCCTAAAACAGGAGTGTGTCATCTGTATATGATAGATGGGCCACACCTCCAGGTTTAAAGTTAGGACACAGACGTCTAATAAAATTGATTGCAATGCCCATAATTAGCATTCTAGAGAAAACATCTACCACTAGATTAAAAAGGATGGGAGCTACATGTCTCCTTATCTCGTCCCTTTTCCTGCGAGGAAGAAATCACTTTCAGTATCGTTTACTTTCAACGTAACTAATGTGCTCCATGATCAGTGACTTGACCGTGCATTATTGTTTTCTTTTCTTATTGAAAAATAACTTTGGACGCACGTCATGTTTCAAGACTGCCGATGATATATTTTGTTAGTGCACTTGCCTTGGATAGTGAGGAGGCATTTCGTCATACAATACAATGTATGTGAGACATTGTTGATCGTGTTCTCGGGCTATCTTTGTTATCGAGAAACAATGGTCCAGTTTACACATGCATGGGAGGGGCGAGGAGAGTACTCGTCCGTCTTTTAGAGCCTCGATCTCGCAGAGGAGAAGAATGATTGGATGGGCTGGAAAGAGAGAAAAGTAAGCGTGTAAAACCATCGAGCGCCTCGCCACGAGGAAAGAGAAAAACCGGTTGTTGATGGATCGACGCGCACATGCCATCGCCCCTCCTAGTCCTAGCCATCGCCATGCATAAATCCAAACACACTTTTAATAAATCCAAGCAAACCTTTCGTAAATCTCGGCCAGATATGAAGTTCTTGAAGAATGAAAAAAACTAATCCACTTCTCCTCCACTTATCTCTTACGCTTCGTTCGGATGTAGTAATTGGGCTTCAGCATTAGATATTCGGGATTGATGAGGCCCGAATACCACAAATCAGAGCGTTCGGCTGGTCTAGGCATTGAGGCTCGTAATTCGGTCTCAATATTGTGGGCAGCTCGGAACGGCAAAAAAAAACAACGAGGGCCAATCTCTAGCGCTATGCCTCGACATCGGTAGGCATTGGGTGAGTCGACGCAGAAGAAAAGCGCAGGCTCCACATAGTTCTCGCGCGTGAAACCAGCAGCGGCGGCACAACCTCTCCCTCTCCACCGGCAACCTCCTCCTCCGGCTGCGGCTTGGCACCGCACCGGCGACCTTCCTCTCCGCCGTCCTCCCTTCGACACCCTCTCTCCTGGAAGCTCTCTCACCCTCCCATCTCACATCCTTCTATACATATGCAGGAAGGGGACGGCTTGTCCGAGCGCCGGCAACAGGCGCGCGTGTACATCACGACCAGCGTCGTCCGGCCTAGTATGCCTTGAATCCGTGCGTCGTTTCATTAGTCGCGGGATTGGCAGCGCGGACCTCTACGTGGAGGGGATTGGTCGTTGTCTGGACGAGGGGCGAGGAGGCAAGACACAATGGGCGGAGAAAAGATTGGAGGCACTCGTCATGGCCGATCGACATACCGTTCAGAAGCTTTCACTCAGCAGCTGTGCTTCGTCCCTTCGTCAATACTTGCCGAAGCTATCCCTGAACGGTTCTTTCTACAACTTGTAGTTTCAACTTTTAAAAGTGCTAATCAGACTTAACAAGCCACTGTCAGTTGGGAAGACAATGCTCACTAATATAAATAATGTGAACTTAACTGGAGTAGCATGCACTCGCTGTTGGAAATTATATTATTCGTATGTATTGTGGTCACAAAAAGATTTGCTTGTTGTCGCGAATACTAGAATGTTTGTTGCGTACAATTATTACATGTTTATATAAAAATATAATGATCAATGTCAATTCATCCGTTTGACCATCCAAATAGCATTTGGCATTCAGCCTCAGTATCTAGTTCACTTTTGAATATTGAACACATCCGAACAGAAATATTGACATTCGAGCTCAATATAAATATCCTTGATATTGGACATTCAACCCAATACAATGGCTAGCATCCTAAAGCAAACATCCAAACGAAGCGTTAGTATTATCTGTCATGTGGTCAACACGAGTACAATGCAGAGTTTCATCAGGAAAACAACTCCGATACTCGTCCGGCTTCACGGAGACCGATCCCCATGCGATTCTCTTCATGTAGAATTCTCGGCACCGGCTGCATACAACTTGCAGGAAGCCAAATATAAATAAATAATGTTCCTGAATCCTGGGAAATTTCCATGCGTCAAGTTGCTACACAGACTGAATGTTCCCCTAAAATCCTGGCTAGCGTCTCCGGTACAAACTAGGGAATAGCCCGGTGGGGCGGGTCTGGTGCGGTGGTGTCCTAGAGAACCTCCACGGTGTTCACAGGTCGAAATTCGACGCTAAATAGCCCCAAACAGATGTAACTTTTGGTCTAAGAATCGCCAGTTTTCCATTTGTGTTTCTAGGCCGAGTTTTTGGATTTGATGAAATTTTATTCAACTCGGTAAATTTTAGATGAATATAGGCGGTTTTCATTGATATTTGGCGAGTTCATACATATTACATCAAATTCGGACGAACATCCGAATTTTGACTCCATTAGGCTTAAAAAAACTAAAGAAAAGGCCGATGCCGATGCCGCCGTACGCCGCTCACATGCCGAAGTTGTTGTCGTCGTCATTGTTGCTCGGCGGCTGCGGGGGCGCGAGCTGCCCTGGACGGCATCGCCGTAGTGCCACGGCTGGGACGAGGGGTCGGCGTCGGCGTCGAGGACGATGAGCAACACGCCCTGGTAGGCGAGCTCTGCGGGCGGCCTGGCGCTCGGCCTCCTCCTGGTGGCGCCAAATTCGGCGTGCCTCCTCGTGCTCCCAGTCGGCCCTGAACCAGGCGAGGGCGTCCGACTCCGGCATCGGCGGCACGTCGTTGAACGAGCGCGCCATCGCCATCTTGATGGTGAAGGCATCCTCATCGATGGGGACCGCCCAGTCTGCTGGCTTCGGCTTCGGCTGGCGCAAGCGAAGCCGACCGGGCGGCGGCGATGGAGCGCGGGGCTTGTTGATGACGATGCCTCGCGACCACGTCCTCGGAGACGAGCGCATCAGCGTCTTGGCCTCCCGCTTCACGAGACGCAACTCCTCGCCGCTGGCTCGCGGCGACTGTGCCGGCGCAGAGCCCGACGAGCGGGAGGCCGAGGCGGCGGAGGACGACGAGCTGAGGCCGCCCATCCTCCTAGGCAGCCAGTTCGCCGGAGGGTTGCGCCTCGCCCTCGGTACGGGCGGCGGCGAGTGGGGGAAGCCTAGTCTCGGGCGGTTGCCCGCGGCGATGTGCTCCATGACGACGGTGAGTGTCCGTCCCAGCGCACTCCACCAACGACGGAAAGACGCCGCGTTGTTGCTCTTTGGCTGCGAGCCGGGCGAGCCTTCGTGGGCGGCGAGTTCCCGGAGCCGGCGGTCGATGAAGAACTGCCCCAGTAAGCAAGGTTACCGAGGTCTTTGGCGAGGTCCGGATCCTCCATCGCCATGATGGTGGCCTGGATCTCCTCGACCATCTTGTCGTCCTTTGGCACCGGCGCCGAGCTTCCAGTTGTGTGGGCACCAGAAGTTCGGCGGAGCCATGTAGCCAGCGTTGTGGAGCATCCGGGCCTCCCACGGCTGGAGGGTACGCCGGCCGAAGCCGTTCGCCACGGGGTCGCCTGGGTACCCCTTCGCCATGGCTTTCGCCGAGAACTTCTATTCGCCGGAGTTGGAGTTCGTGGTAGGGGGGTATGGGGAGGCTGAGAGTGTGTGTAGTGAGACGGCGCCCTTTGCTGGCTTTTATAGCCGGAATGGGAGACGAAGGCGGGAGGGGTGTAGCGGCGTGGGCGGAAAAAGGGGAAACGGTTGGAAGACGAGACGGCGGTGGCGCGCCATTACAGCGACGTGTGACCGACGAGACGGGCAATCATTGCCCGGCGGTCCGACGCGGGAGCCGAGGCAAAGGGATGACGACGACTTGGTTTCCAGTCGCTGGCAGAACAGGGCCACGCGTGGAGCTTTTTTTTCACCGATTCCGCTTCGTTTGGTGTTCCCAGGGTGTTTCCATGGCGTTCCCAGTGCCCCGGAATCGTCCTGGAAACTCCGGACGAAAGTTGAGCCAAATTTGAACGAAATCGGCATCCTAAAAACACGAGTGGGCCATTTTTTGGCGTTTGTATAAAAATTTCGCCCTGAGAACGACCTCTTGGAAACCCGAGTGGAGATGCTTTTACCACACACCTGAGTTTCAGCTAGGGGAAAAGAGGTGTTGATTAAATCAATTGTCCAAACAATACCTGTTTATTCGATGGCCTGCTTTAAGTTGCCTTGTGGTTTGAACATCTCGATTCACTTATACACGAATTCTGGTGGGGAAGCAAAGGGGGAAAGTGAAGGGCTAGCTGCGTCTCTTGGGAGATGATGACAAGGCCAAAATTTCTTGGTGGTCTAGGTTTCCGTGATCTAGAAGTGTTCAACTTGTGTCTTTTGGCTCGGTAGTCCTAGAGGATTATACAGGAACCTGACTCTTCGAGTGCTCGCATTTTCAAGGCCGTGTATTTTCCCAACTTATCTAAATTGGAGGCTGAATTTGGCTCACACCCATCACAGATATGGAGGTCTATCCTCCAAGGTCGTGATGTCCTAGTCCAGGGTTTGATTCGGTGTATTCAAGACAGAAGAACTATCAACATATAGTCACATAACTGGTTGCCACGGAACAGTTCGCTTTGCCCAATTTTTTTTTTGACATAGAACAGTCAGTATTCCATTAAGATACAACATAATCGCCGGTCACATCAATATGAAAGTCCGTTGTCCATATGGAATAGGCTCCGCGAATTTCACCTGCACCCATGACCGCAAGCTCATGTGCCGGCCTAGTTGTACACCACTTTAGAGCATCTCCACTAGCCTATCAGGAGGTCGATTCGGACGCCGAATTTTAGTCCGAACGTCGAAAACTGGCTCAGTCGCGTATCCAAGGACCTGTTTTCGACTGGATTTGGACCACTTTTGGTCCGGACTACCCAGGCCGAACCCAGGTTTCCGGGTACGCCCTGGAAACGCTGGACTCAGCGAAAACGGCGAAAAAAAATCAAAGCGACGCGTGGACCCACCGAGTCAATGACGAAAGCCGAGTCGTCGTCATCCTCGGAACCACGCGGCGACCGCCGGGCAATAACTGCCCGTCGCGTCGGCCACACGTCGCCGATTTACTGTGCCACCGTCGCCGCCTCGGCTCCCGCGACGGACCGGCGGTCACTAACTTCCCGCCGTTTCCACTTTTCCCGCCCTCGCCGTTACACCCCTCCCGCCCTCGCCGTCCCTCGGCCTTTATAAGCCGTACTCCTCGCCGGAGATCTTCACTCTCTCACAGCTCCCCCACAAACCCAACTCCGGCGAACCTTCTCTCACCTTTCCGCCTTCTCTCACCATGGGCGAACGCTACCCCGGCGACGGTGTTGCGGCGAACGGCTTTGGCCGGCGCACCCTCCAAACTTGGGAGGCGCGCATGTTGTACGAGGCGGGGTACATGGCGCCGCCGGACACGCGGATGCCTTCGGGGTGGACGCCTAGCGCCGGCGGCATCCCAATCCCGCCAGGCCGACGCCGGAGGAGCTGCCGTACGATGTACAAGAGTACATCGCCGGCATGGACAACCCCGCCGAAGCGGTGAGCGCCGACGACCTCGTCTACTGGGGGAACTTCTTCGAGGAGCGGCGCCAACAGGAGCTCGCCCGCCACGAGGGGCCGTCAAACGAGTCCCCGCCGGCGCGCGAAAACTCGGCGGGGCGCCGGCGTTGGTGGAGCGCACCAGGGCGGACGCTCACCGCCGTGCTGGATCACATCAACCGCCGGAACACTTCGCGGCTCGGCTTCCCGCGCAACCCGACGCCGGTGGCCAGGACGGGTCGGCGTGCGTCGGCGAACTGGGCGCCGAGGAGGATGGCGAGCATGAGCTCGTCCTCCTCCGCTTCGGCGTCCCACTCTTCCGGCAGCGCGCCGCTTCGCACGCCGACGGCCGTGAAGCGCGAAGCTGTCTCGCCGGCGCGCTCACCACCGCGGACACGCGCGCGGCATCGTCATCAGCGAGCCATCTCCGCCTACGCCGCCAACAGGCCACCTGCGCCTACGCCGTCCCAAGACAGAAGGCTCGGTGCCGGCCGAGGATACTGCCTTGAAGATGGCGCTGGAGCAGTCTCTCCGCGAAGCGCCGCCGCTTACGCCGCCGCTGCCGCTGGTCGAGCCCTCCTCGCCGGACATCCTGGAATGGTCCAGGAGGATCGGGAAAGCGAACATCAGCGCATCTCGCCTGCAGCAGCAGGCCGAGGAGCAGGCCGCACGGCGCCGGGCGCTCTCTGGGCGTGAGCTCGCCTACCAGGACGCACCGCTCTACGTCCTGGACGACGAGGACGAGGACGCCGGCCCGTCCTACCAGCCATGGAGGTACGACGACCCTGGCCAGGGCAGCTCCCGCCAGAACAAGCCGCCGAGCGACAACGACGACGGCGGCGAGGATGACGGCCGAGCCGACCCCGGCTACACGTCGTTCTACGGCAACTTCGGCATGTAGGACGAGAAGGCACCGGCGGCGGCCTTTTTAAGTTTATTTATGTACTAGTTTCGTTTAAATTTGATGTAATCCACCTATATTCGTCCAACTTAATGAAAATCGCCTAAATTTGATAAATTTTAGCCGAACTTGGGACTCGGCCTGGGTACGCGGATGGGAAAATGGACGTACCCAGGCCAAAAACTAGTTCAGTCCGGCCGAAAAACAGACCAAATTTCGCCCTGAGTTTGGCCAACGAGTGGAGATGCTCTTAGCCCTAAGAAATTCATGGAGAGTCTAAACTTCATGTCACTAATCAGAGTACCAATTGCAGAGAATGAATAGTTTAAAGACGTCATAGCATGCTTTAGATTGAGACAGCCTGTTTCAAAAACCACTCTGTTCAACAATCTGCATGATCTAGATTGGCGGAATTTCGTAAAAAAAAAAATCTACATGGCGTTAGAAAGTGCATTGGCTTCAGCATGCAAGGCATCTGATATCATTATGTAGAGGCCTGGCCGCAGCAATACATATATATGATAGGGCAGCACTATGCGATCTCCGGCGGATTTATATTTTTTATCTTTCGGCTTCCCAGCCAACCACATGTCCTTTTTTTATCAAAAATCCTGCTTTTGCTACAGAAACTCCCGTTTTTGCTACAACTAGTCCCGCTTTTGTTACAATGTAGCAGAAAACGGTTCGGTCTAAAAAATAGAAAATTAGTCTAGACCTCGCCGGACACCGTGTAGCAAAAACTTTACGCCATTATAGCAAACTCACAAAACGTATGTAGCAAAAAATATCATATTACAGCAAATCTGACCTCGTCGGACACCTCGCCGGAGATCTCATCCGGAGACCTCGTGGCCGTTTGTAGCACCACCGTCCGCCGCATGTAGCAAAACATGTGACCGTTTATAGCACCGGGGCACGGTTAAAGTAGACCACCGCAGGACACATGTAGCAAACATCGACACCACACGTAGCAGTGCCACCAGTCACATGTAGCAGAACTTGAGGCCGCACGTAGAAAAACCCGAGCCACTTGCAGCAACGCCCCCGCGGTGCCGTTCGTCCGTCCCCGTGCTCCAACATTGCCCCTACCGTAGGCCTAGGATAAGACTCGCCGGAGATGTGAGGGCCGACAGCGTGCGAGGGAGTCGGCGGCAACGAAGATCTGACGGCGCCATGGAGGACCTGCAGGGGGCTAGGCAGCGGCGTATCATGGGGCCGTCGCTCCAGTGAGGTGCATGGAGGCGTGGCGCTCCGGCGAGGTGCAGAGAGGCGCGGTGCTCCGGTGAGGTACATCGGTGGCGGCTACAGCAGCGAGGCGGCGTGGCGGAGAGAGACGTCGGCGTGTGGGGCTGCAGCGCTGAGGCGGCGCTGGGTTGCAGCGGCGAGCTTGGGCAGTGGCGCATGGCAAAGGAGCTTCAGCGCATGGCCTGTTCATGGTGTTCTTGGAGGAAGAAGATAAGTATAGGAGAGAACATGAGGCCAGCACAGTTTGTCAGGTCTACCACGTGTCTAGAGTGCGTCGTGCGGGAACAAAACGACCCGAGGGATCGTTTCGTTTGATCCCGGGAGACTAGTATCATTTTCCTATTTGATATATCCATCGAGTTGTTCCTGTCAACAGCACCCCAACCACCATTTCCTGTGTCTTCGTGGAAGGATACATTCACATTCATCTTGATAAAATCTGCCGGCGGGGCTTCCCATCTTTTAATCTGGTTTATAATCACAGTCTCCTTCTTTCTCAGATATTTGGTCCATTCGTCTGCATATCTTCATGCATTGAACTGGAAACTTTCCACACTTTGGTTATTCTCACCGTGATTACCTCTATTCCGCTCATGCCACCAATTCCATAGGAACGAAATTGACAATATTTTTTCTCTTTCAGCCAGATTTAGCACTTCCTCAAGCGCTTCTGTAGCTGTTCGGCATATCAACAACTTCAGACGTACATCCTCCAATATAGGGATGCAGAGGTGGGATAATCGGGATAAGTGGGATACCACTTTTAAACTATTAGACTAACTCTAATTTAGGTGGGATAAATGAGATAAGCGGGATATGTCAAATCTAGCTTATCCCACTTGTCTCACTTAGTTTTGAGTTAGTCTATTAGTCTAAAAATGATATTCCATTTGTCCCAACTGTCCCACTTCTACATCCCTACTCCAATATAGCATACTTCGCTTCGCCCCATTGTTTCAATAAAAGATGACCCTCCTAAACTAGTGAATTGATAGATGAGACATCTATGAGCTGGAAGGAGGGTCTTATTCGGGAATGTTTCCTGCCAATGGACACCTTGGTAATATTGATCTATGTATTGTTAAGATTCATGCATTAGCCAACGCAACCAAAAGTCCAACTGATGGAAAGAGCTACTAGTGCAATCCACTTATACACTTTAACACCCCTCTCACGTGTGACGGGTAGAAGTCATCACGTGTAACCGGAAGAGAGCGATGACACGCGAAACTCACGTATGGCTCAAGAGGCCTATACGCGGATACAGAGGGGTCAACAACAATTTTAGGATAAATTGCGAAAGTCAGGACTCGAACTCGAGACCTTAAGCTCTGATATCATGTCAAGCTTTATGCACTAGCCAACACAACCAAAAATCTGAACTGATAAAAAGGGCTAGTGCAATCCACTTATTCACTTCAACATGTACAAGGCGTCAAGATGTTTTCTGGACTTGGAATTTCAATAGCAGGGAATATTTTCCATCAGATCTCCTACGCTGCCAAAATCTAAATACAACAGGGAGAATTATTTTGAGGGAAATGCTGGGTCATCAAACTCTCAAGCTGAAGCTAATGGATGGTGCTCACCATGGAGGACTTCGGTTCCGTCAAAGATCGGGGTTTTTCTTTGGAGGCTTGCACAACAGTCTTTGCCTACTGCCGAACTGCTGGAACATAGGAACATGTCGAGATCGAGTACATGTGCAATCTGTTCTGGAACATAGGAACATGTCGAGATCGAGAACATGTGCAATCTGTGAAGCACCTGATTCTCGGAGGCATTCCCTAATTGAGTGCAACATGGCTGGTAGAGTGGTAGTGTATGGGAACTCTCTGATGAGTACTTATCAGAGCAAGAGCTACACAATTCTAGGAGTGTAGTTTTATTTTCGAAGGAAGGGTTTCAAATTTTGAAGCCCACAACCTATCTAGACATATGTTATCACATGGAGCAGGCCGTCATTTGTGACTGGGAGCTCCTTATTCTCATACTATACCTATAAACATTATAGTTAATCAATAAAAGTCTAGCAGGTTAACTGGTATCTTCTCTAGTGCTAGTGCACCGGCAATGTTGGGCTGCATCTGCTCGCCATCGGCATTCATGGTTTGGTGTGGACTGTGTGGAGATTGGATGATTACTTGCTCATTATTATGTAGTTGATGTAGAGATGTACTGCATTAGGAGGACTTTTTGTTGTGTAATTAAACAGGAAAAAATGCGAAATAGTATTGAATCGTGAGCATGTGTATGCATGATATGTAGTAGAATGTAGGCCGATCAGCAATTGTTAAAATAATGATACAATGAGTTAAATCTAACACGGTCCAAGGGCATTGTAGACATCACTAAAGTGACTTATATTCAACAACTAACAATTACTTAGCAATGGGTTACAAATTCAACCATAGACCAAGTTTGATCTCAAAGTACAACATAGCTTGTTAATATGTTGTGGCATCACCACATCAAACACCACCTCAAACACCAGTACCACAAAGTTGGGCCAAGATCTTAGCACAAGAGTTCTCCTAATACGTCTTAGCTATATCATCCAAGGTGTTTGGGTCCATGAACATGATAGAACGCTCGACATCCTCCTTCTCCTTTACTAACTTCTCCACCTCAAGTGCAAGCCTCTCTCTTCTATCTTCTTCTCCTTTGCCAATCTTTCCTCTTCTAGTGCAATCCGCCGTTCCTCCACCGCCAATTTGTACCGTCACTTCTCTTCCTCCAACACTCTGAGCTCATTTCACCTTGCAGCCTTTTCCTCTTTGCGTTCGTTCGCCAATGCTTTTTTGGCCTCAATGATAGCATTGAACTCATCCTTGTAGGCGTCGACACCTCCTCCCTTCTTTCTCTCTTTTGCTATCTTGGCACCCTCTGGCTTCCTGTTGAGGTCTTTTGCTATCCACGACAGCCGCGCACGTCACCGGCCTAGGTGTGGAGGCGACGGAAGGCGCCTTGCAAGCTACCATGGGCGAAGGAGCCTTCCTATTCTTCTTTTTGGCCGTCACCTTGCAGAGAGCTTTCATAGCCTTTGTTGGCTTTCGCGCCCGCGGGCCTCTCAATACTAGAGCAAGGGGAGGCCGGCCCACCTTCCTCGTTGTCAATGAGGACTTGCCGGCCTTACCGGCGGCCTTGGCCTTGGCCGACGATAAGGGACAGCAAGATTGGGCGGGAGAGTGGAGTGGCTCGGCGGGAGAAAGTGTAGGGGATTTTTCTGCTCAACCGTTTGGGTTCCGAGCATAAATGAGAGTGAAGGCCGAATTTAGGGAGAGCTCTCCAATTTTTTCTCATATAGGGTCGATGGCTAGGCGCGGTTTAGATATATCTAAAAAAAATTGCTCATCAAAAGGTGTTTAAAAATTTGGCTAGAGATGCTCTAGTAGTGGTTGTGGAAGCGGAAAAAAAGGCTTGCGTCTCCGGAGTCAAGTAAGCAGACGTCTCCCGAGAGCATCTCCACTCGGCTACCCAGAAGGCCGATTCGGACGCCGAATTTTGGTCCGGACACCGAAAATTGGCCCAGTCGCGTATCCAAGGACCTGTTTTCGTCCGGATTTCGGCGTGTTTTGGTCCAGCCTACCCAGGCGAACCCAGGATCCTGGGTACGTCCTAGGAACGTCGGACGAAGCGAATTCGACGAGTGGACCCGACTAGTCAGCATATATTCGCCCTTATTTATCCAAAGTTCGCCCATATTCGCCCAAATTTCTGCCATATTCGCCCAAAATTCGACCATATAGACTATATTTGTCCAGAGTTCATCCATGTAGACCATATTCGCCCAAAGTTCGCCCAAAATTCGGGCATATTCGCCCAAAGTTCGTCCGTATCGCCTATATTCGTCCAAATTTCGCCCAAAGTTGTCCATATATATACCAGATTCGCCCAAAGTTCTCAAAATTCGGGCATATTCGTCCAAAGTTGGTCTGTATCGACCATATTCGCCCAAATTTCGCCCATATAGACCAGATTCTCCCAAAATTCGGACATATTTGCTCAAAGTTTAAATATCGCCCATATTCGCCCAAAGTTCGCCCATAGTTCGTCCATATCGCCCACATTCGCCCGAAGTTCGTTCGTATCGACCATATCCGCCCAAAGTTCACCCATATTCGCCCAAAACTGCTTATATTCGCCCGAAGTTCGTCTAAAGTTTGCCAAAATTTGTTAAATTTTAGCCAAACGTGGGAGGTACGCGAGTGGAAAACTGGACGTACTCATGCCGAATCAAGCTTTTCGTCCGACCAAAAGAAGGTCCGGATTTCGGCCTGGGTTCGTCCAAGGAGTGGAGATGCTGTGAGTCCAGAGTCCTGATCAAACTCTGCCAAGTCGATCCTCGTCGTGTCGTTCTAAGACCAGCCACACTGTAAGGAAGAAGCGATTCCTAGCACTCTCTCTCCTAGCTTTGAATCGATTCAATACGGTGCAGGGCATCGGTTCCTCAGACCTGACAACAAAAGCGACTCAATTTTATGGTTCGCTTCTTTGCATGCATGTGTGGACCATCGTTACAGGCTTGTGAGGAAAAAGGCCTGGAAAGAGTAAAAAGTAGGATGTTGTTTATTTCATAGTGGGCCCTACAGACGGTTCCATACGGTGCAGCAAAATTGTACTAATTCTTAGTCTGATATTTTTTTATTTGAATCGGTTCAACAGTGTGGCTGGTCTAATCGCAAGCACAAAACAAAAAGGTCCGAGAGGCGCAAGCACGAAACATGTTCTAATCGCCAGCCCCGCCCCCAGATTCTTCGCGCTCGCGCCTGTCTACTTCTGTAGCCGAGTACCGCCTCAACCCCCGACGCCGAACTCCGGGACGCGCCGCCGCAAAACGCCCTGCCCCGATTCTAGCAGCCGGCAGGGCCAAGGCGTCGGGAAGGCAATGCCGCGGAAGTCGTGGAAGCCCAGGGGCGGCCCAGGACGTGTCGCACCCGCGCCCGCGCCGGAGCTCCAATGGAAGGCCCTAAACCCGAACCCCATCCCCGCCGAGGTCCCCGAGTGCTCCTCCCGAGCCACCGAGGTCCCGACGACGTTGCCTCCGTGGACATAGTGGAGGTGGAGCGCCTCAGCCTCGGCGTCCCCGCCGCCGCTGAAGATGCAGAAATTGTAAGAGAGGTGTTCGCACGGATTGGCGGGGAGGAGATGGAGTTGTGCGAGGAGGAGCTGCGCGCTAACCATCAGATGCAGGAGGACGAGGTGATGCGTCGTTTTCTCTCTCTCTCTGAAACTCGGTACTGTAGATGGTAATGCAAAATCGAGTAGCTTCACTGCATTAGAGAAAACATAAACTAAATGAGTGGATCCTTTAATAGATCATCGTAGTGAACTTTATAATTTTCGTCGTGGTGCATTGACTACTGATTTTTGAGGGACAAACGTGAGGGCCATATGAGAGAAGAGATATCCTATTGTCAAGCCATGCCTACTTTTGTGCTAATTTATGTGGTTTTGGGTTGGGTGTAATGGTTTGTGACATTCAAAAGAAAGGAACGGGAGAAAAATATGATGCCAAGATATTTCATGACTGATGAAAGAATTGAATGCTATCCAAAAGCAAATCTTCAGATGCATCCCATTCTTATTTTGCTTTTATATCTTGTTTTTTTAATTGGACGTATGTTGATCACTTATTTCAATCTGATATAAACTAAGCTTAATGCTCAGATATTTGCCTTGGAAGCAATTTTTGGAGACAGTCTAGTCATTTTGAACAAAACAGAATGTCAACGGTCTGTCCAGGTATGTCCATCACAACCAATTTTCCGTCCATATTCTTGCCTGTAGGGGCAAGGGCTTAATAGGTTATTGTTATTACACAGGTTCATGTGCACATTGAGATCCCAGATGGTATAGATGTATCGGCAAGGCTCGACTATGGCACTGGAACATTAAATTATGGGGGAGTATGTGATGGTGATGCCTCTGATAATCTTGTTTACAAGTTCAGAGTTGAGCATTTGCCTCCAATCCTACTAACATGCTACCTGCCTCCATCATACCCGAGTCATAAGCCTCCCTTTTTCACTATCTCCACCGAATGGCTGGACAAAGTGAAGATTTCGTCATTATGCCAAATGCTGGATATGATTTGGGAAGAGCAACGGGGTGTGGAAGTAGTATATCAGTGGGTTCAATGGCTCCAAAGCTCTTCCCTTTCTCACCTAGGGTTTAGCAATGAGATAATTTTAAGCAAGGGTGATTTAACCTGTGATGAAGATGGTGGGGATAAACGTGCTTGTCTTGGTGATTCTGCGCCTGATGTTATAATTCCAAGGATTATGAGATACAATGATGATAAGTGTCACGAAGCCTTCTTACATGATATTCATGATTGCATGATTTGTTTCAGCGAGTCTCCTGGTAAGCCTTAGTTTTCTGCATAACTGTTTGTAGTGTAATATACATACTTGTACTGTAGGAGTCTTGAGAGCTGTTTTATATACTTAACAGCGATTGGTGTGTGCTGGCCTTGTGGTTGTTATGGCATAGACTTATTTTGGCTAGATAATACCACTCTACATTCAGTTTTCCCCATTACCCAATGCATGATTCTTATTCTTAGAGTTGACTAGATACTACAACTGCAACATCGTTGTATAGATGCCATATTAGAGGTTCTCATTGAGAAGCAACTTTTTTGCCCTTCTGACTTCTGAGTGGAACTGTGCTTTTTGTAAAACACTAAAAATATACTGCAATGAGGTATTCACAATTTCCATGTCCAGATTGGATATTTTCCATTTTTGTTAACCCTTGGTATGTCTCAATTATTGTCGCTTCTAATTCCAATTCATTACTTTGCTATATTTTATAAAATTCATCACTTAACAGGTGTCGATTTCATCATACTTCCATGCCATCATTTCTTTTGCCGGAAATGCATGCAAACATATTGCAAAATTCATGTCAAGGAAGGATCAGTATTGAAGTTGACGTGTCCTGATACAAAATGTGAAGGTGTTGTTTCTCCTAATATATTGAAAACACTTCTGGGGGAGGATGAGTTTGAACGTTGGGAAAAATTGCTTCTTCAGAGAACTCTCGATGCCATGAATGATTTAGTTTATTGTCCAAGGTGCGAAACTGCTTGCTTGGAGGATGAATGTAACGATGCAGTGTGTCCAAGTTGTCTATTCAGCTTCTGCACGCTTTGTTCATCTCACCGTCATGTGGGGAAAGAATGTATGACTGCAGAGGAGAGAATTCGTATGTTGGAGGTAGGAGGATTTTATCTGACATATATATTTAGCTAATCTTGGATATGGTTAAAATGTGGGGCTGTTCCAGTACTAATATATATCCACTAGCAAACAGATAAAACGAGAATCTTGAAACGTGACACTATTTTTGGATTCAGTGGGACAACAGCGGAATCGTGATGGCAGTAGCAAATTACCTGAAGCCGCAAATAGATTGTAACACGGCAGTTAATCATATTTAATACATCATCACTAGATAATGTTATAGTATGTTGCTATCAGGCTATTTGTCTCATAGTCTCATCAGCCTCTGGCTCAGGGTGAACATATCATGTCTTGCTGTCCCCCAGTGACTGAGTTTGAACTTTGTATCCAGTAAAAAATCCAGACACATTAATAACATTACCTCTACACTAAGAGGGGCACTTGATGTTCTAACTATAGGCTAACTTGATATATATCTAAGCAGACAAATGACAGCATTATTTATCCAATTCGCACATATAAGTTGCCTTTTGTAACTAATAGTTTAGTGTGTTTCACTGCACTTAATGGCTAGTTGTTTTAGTATAGATGTAGGTGTATTTTTCTTTCCTTCTATCTACATGTGCTGGATGACTATGCTAAAGACAATTTTCATTTCGACCTTCTTTGGTAAAAATGAGACCTATATTCTTTCTGGAGAATATCTGATGTCATTTTGTTCTGTTATGTCCTTGGTTCTATGTATTTTAAACGATCGATGCTAATACTAACTTTCCTTTGTTTGGTGCAGGAACGGCTAAAAAAACGACAACTACACAGTGATCAGAATCAGATAGATGAAGTCCGCAACCTCCAGGCAATTATGAGGGACTCAAAACAGTGCCCACGATGCAAGATCGCTATATCTAAGATATCAGGATGCAATAAGATGACCTGCTCGAACTGCGGGCATTACTTCTGCTACTAATGTAACTTTGCAATTGTTGGATATGATCATTTCAAGTGAGTTCTCATTTAGTGATATATACATATATATATCTTTTTTCTCATTGGCATAGCTGTGCCTGGACCAAAAAAAAATCATGTTGTTGCTTTCAGACCGGGTGCATGTGACCTGTTTTCTCAGAAGGAAATCGAAATCTGGGAGGCGCAAATGAATCCAGGGAGGCGGGTTCAAGCGGACGCTCCAGCTCCTGCCCCATTGCCGGAAGGACGCTATCGTCACCCTTGTCCTACATGTCGCGAACCAACTCCAAAGGTAACATGAACTAGTATTTGTTTCATAAAGATATCTTAGACAAGCAACAGAAATAATTAACAAGAATGATGCAGTTGCCTACCTTTTGTTTCTGAAACTGCCAGTTTCCTCTTTTGCATCGAAAAAGCAAACGAGAAGTGTTTCCTGTACAACTATTCGTGGTCAGTTCATTTTTTGTAACAGAAATGTTTGCCACTAGGACTTTTTTACTCTCTTCCTTGCGCTTTTACCTGCAGGTAGGATGATTAATTGTTGCCATCGAACTGCTTATTCCAAGTTCTGTTACATATATGTATATAATTTTCACCATTCATGGCTATGGTATAACTTGGACAAAGAAATTGTTTGTTGTCATAGTTTAGTTCAATTATAAAAGTAGATCAGCGGCTGATCTCCAAGGCATAATTTCTTATTGGCTTGAACCATCCAATGTCTGAACCTGCATGCTGCGAGTGAATTCTTAACTGCTTGAAGCTGTGGCTCTTCTTATTGTTTCTTTTTACATTGCACAGCACAGCACAGACGCCTCATGATTTGTTTTTACTTTGGCCGCAGATTGCAAACAATAATCACCTCTCGTGTGGGTCATGCCAGACGCAGTTCTGTGCATTGTGCCGGAAGACTGTCCAGAGAACTTCAAAACATTTTGGTCCCAGGGGATGCAAGCAACATACTGCAGATCCTGACTGACAACCTTTTTGGGGAAAAAGGAACGGACATATGCGCAGCACCTCAACGCCAGTGCAATTTCCAGAGGTTCTGCTCATGATCTGCATATATACCCGTATCAGGATACAGGTTCGGCGTTTCCAGCATTTTGCAGGGAGCTTGATTTTCAAGTCCCCGACTTCTTGTGCCGTAGTTAAGATCAACCTAGAAGTACTATCTGCACCGAGACAGGATATTACAAAGTATACTAATGAGGAATTATATCAAGAATGTCAGTTTCTTGTTACTTCTCAGGTTTCCCGTTGCTTTGTTTGTCCCCCCTCTTACTTTTTGCACATAGCTAGGACGGAGGTGGCCATCACAGACTCTACTGCCTGTCATCGCCTCTATTGGATTGAGGTGATTTCAGTGGATTTTATGCCGGCTTGCAATCGGTCTGTAAGAGGGCGCGCTGTCCCATACTATGATTTCACATAGCCAAATCTAAGATTGCACCCGTAGTGACTTAGTGAGACCAAAGAATCACCTAGTACAATAATTATTTAAATGTCTTTGTTCTTAATGTACCGTCATTCTTTTGCGTATAAAGAACGCAGGGTAGCTAAAAGGACAATTCTCTTAGCGGTAGTAGGCCAAATCCTTCTCTTATGAACTAAAGATAACCATGTAATTTTCAGCTATCCATTCATTTTGTAAAATAGTGTATTTTAAATTTTGTCTAGTCAAACAACATAAAGAAAACATATTGCATCTACAGCACCAAATTAGTAGTACTAGTATATTTATTTATGTATTTTTTGGATGTTTGAGCACTTTTTATGAATTGGTCAAACTTTATTTTTTTATTTTCAACAGTAAAATAGAGTTATTGGTTTGATCTAAAATAGGTTTATTCATCGAACTTGTTACTTGTTGAAGAACTTGTGAGACGTCGGAGCACACGTAGTACCCCTCCATCCAAAATAACTGATGTGAGTTTGACTAGATTCGAATGTATCTAGACGTATTTTAATGTATAGATATATATTTGAATCTAGACATACCTAAGTCAGTTATTTCTAGACGGAAGGAGTATTTCCGTTTACCATTGACTCAATGATGTTTAAAACTTCATGGAAAATTCACCTCCGTAGACCCGTGTCGATCGGCAAGAACAAACTCATGCTGGATTTACGGACAAACTTATTACGGGCTAAATTTACGGACAAACTGGCCTCACGCAGTCGATGAAATCCGCTCGTTTGCTCCGGAGAATGCTCACGCTGATGCACCACGCCTTTGCAACATCAGTTCGTAAAAAAACATAAAAAAGAGATGCCCGTACGTAAATGTAGCATTACTCGAGTAGGAATATGGAACTAAACTCAAATAATGTTTGCCTCGCGAAAAATATGCTGCTACGTCTAGGTAGCCATCCTGCGATGGGGATGGAAAGCTTCACACAATGGCCTGCTCCCACTGTGCTCTCAGCGACTGACCACATAGTGCCGCACTCGATCGAGACCCTGTTCGCGCTCGATGTGTAGTACCAACGACCTATGGCACTATCTACTATCTTCCCTCCACATGTCAAACAATGTAAAAGACACGTGTCGAACAAAACGTGTGGTAGAATATTAATGGATTCATTCATGCAAGAGGTGTGAAGAAGCGAAAATTAATTTGTTGAACGCCAAAATTTCCCCGGTACTAGAATATTGTAGGATTCATGCGCTGGTTCTTAATGATTTTTCGTCTACTTGCAATAAACTCTACCGCAATAAATTTTGTCCAGCTCATGTGACGAAGAGATGAGGGTGCTACTGTCTGTAGTAGTCGCTGCTAGATAGCCCAAGTATATATTCATAATTTTATTAATTTTAGGCCTTTGTATATTGTTATTGATGATTATTAATAAATGAATGAAATTTTTGCAAGGAAAATTTTGGAAATGTGGATTAAACGTGTATGATTTTGCTTATATAATTATATCTACATCATATCTTTGTTCATGGTACAATCTTCGATATGATTTAATTATCTCAGGTTCACATAAAACTTTGTCGAAACCTGCAATCAGAGGGAGTAGCTGGTTTGGTTTTTATGGTAGCATTTTAGATCCTTCTATTTGAGAAGATCCTCCTTAGATGAATAATATTAAGAATCTTTACTACTTCCTCCAATCCATAATAAGTGTCGGTGATTTAGTGATATTTTAGTACAAACTGTGTACTACAACTTCGACATTTATTTAGTATGGTTATCATTAAAATTGCCCCTATTGTTGAGGGAAATTAACGAACTGTTGCCACCTGTAAGTAAAATATAACAATTCATGACTTTGTTCCTACTGATTTGATATGATCTCGTCGTCGCTCCCATGATCTGTCGCTAGTGGCGGAGCCAGGATTTGAGCAAGCCCCGGGCCAAAAACTAAACGTAAAAAAACTTTGATAAAAACCTATGTAATGGCACAATTTTTTTATGCACAATTCTATAGATGTAGATGTAATTTTAACTCAATTGTGCATTTTTGTGGGCCAAAAAGACATTGAGCCACTGCTTCAAGTTAGTCAATTTCTTCGGTTTGAGAAGTTGCTGATTGACTTGTTGCAATTAGTTGATAACACAGAACACAAATTACGAAAACACCGAATCAGTTCAATTTTAGACAGTCCAAAACGCAATTCAATCGAGCACATAATCATTTGAAAATAAATTATCTATCACGGAGGGGAGTACTAGACAAGTAGAATCTGGACTAGGATAGGGTGTCAAGTAGGATCCCACCTAAATCTCACTTCTAGTTTAATTGCTAAAATTTAGTGTAAATTTTTGCTTAAAATTTAAACTAGATTTTGACAAATAAACTAAATGTGAGATTTTGGTAGGATCCCACTTGACACCCTAGACTAGGAGAAGCGAAGCTGTAGAGACAAGAAGTCAACATGGCGCTCGTTAGCTTGAGACACACCATCAAAAAAATGCAAAGACGCAGCACTCGAGAGCGACGCCAATCAACGGTTGAGCTCGCACGGAGGAGGGCAGGACCGCTAGAGGGAGGAGGTGGCTAATCAGCAAGGCAGCAGAGGCGAGTAGCGCGAGAAGAAGGGCAAACCGACTGGGATGGGGTCTGGCCATCCGGTAAGCCTGCGGGATTATGCGTGGCGGCGCGCGATTCGTGCTGCTATGATGTTAGGGAAAGAATGGTTTTGTGGCCTTCTAGGTACCTCGTTTTCTACTCGTTTCCTCCTCGCTTCGGTCTGGACTGTTGGGCATCGGCATCACGGGGCAGAGAAAATGGGCTGCTGCATCCCAGCTAAATCAAAAATATCTATATAGATATTAGGCCGGACAAACTACTGCGCCCCGGGCCATGGCCCTGGTTGCCCGGGGCGTGGATCCGCCTCTGTCTGTCGCGGATGGCCGACGACAAGTAGCTCTGCCTGAAGGAGATCCAACACATGGCCCTTTGACTCAGGATCACTGCCGACCTCTCCCCTGCTTCGCACCCGTCCATACCTTCCTCTAGGGGCGTGTTTGGTAGCCTGCACCTGACATTCAGCCCGGCCTAGCAGTGCCAAGGTGGGCAGGGCCAGATGACAATATGGCTTGGGCTAACATCTGTTGCCTGTTTGGTCACCTAAGTCGCATGAGTTGGTCCAAATATGCAACCCGTTTGGTTGCTTGATGCAACCAACTGTTGTTTGGTTATCTCTTGCTTTCCTCTCATTCCACACACAAGCGGGATACACTCACCTCTTTCAAATTTGGTCAGGTTACCACACAACACATGAACACACAACGTAACACACAAAACTAGGTGATTAACACAAGTTCATAGCTACTAGAGGGTAGGTTTTAGTCAGGTGCATCCCATGTCACCTGACACATAGTTAACGATAGGGTACACACCCATTTCACCAAAATAACTAGTTCACTACAACAACTAGTACTGGTCACCAACATATGTACAACAAAGTTCATCAACGTCCTCCACACCTGGTTGCCGGAAGATCACTAGACTAGCCTTTTGCAAGGGATCAGTTCTTTGTGTGATGTTGAAAGCCCTGAAAGAGAGTGACCTTGAAGCTCTTCTGCTTTTTGATGAACTTGAACACGAGGACATCGCCTACCCAAAGCTTGAACTTTCGAACGAATTTCCTCTAGCCTTTCATGAAGAATACCTCACCCCAATACATTTCCAGCTGGACACCGTACTCGTAGAAGGTGTTAGTCTTCAACAGTATAGTGCAAACTTGGTGCCTGATCTGCAACATCTTCACCACTACTGTATTCATGAAGACAGGGAGCATAAGAGTAGACATGTCTGAGAATTTGATATGGATGAAGAAGCGATGAGGGAAGTCATTAACAGTGTGGTACCCAATCCTAGGACGACGATCCTGCGATGCCTCATTTTCCTTCTCAGCCACAGTATCCAGCAGTCGAGGGAGTCTGGGCCTCGCTTGTTCGATGGGGATATCTCGGATGAAGTTCTTGTATCCAGGCATAGAAGTGACTGTAATTCTGCGGAAGGTGTCCCAGTCTTGCTTGGGTACCTTGGCATGAACAAATGGTCAGAGCATAGCAACATGACCAATGTTGATCACTGACAACCAAGGTAAGCAATGGCAAGAATATCAAGTACTCCCTCTGATCCATATTAAATATCGCTAAATTAGATGTATCTAACACTAAATATCGCTAAAACTTGTCTAGATATATTCATTTTAGCGATAATTAATATGGATCAGAGGAAGTACTTTACAATGCACACATACATAGTTACGCATAGATGATCTGCAAAAGGTTTGTAGTATTAATCTATGTTGTTCGCTGATAAACAAGACAAACAATGGCAAGATTAGCAAGTATTGAACAATGTGTGTTTACATTGAACCATACAGATGATCTACAATAGGGTATATGTACTAAACTATGTAATTAGCAATTTAGGCCTTTGAGTTTAGAGATTGCCCGGGCTTTGTAATTTTTTTTGGGTCCGCTACTACACGTGAAGCAAGCGAATCAATGACTAAGAGGGATAGCAATGACATCATGCATGTGAAGCAAGAATATCAAGATAGTATTGATCCATGTACAAGGAATTAAGATGCATGCTAATCAAGAAAGTAAGCAGGGAAAATAGTGCAGATCTACGAAATTGAGACAAGAGGGGGAAAACCCTTACCAGCGGCGCCATAGATGGCCTTATCGCTTGTACGAGGCAGGAGGAAAAAACCCTTACCTATGTCGGTGGCGATGGCTGCCGGAGCGGTCGTGGTCGCCTCAACTAGTCGAGACGAACGGTGGTCGCTCCAGGAGAAGCAAATCCCGCCGGGATAGAAGAAGGTAAGCCAGAAATCCCTACCGGCACGAGGTTGAATACCGACGGATAAGACATCTCTTGGCTCGACCACAGAGCCCCTCGATGATGGCCGCCGTCCTGATTGCATCCATGTTCGGCACGGGGATAAACCCCAACTCGATCCACATCAACTCCATGGCAGCAACCGCTGCTGCCCTTATCCGAGGCTCAAGGAGGGCACGAAGTCAGGGTCGACCGATGTGTCCACACTCCTCACCCCCCCCCCCCCCTCCACCCTCCCACCTCATAGTCATCGGCGGCGCAGGCGTTAGATCGGGCAAAGGGGGAGGCGAAGCTTGAACTAGAAACTACCCCATTTTAATGAATTTCCCTAATAAAATAGGGGATGATCCATGAATTAATCTAATTAGCAACTAAAAAACTCTTAGATGAAAACATAATAAAAAATAGGAAAAATGGAGGAGGCGGCATACACGTTTTAGTGTAAAAATACAATGCAAATTTAGACAAATGTAAGTTAAGTATTTATTTGACAAAGGGAGTATTTATTTAAGTTATTCGGTAGAATTGTGGTGATGTATGCAGAGATCAATCGTGTATGCAGGGATCAATCGAGAATGTGTTCGAAATAGTTCTGACGAGAACATATCTCTTCTAACATCATATTTCATCCATAGCGGTAGGACACTGGTTTGTACTCTCTCCGTTTTTAAAATATAAGATGTTTTAGGTTTGTGAAGAAAATGTATTTAGACTTGTTTTAGCGTAATAAAAGTAGTTTAAATACGTTCGCTTTAGAAAGCTAAAACATCTTATATTTTAAAAGTATTTAGCATGGCGCATTTGCGAAAAGGACTCGCACGCATGCACGTCACGATAGGACCGCACACCACACCACAAACGCAGCAGAAAAAAGAAGCCGGCCTAGGATTCCTTCTTTTCCCCCTTCTCCTCCTCCTCCAGCTTCTTTGCGACCGCCCTGTGCTCTCTCAACCGTTACAACTAGCTCCAGTCCTCTCCCTCCCTCCCTATCTTCGCCATTAACGCTAATTACGTCTTCTCATCTGTGATTGCTTGGAGCCAGATAAATCCTAATTACTACTTCCTCCCTGTACATACACTTATCAGTTGCCGAATAAAGGCAGCGCAGGGTCGCATATACGGCCTTCCTTTTTTTCGGCTGTGCTTGCGTCCTGAGTTCTGACTGAGGGTTCAGAGCTTCCGTCCAGAGGAAACGGAGGCGGCGATTGCTCTTGGCGGCAGAAAGGCGCCAAGCAGTGGTTTGGTCACCGATTAAGGTACGGTTCTTCTCGATTTCCTCTCCATGTAGTAGAGGCTCAGATGGTCATGTTCTTTAGGTTAGGTTTCTGTGTTCTTCCCTCAAACAGGAAAAGAGATTGATCCGTCTTTCTTTTTCAGTTTTCTCTTCTCTAGTTAGAGTATCTTCTCAAATCCTTGGTTTTCTTCTGGTGATTTCGTATGATGGCTGTTACCAGTTCCCCCGAAAGCATGGCCCTGCGTGTTTCAGTTTGGGCTTCACAGGGCTTGGTGATATTTCCGTGCTGCTCTGTTCCTCTTTCAGATATCTGTCCACAACCAGCGAATTATTGTGACTTTGGTTGGCTCTCTGCCATTCGTTGGTTTCTTTCTTCTTGTTATGGATCAAATTTCTCATCTTCTTCTTCATTAGGCTACCTATCTATCTATCTATCGAAGCTTCAAACATATGCTGTACTCCCTCCGTCGTCCCAAAACAAGTGACTTGAATTTGTCTAGATTTAAATACATCTAGACATGTTTTAGTGTTTAGATACATACGAATTTAGACAAATTCAAGTCACTTATTTTGGAAACAGAGGGAGTATGTTAAAATGTAAACAGTCTGAACTGTGGCAATTCAATCATGTCTGTGATGTTCGAGAAAAAAAGAACCATGTTTGTGCTCTTGCGAAGGATAGTGGTAGGTAGGTGAATGTTTGCCCCATACCTTCATTTCGGTCCTCATACATAAAGTTTATTAAGTACTTTGGAAATGATATTCAACGAATGATTCGAGTACCTTCTAGCTATGGATGTTTCAGTTTCACCAGTCGTCCCTAGCTCTATGCTTTGGTCGGCCGCTTACCCATTTGGCAGTACTATCAGAGTTCCGCGCTTCATGTATGTATGCAAAAATATTACTGTACTGATGCCGCTATCGTACATTCATACTACTAGTACATCACAAAATAAGTTTGTGCCGACAAACTGATGCTATTAGACGGGGATTAGAGGGTCAGATTATTAGGAACATCGCAGTCGACCGCGACGCGCTCCACTGTCTTCCCTTCTCCTCCACACGTCTGTTACTGAACTTCCGTTTAATTATGTTGAGAATACGCAGTTTGGTACTCATATCTCTGAATTTGGGCAGGTGTCCGCAGAGGATCGGACGGACGGTCGATCGGACGCTGGGACGGTGTAAGGATGATGGCCAGAAGAGTGCAGGGATGCACCGTTCTGCTGCTGGTGTTTCTCCTCTCGAACCTTTCAGGTATATATGCATGTTGCGTAGCGGTTTGCTGTCGGTTCATCGGTAACAATCACGTTTCTTTCTCTCTCGCTTTCTGTTTGTCATTATTGAGATTCCTGGTGTGACCTTGAAATGCATCGCCATAAAGTGGAGCAACTTTCATGGATAGTAAGTTTTAAGCTGCCAAATGCTAGTAGTACATTCTGGGCTGCAGTTGCTCTGCAATCCTTTTCGTGTCTTTAACCTTTGACACCGCTCCGATGCTGGGCTGAAATCACTGCAGAATGTGCGTAGACTGTACAGTGCCCACACTGAAAACGTGAATCTGCCTGAAATTCTATTGTTCTCTCCGTCCCCAATCTGTTACCTGTCCGAAGTCCGACACGATTTCCTCTTGTTTCTTCTGCGATTTACAGGCAGTTTCTCTGAAGAAACAGAAGAAGAAGAAAGCAGCAAGAGGCGGTCGCTGGCGACGGGGCTGTTCTGCGTGGCGATACAGGGCGCTGACCCGACGGCGCTGCAGACGGGGCTCAACTACGCGTGCGGCCCCGGCCACGCCGACTGCTCCGCGATCCAGCCCGGCGGCAAGTGCTACAAGCCAAACGACCTGCCGGCGCTGGCCTCCTACGCCTACAACGACTACTACCAGCGCAACGCCGCCTCCGGCGCCACCTGCAGCTTCAGCGGCACCGCCACCACCACCCCCACAGACCCCAGTAAGCACCTTGCTCTTGGCTTCTCCACATTATCTTCTCCTCTTCTGGGGTTCTGATTCTTCCGTGTGGTTCCTCGTTCCAGGCTCGGGGCAGTGCGTCTTCGCGGGAAGGTGAGCCTATGGGTTTTTCTTGGGCAGTCTCAGTTTCAGTAAAGCATCGCTGCATTTTCCGACGAGGTTCAGAACTGACATGTGTAAACGTTTTTCTCTTGGCGCGGTGGCGTGCAGCTCCATGGCGGGAGGGTCCAACTCGAGCACGCCGGGGGCGAGCGCCCCTTCCAGCTTCGTCCCGCCGTCGTCGACGTTCACGCCGGGTTTCACGCCGGGCTTCGGTAGCCCCGCCGGCTCCTTCAACCCTCTGCAGGACGCCGCGGACAGCCTCATGGCCGGCGCGCGCCCTGCGCTCTGCGTGCTGGTGCTGCTTCTGCCGCCGCTCTTCTTCTTCTGATCAAACGCCTCCGGTCGATTGTACATTGTACTGCATGGCATTCGTTGTTGCATTTTACTACTCCCTCTAGCCTATATACAGGTTCATCCAAATTTTGATAAATAAAAGTCAATTAATATAGATCGAAGGAAGTACTAGAGAAGCTACATGACAGGGAGGAGCACTAGAGTATCACCATCGTCTTTGCATCTTTATTTGTTTTTACTTCAGAAGCAACCCATTTGTGGGTGTATATGTCAGATCCTATCTTCTACTAGTATAAACCATATATGTAAATCATTTCTGGAGATCACGCCTTCTGGTTTAAAATTCGTGGACGCAAGAAGTACATGTATTTCACACAATACACAGGAGATGCATGTATGTATTGTTGGATTTATATAGGTTGTGAGCCCTATAGGCTAACAAATCATAAAATTTTAAAGTCTAAGTACCTTGCGAGCTGATAAAGTTTAGTCCTACATTAATACTCCTTTCGTTTTAAAATATAAGATGTTTTAGCTTTGTGAAGCAATTGTATCTAGATCATTTTTAGTATATAGGTTCACTGAGAGTTGGGATGAATCTACACTCTAAAAGAAGTCTAGATTCACTTTCTTTACAAATCTAAAATATCTTATATTTTAAAACGGAGGGAGTAGTTGAGAGAGAGTCGCAGGAGCTTACAAGGGACTCCCACCATGAGTCTTAAGATAAGGAGTTCATGCTCACTTCTCCGCCACTCTCGCACGCGCGTCGCGCTGCGTCACATGAATCAAGTTAGAAACTTGTTTTGTGAAAGTCTGAATTTTAGACGGTGCACCAATTGTTTGGATACACGTTAACACGCATGTGCATGTTCGATGCTCGTCTTCCATCGCGTGACGGTTCAGTTGGCTCACCTCCCATGCTATACAGAGAAGAGATAAAACAGATTTGAAACTAACTAGCTCTTACTTGCTTTATATCTCTCTCGTCCAGGTTCCTCTTTATTGTGTTGCTCTCTAAGATCCCCAATCCTAGCGATTGCGCACACGTCTGTTCGGGAGAGTGGACTTCTGAAGCCGCTTACGTTGAGATCCAACAACGATAGACGGGTGTTAAGGTTTTTGAAAAGTGTCTTGACGTGACTGCTCGCCTACGTTCGTTTGCATCAACGCCAACCGTAGTACACATTCTTCCTCTACGGATCCGGCGACCTCATGAACACCACGGACGATATTAACAAGGGACATGGTGCTTCTACCGCGGTGGTGACATTTCCGGTCAACACATATGTGTTCTTCGTCTCTCTATTTACAATAGTATTTGATCAATATGTAGATATGCTAGATGTATTTGCTCTAATGTATGTGATTATGTCTACTAGTGCATATATGATGCTGATTTTGATAATTAATCTTACTGGAAAGTTGCTTAATAACCCTACATTTATTGTACGCAACATCTTAGGATCTTACTAAAAGAACCCCCAAAATTTGTTGTTCAGGCCATGTTGTTGAAGCTTCCAGTAAATTCTGTTAGCGGTACTGAAAGAGCATGTGTGTGTTTTTGTAATTAATGATAATTTTTATAGACTAATGTTTATATTGAGTTATATTTGAAGGTTTTGTCCATAGGTAATGACGCGGTGTGAATAGGAAGCAAACAACGTATAAATTCGCAAAAACCAAGCGTATAAACTCACACCGAAACAGACCAAAAACTGGCCGAAGCCATGATGAAAATTGAGAAAAACAAAACAAAACATGCAACTAGCAGTCACGAAAAAGATATCACACGACTACACATACAAATACAGGCCGTTCCAACTGCTCAGTGGTGTCCCTTGCAGCGCCACTCCGCACGCGCCCTGACGATCTCGGCCTTGTCGTCCTGCTGCCGGATCAAATGCGTGCTCCGCAGGGTCGACGGCTGCATCCTGCCGGTGGAAGACATGGTGGTGAGGGACTCGAGGAGCTGCGACTGGCGGCACTCGCGGCGGTAGTCGAGCGTGATGCTCGTCAGGTGGTACTCGACCAGCACCTTCAGCGGCACGCTCTGCGCAGGCACGGAACGCGCAAATTCAGATGTCTTCCACGGCAAAGTTTCAGAAATTATACGGTACTAGCTGTTAGAAGCAAGGTACCTCCAGAATCCACCCGATGTACTTGACATTGTTCACGTGCTGGTTGACGTCCATGTCGCTCCATCTCGGCTGGGGAATTAGCAAGACAATAGTTCTGGAATAAACTTCACGTTATTTTTGGAAGAACATACGAGTCTTGTTAATTTGTTCTTACTGCCAGTCCTGATCGTACGCTCTCCGCGGTGGCGTCGGTGAGCTTTTCGATACGGCGGTCGGTGTTGGCGTCGCCGGCGATGATGTTCCTGTCCAGGTAGAAGGGCAGCACCTCCTCCCTGACCTCTTCAGGGATCTTGGACAGCCTTCTCGTCTCTCTGTTCATCATCACCCAGCTACTGCACCCATAAATAACCGAAGGGCGTCAGTCGATCAAGCATTGTTTTGTTGAATGAATCTGGCTGTACATGCATCTCAAAAACTGACAAAGCCAGAAAGGAAGTGAATTTACCTTGTAGCTCTTGCAATCATTTTCTTGGTTCTGCGGTCTCGGATGATCCAATCTCGACGCATGCCGTTCTTCCCCGACGATGCCACCCAGGTGTCGATCTCGACCACGTCACCCCTGTGGCCAGAGATTGTGATTTGTATATTTAATTGATTTTATTATTACTGGTGTTCAGTGTATGATCTAGAGGAGTTAAGGTGCTAGTACCACTGGCTGTACTTGTCGACCTGGATGTTGATTCTTGTCACGACCCAGATGAGCTTCCTGAGGCTCATCTGCCGTGTTGCCCCAAATCCATCCCCAGCCAGCCCAGAGCTCATTACATGGTTCAGCGCCGTCTCCTGCATTAGTTTAAGGGTCAATCTTCAGACAGTCACACATATTAAAACAATGTTTACAAAGACAGTACTACTGTACATACAGTACACATACCTGCAAGAGGTTCATAAGAGTCTCCATGGTGGCAGTCCGGTCAGGCCCGATCTCGTAGGATCGGATCACAAACCTCTGCCTGTACACTAGCCTTCCTTCCACGAACTTGCCCAGCCTGAAGGCGTCGTCGCTGTCCACGGTAACCGGTTGCGCCGCCGAACTGCGGACATCCGCCGCCTTCCCGTTGATTTTGACGGCTCCATTAACTGCATTAGCACATCTGAGGTTCCTGCCACGACAGCCTCCGCCATTGTCGCAGCTCTTTACAGACAATATGCTGGACTTTGTCTTCTCAGGGTTGCCAAAAAAGCACCGATGGTGTGTGATTCGATCCACGGATTGTGATGCCGGCGTGGCCATTGCTGCTATTGATGTGTAGCCATTTTGTGTCCTAAGTGGCTATATATGAAAATGCAATGGTGTGCTTTGAGTTTGAATAGCTTGGGAGAGATCAACAGGAAAGAAAGAAAAACTTCATCAGGATCAAGTTTATGCAGTCACGTGTTGTAATGACTAAACCTAATCTAGCTTATAGTAGCACATTACTGGTCCCAGATAAGGAGGAGCTGCGAAAATTGGTGACCAAAGACGGCACGTAGCTCAACTGCCCTGCCAACTGTTACACCTAAGAACATTTAGAAACTGCTACACCTGAGAGGACTATTCTACCAGTTAGATACTTGGAACCACCAAATCTTGTTGATAATGTAAGCAACTTTCCATGATCTTAATCCAGAAATATGACAAATAAAGCATGATAGTCAACACAGTCATGATAAACTATGGATGTGATTTTGTAAACATGATAGCAACAAAATGTCCAATTAATCTGCAAAACCAGTAAATGAAGCCAAATCCATATCTAAAGTGATAGAAAGACGTAAGGTGCAGAGGAATAGCCGTTCATGTAGGCAATGTTGTCACTAGTAGCCATGTCGACGAAGAAGCCATCAACATCAGGAAAGTAGTCCTCTGATGCGGTGTCGGAGAAGATGCCAGTAGTCGCGGAAGAGCACTCCCTAAAACCTGATCGTCCTTCTCTCTCTCATACAGGATCACAAGATACAGGGTTCCGAAGGCTTATTATCACGTCTCGCCGTGCACACCGGGAGGTGGAAAGGGAAAGACATGTCCTCTGTCTCATGTGTGTCTAACTTCTTTGTAGACTTGGCAGGCGAACCGAATGGTCCAAGAGAAGCAGACAACCGTGCCAATTCATCTTCCACTCATTTTGTTAGAAAATATATTTTTCAATGAAAATTTTGACCGATTTTGTCTATTAAAAATTGAAAATCCTCTTTCCTGGCCTTCCCAAAATGGAGTGGCAGGCCTAAATATGTGACAAGCATTTTTGAAATCTGACAATCTACCAGGCCACTCAAATCCCCAATCACCAATGTATCACAGTATAAAGGAGAAATTGAGCCAAAAACATCCAAACATTACCTTACGGCAGTACATTCTTCCGGCGAAGCCTTAAGGAAGATGATCGTGTCGTCTACATATACGGATATCGTTGGGGTACATGTGGTTCAGGTTTTCACCTGTTTTTCTTAAACAAACTGAGCCGTGCAGGTCTCTCGACCACTTTCTTTCTGATCAATGGATTTAGCAACATTCCAAAAAAAATCAGTTATAGAGATCATGCATTTTGTTCTAAGATTTGTGGATGCAAGAAACAGAAACATGCATGTCACACTCTATACAGGAGATTCATGTATGTACTACACGCAACATTTTAGGATCTTGCAAAAAAGAATCATTGAAACGCGAATTTGAGCCTTCAGACTTCTCTGTCTGCTCTCACGACCGCCGCCGTTCTGGATGCCGCCTTCTCCATCCGGAACCTCCGGAAGTCGGCGACGAGGCCCACGTCCACGTCCCGTTTCATCCTCTCGGCAAGCGTCGACAGAACCTGCACGCTCCAACCTTTCAGAGACTCTCGGGAATAGCTAGCAGAGATTTTTATTTTTGGCACAGGGCGAGGGAGGTCGATAGCTTACCGACTCGGCGACGCCTCGAAGGACGCCCTCAGGCACGATCCGCAGGGGCGGCGGGAGGGCGACGGTGATGGAGATCTCGAGGTGGCCCCTCAGCCGGGCGCCGCGGCGCCGGCCCCTGTCCGCGTACAGCGACCCCCGCACGCCGAGGTCGAAGCTCGCCGGCGTGTAGCCGCTCTCCAGCCCCCTCAGCTCCCACTCCGTCTGCATCCACACGAAAACGATAGGTGTGCTAGTGATGAATTCGAACTGCTAGCGTGAGCGGGGTGTTGTTATACGCACGATCCGGAGGTCCAGCCCGCCGCCGCCGCGGTTGCGCAGCTGCATCACGACGACGGGGCGCACGGTGATGAGGAGGAACTCCAGCGGCAGCATCTGGATCCTCCACTCTTCCTGCAACCACACAGAACCGATCCATGCCCGTCAGTAGCCCCACAGCAACACCAGAATTTCTTCAGCATAGGTGCGTCAATTTAATTTACATCGCTCAGCCGCTGGCTCCTGCTCTCGTCGGGGAACATGGCGCGGAACACGCGGGGGCGGTCCTGGAGGTACTCGTCGAACGACACCTGCAATTGAAAAAAACACACGCATGATTCGACTCGAGCCGGAATTTCAACCGAATCAGCCTGTCCCAAGTTTCCCAATTCCCCAATGCGGAATTGCGGAGATCGATGCCGGTGTTTACCCCGGGGGGCTCGTAGAGGGGCATGTCGGTGTCGATGCTGGAGGAGTACGTGACGGCGTCCGGAGAGGCCGACGACGGGGCCCCGGCCCCGGCCGCCCGGGAAGTGGTTGTGGCGGCGTGCCGGGGCGCCCACGACTGTGGCGGAGCGCCGGCGCTAGAGACTCTTTTGGCGCAGACCAGCCTCGTACGGTTCGCGCGTGATGCGGCAGCCAACGGCCATGGCAGGTGGTTGCTTCGGGCTGTGCTCGAGGCAGCGGCGGTGGCTGTCGCCATGGCCGGTCGCAGTGCTCTGCCCATGGCTAGGGGCTGTGCTGGCGCGCCGCAACCGAGACCACTCCTTTGGCTTCCCTCATGTGGCGGGTCGGGAGTGGGGACAAGCCGGGACGTGCTATATGCCGCTCGCTGCGTGCGGGGCCTCCTATGCATCGCTTGAAGCAAGCCGCCCACGCGCGAGATCCCAGTCCTGGCGGCCCAGAAATCCAGAGAAAAGCACATTTGGGGTGTATCCGTTTCAGGCGCAGCCACCCAACGAACTAGCCCACGCACGCAGTACACGACATGTTTTTTTCTTTTTCTGATTCCTTTTTTTTCTTATTTTTTTCTTTTGAGAGGGATACCCTTTTTTCGTTTTCTTTTTTAATTTCAATCCTATTTCAAAAGATATTGGTATTAAAAAAATACATATTCAATAACGTTTCACGTTCAACAAGGTTCTGATTCAAAAACAGTTGAGGTTCAAATAAGGTTGAACAATTATGTTGACTAATTCCAAAGTTCAAATTTTGAGTTTTTAGGTTAGAAATAGCATTCCTATATTTTAAGAAATATTACTTGGGCTTAAAGAATTTTTAGAGTGTTTTACTTATTAAAAGGATTTCTTTAAGTCAAATAATCAACTTTGAATTTTTTTTCACATAAAAATAATTTTAATAATTTAAAAAAAATAAGATTTCGAATCCTTGTATTTTTTCCTACTTGGAACTATTTTTATTTTATTTTTATGAAATGTTTTAGGGGTATTTTTGTTAATTGGCAATTTTCAATATTTGTGAAATTACCAAAATGCCCCTAGTTCCACTAGTCAGAATGAAAGGCTCAAAACCAATAGAACTGACCCCCCTTCTCTCTACTCACTTCGCTCGCTCTCGGGCTAGAACTGGCGACTATGTGTCGCGTCGCCGACCGATTCCAAACATTCTCGAGACGTCTCTTTCGTCGCCATAATCCTCCAAAGCTCCCCTTGCTCCGCTCGACCTTCCTACCCTAGGGATTTGGCTCTCTTTCCTTCCTCGGCCATGTGCAACCCTACTCTAAAACTAGGGTTTAGGTGATGATGATGATATCGTGTCTTGCTCTACTTCGATGCTTCCTCGCCGTCAAGTTGTTGTTTGAGCGCGTCACAAACGTCTCCCCCTCAATGGCGTGGCAGACGCAGATCGACGCGTCCCCTCCAGGATGCTCTCTATGTCGTTGTCGTCGTGGTATCCTTCTCCCTCTATTCCGGCCGTCGATGTGCCCGGCTCCTGTTTGACCAAGGTTCGTACCTCACTACTCTCTTATCTCTCTCTAGATTCATTTCTACTGTCGGATCTACTCCAGTTCGATTTCCACCTCTGTTATTCTAGGGTTCTTCATGTTCTTGTTAAACTAGTGGGTTTAGTGTAAATCTGGGTGTTCTAGATGTTGTCCTAGGGTGTTAGTATAGTGTAGTTGGCCTTGGTGATCAGAATCATTGATAAACATCAATTTTTGCACATTTTCACAAGCTTTTTGTGGTCTTTTAGGCTGTCTTTCTATGTTCTTTGCTATAGACTCTAATTTGTAAGGGAAGAACATATTACATTCTTAGTTATGTCTGTTTGCAGAATAGTCAAAAAAGGCACTATAAATCTATATTCGCCAACTAAGCATAAGAGGAGGGACATGTATAAGAAAGAAAGAAGAAAGGAATGTCAGCAAGAAAAGGACCTTCTTGCGTCATCGACCAAAAAGGAGGGTTTGCTTGCGAATCAACGTGTGCAGATAGCGTGACCCTATCTCCCTTTCGAAGGGATGGATTTGAACAAAGAAAGGGCAGAGAGGACGAGGAGCATGAGCATCGGAGAGGAAGGACAAAATGAGATGGAGGCAAGATGACTTGAGATCCAGATCACACGAAGCTTCGAGAAGAACCTAGATCCCAGAGGAGAACTCGCATCCATCATCGACGACTTAAGAGACGAACTTTGCAAGAACAGATACTAAAATATGTTCCTTTTCCCATGTAATTCTCTTCCTCTTTCTTAGTTTTTGCGAGAGAATTGCTAGTTTATTAGTTGATTCTTGGATTGTTGGAGTTGATGTTTTCATTGGTAATCGACTCACTTGTCCATGTAATAACTCTATACTTTGATTTTGCTCTGTTTTGTTCTATGAAGAGTGAAAGGTTCTACTTTATCCCTTGTCTATTTGTTGTTCTTGTTCTTGGATAAGGTTGAGGGTCGTTTGAGTAGTCCTCATATTTACTAGTTTTGTTGGGAGTGACTTCACCTTGAGCTTTGTGATCTAGCTGTAAGAAAATTGCAAGACTAGTACTCTCAAGTCCATGTGGAAAGAACGATATCGAACCTATATTGAACAACTTCATCAATTATGTAATGTCTAATTCTTAATTCTAGTGTCAAATTTTAATTCTGTTAGATTTAATATGTTAACTGCTAATGTTATCCTAGGATCTCTGGATGTTAATACTACTCCCATTGCTACTATCGACAGATGAATTCATAACTCAATTCTATGTAATAATATATGTTTATTGGTTTAGGGTTTATTTATCTTAGATATGTATTCCTTTTGGCCAGTTTACAATGTAAAGCTGAAGTATAGCCTGATATTGCATTTCTTGTTTATCTTTCTCTCCATATTTGACAGTGAAGTGATTTACTACGTAATGTGTTATTGGTTCCTGAACATTGATTTCAATTTAGTGTAATTATTGTGTTGCTTAAGTATATAAGGTAGATTCTTTCACTTATCTGTGCAGTAATGTTGGGATGAATCATGAGTATTCTCATTACTACTTATCTTCTCTTCCTTAGGAAAATTCTCAAATGGTGCCTGAGGAAGTGGGGTAGGTGATAACAATATAGTTATAAGTTTATAAATGGTTCAGATAATTATCTAATTACTTAATGTGTTCCTAGTGCTCCTAGTTAATGAGTTTGGCATAGTTGTGTTGTTCTTCCCAATGGAAGATGCACAACTAGCTAGTTCATGGCTAGTGCTAGTGTTGATAGCACTACAGTCTCCATCTCTTCTAAATTTAAGGATTTTTAGGGTTAAACATTTGTAGATTCATAAGTGTGCTTGATGAAGATTTATACGCCCAATTTGCATCACCATTCTATGTTATAATTTACCTCTATTCATTGATATTTGTCTTATTATGAGGTATTACTTATGGCTTTTCATCTGTTTATGCATGTTGGATGATTCCTTGAGGATGGACTGCCAGAGTCTGGATTCTGATGGAAAAGAAGGCGTTTCGGTGCAATTTCGCGAAGATTAGAAAAATATGGAAACATATTATTTTACCAGAAGACGAAGGAAGCCAGAAGGAGGGACGAAGTGAGGCCTCAGGGGGCCCACAGACCCCCTAGGCGCGGGGGCCCGCGCCTAAGGCAGGTGTGGCCCACCTGTCCGGCCTCCGACTCCGCCCCTTCGCCTATATCTTCCCTTCGAAACCCTAAGGCTCGGGGAGCGACCACAGATAGATTTCCGCCGCCTCTAGGGGGCGGAAAACACCGAGAGAGAAAGATCTCTTCGGCAGACAGATTTCTGCCGGGGAAATTCCTTCCCGGTGAGGGGAGACCGTCGCCATCAACACCTTCATCAAGCTAGGATTCATCGGGATCATCATCATCATCCACACCATCATCTCCACCATCACCATCACCACCACTCCGTCCTGCTGTAACAATTGTGTTGGATATTGCTTTAGTTCTTAGGGGAAACTTTCCCGGTGTTGATTACTATTGTAGTTGATGCTTGTGAGTGGAACCATTGGATTATTGTTTATGTTTAGATTGTTATCCATTACCATATCATCTTTGATCTTGATCCATATGATGTCTTGTGAGTAGTTCGTTTAGTTCTTGAGGACATGGGAGAAGTCATGTTGTTAGTAGTGAATCTGTGATGAATCATTATTCAATGGTTTGTATTTAAGTTGTGGTGCTATTATTCTAGTGGTGTCATGTGAACATAGACTACATGACACTTCACCATTTATGGGCCTAGGGGAATGCATTGTGTATTTGGCTACTAATTGTGGGGTTGCCGAAGTGACAGAAACCTGAACCCCCGTTAGGTCACCTTTGCACAAGGGAGCATAGGATCTCAGAGTTTAAGGTTGTGGTTAGATTTATATCTTAATTACTTTCCTGTAGTTACGGATGTTTGCAGGGGGTTTAATCACAAGTATGTATTAGTCCTAGAAAGGGCAGTATGTTAGCACAGGTTCACCCACACAACACTTACAAACACCATAGAAGAGTACTCAACTATTTGAAGCGAAAGCACTTGACAGAATTCCCATGTGTCCTCGAGAACGTTTGGTCCTTATAAGTATTTCCACCGGCTTGTCCTTTGCTAAGAAAGGATTGGGCCACTTGCTTCGTTTGTTCGTTACTTCTGTTACTTGCTTCTTGTTTTGTTGCCTTGATAGAAAACCACTAAAAAACCGTTTGCTAAGTATTCACAGAGATTTCCTGCTCCATACCAATGTTCAGCACCTTCTGCTCCTCGTTGGGATCGACACTCCTATTTATCGAATGTACTACGATACACCCCCTATACTTGTGGGTCATCAAGACTATTTTTTGGCGCAGTTGTCAGGGAGTGAAGCGCTATTTAAGAGTGGAACTGGTAAGGGAAACTTCCACTGTGAGTATTGCTCTTGTTACTGCTTGTTACTTTGTTTACAATATGGATAACCCACTTGGTTTTCTGTTTGGGAAAACTGAAGGTTTCGCAGCATAGTAAATCAAAATTTTCTACGGTTGCGAACGGGGAAAGCCAAGATCTAATCTAGGAGATGCAAACAACGAGGGGGAATAGATGAGATCTTCATACCCTTGAAGATTCAAGACAGTAACGTTCGACGGAACGTGGGTGATGTAGTCGTACTCGCTTCTCCTCCTCGCGTTCCGATCCGATCTAACACCGCAAGTGGCGATGCCTCCGAGAGATGCACACGTGCGGCACCTCGACGTCTCCTCCTTCCTCGGTCCAGAAAGTGGGGTGGAGAGATGGATTGGATCTACAACACGACGGCGCGGTGCAAGCGGTGGAGAGTTTCTGCAGCAGGGCTTCGCCTACACGCAGTCGGGAGGGAGAGAGAGAGGAGGGGCAGTAGGGCGGCTAGGGTTGAGGAGGAGGTGTGTGGACGGGTGCGCCCCCAGCCCTCTTTATATAGAGGGGTGGGAGGCCAGCCCTATCCCCTCCCCCAAGCCCTAGGCCGGCGGCCAAGGAGGGAGGAGTGGGGGGCAAGTTTCCCCCCTTCTAGAAGCTCCCCTAGGGTTTTGCCCTAGGCTTGGCCGGCTGGGCCCTATGGGGCTTGTGCCCCTGGCCCAATGCGGCCAGGACACTTCCTCATAGGCCCATTCCCCCTCCCGGTAGGTGGGGCCACGTTGGTCCCCCTCCGGAAGGTTCTAGAAGCTTCCGGTACAATACCGATTAACCCGAAACAATTCCGAACTCCAAAAACTGCATTGCCTTATATGAATATTATTCTCCGGACCATTCCGGAACCTCTCGTGACGTCCTGGATCTCATCCAAGACTCCAAAAAAAACTCATAAACCAATTATCCAATCTATCCTAGCGTCGAGACATGTTAAGTGTGTGACCCTTCAGGTTCGAGAATATGCAGACATGATCTTATATCAATAATCAACAGCGGGGTATGGAAACCCATATTGACTCCCACACATTCATCGATGATCATATCGTATGAACCACGATGCCAGGTTTCAATCAATCCCATATATATATTCCCTTCGTCGCGCGATATTTTACTTGCCCGAGATTTGATCGTCGGTACCGTCATACCTAGTTCAATCGCGTTCACAGCAAGTACTTTACTCGTTCCGTAATCTGATATCACTTTGTGATTAACTCCTTAACCACATGCTTGCAAGCGGTGTTGATATCGATTACCGAGTGGGCCCGAAGTATATCTCTCCGACTTGGGAGGGACAAATCCCATCTCGATACATACAACCCAACAGGTACTTTCCGATCACCTGAGAGACACCTTTATGATCACCCTCTCATAGGATGATGTTTGATGACCTCAAAGCTTTCTTCCGATACCAGGGAGTTGCATTATCTCATGGTCTAAGGAATACAATATTTGACATAAGAAAAGCTTCGCAAAGATGAACACGATGACACGATCTAATTGCTCCGCTTAGTTTGGATCTGTCCATCATATCATTCTCCCAATGATATGATCTCATTATTAATCGACAACTCATGTCTATGGTTAGGAAACCTTAACCATCATTAATCAATGAGCTAGCCCATAGAGGCATACTAGGGACACGGTGTTGTTCACAAACCACACAATTATTAAAGTTTCCGCATACAATTCTAGCATGGAATATAAACTTTATCATGAACAAGAATTATAATAATAACATCTTTATTATTGCCTCTAGGGCATAATTCCAACAGTCTCCCACTTGCACTAGAGTCAATAATCTAGTTTACATCTGGCAACAATCTAACACCCATGGCACTAAGGTGCTGATCATGTTTTGCACGTGGAAGAGGTTTAGTCAATGGATCTACGACATTCAGATCTGTATGTACTTTGCTAATCTTCAAATCTCCATCTGCTATATAATCTCGGATTATATGAAACTTGCGGTTGATATGCTTTGTCTTTGGATGATATCTTGGTTCCTTAGCGAGTGCTATGGCGCCAGTGTTGTCACACAATATCTCCAGTGGGTCCAATGCACTTGGAACCACACCAAGCTCAGTGATGAAGTTCCTGATCCAAACTCCTTCACTTGACACTTCTGCAGCAGCCATGTATTCCGCTTCTACTGTAGATCCCGCGATCACGCTTTGCTTGCAGCTTCTCCAATTTCAGCTCCTCCATTCAAAATATAAACGTATCATGTCTGAGATTTAGAATCATCCTTGTCGGTGTCGAAACTAGCGTCGACGTAACCTTTTACGACGAGCTGTTCATCACCTCCATAGACTAAGAACATTTCTTTAGTCCTATTTAGGTACTTTAGGATGTTCTTCACGGCTGTCCAGTGTTCCACTCCTGGATCACTTTGGTACCTGCTCGTCAAACTAAGAGCATTGGACACATCCGGTCTAGTACACAGCATGGCATACATGATAGAACCTATGGCCGAGGCATAAGGCACTCTACTCATAGCTTCTCTATCATTTACCATAGTTGGACACTGATCCTTGCTCAATATCTTACCTGACAACATAGGCACTGAACCTTTCTTTGCCTTATCCATTCTGAACCTTTTCAGAACTTTGTCTAGGTATGTACTCTGGCTTAAAGCTATCAGGCGTCTTTGTCTATCTCTATAGATTTTGATGCCCAATATATAAGCAGCTTCCCCTAGGTCTTTCATTGAAAAACAGTTGTTCAAATAACTCTTCACATCGTTAAGCATGTTAATGTCATTTCCAATAATCAATATGTCATCCACATATAGTACCAGAAATGTCACTGAGCTGCCACTCACTTTCTTGTAGATACAAGCTTCGTAGCAATTTGGAACAAATCAAAAGCTCTTGATCACTTGATCAAAATGAAGGTTCCAACTCCGAGATGCTTGCTTCAGTCCATAAATGGAACGCTGAAGTTTGCACACTTTATCAGCATCCTTAGGATCGACAAAACCTTCGGGTTGCATCATATACAACTCTTCATCAATGTTGCCATTGAGGAACGCAGTCTTAACATCCATCTGCCATATTTCATAATCATGAAACGCAGCAATTGCTAATAAAATCTGAATGGACTTAAACATCGCTACGGGAGAGAAAGTCTCATCGTAGTTAACACCTTGAACTTGTCGAAAACCTTTCACGACAAGTCGTGCTTTATAGACGTTAACATTACCATCCGCGTCCGTTTTCCTCTTGAAGATCCATTTGCACTCAACGGCCTTTCGGTCGCTAGGAGGGTCCACCAAAGTCCATACTTGGTTTTCGCTCATGGATCCCAATTCGGATTTCATGGCCTCTAGCCATTTCTCAGAGTCTGGGCTCATCATCGCTTCCTCATAGTTCGCAGGTTCACTGTCATCTACTAACAAGACAATTAAGACAGGGTTTCCATACCACTCAGGAGGGGCACGCGACCTTGTCGACCCTGACGCTCAAGAGGCAAGATCGTCCGAAGCTTCATGATCCTTATCATTAGCTTCCTCTATTGTTGGTGCAGGCGGCACTGGAACAATTTCAGGTGCTGCGCTACTCTCCAATTCAAGAGAAGGTTCAACAACCTCGTCTAGCTCTACTTTCCTCCCACTCACTTCTTTCGAGAGAAACTCCTTCTCAAGAAAAGATCCATTCTTTGCGACAAACACTTTGCCTTCGGTTCTGTGATAGAAGGTATACCCAATAGTTTCCTTAGGGTATCCTATGAAGATGCATTTCTCCGCTTTCGGTTCGAGCTTGTCCGGCATCAACTTCTTGACGTAAGCTTCACATCCCCAAACTTTAAGAAACGACAACTTAGGTTTAGCACCAAACCACAGTTCATACGGTGTCGTCTCAACGGATTTAGATGGTGCCCTATTTAAAGTGAATGCAGTGGTTTCTAATGCATAACCCCAAAATGATAACGGCAAATCAGTAAGAGACATCATTGATCGGACCATATCTAATAGAGTTCGATTCCGGTGTTCAGACACACCATTGCGCTATGGTGTTCCGGGTGGCGTGAGTTGCGAAACGATTCCGCTTGCTTTAAGATGCGTGAGAAAATCATAACTCAAATATTCACCTCCACGATCGAATCATAGAAACTTAATTTTTCTGTTACGATGGTTCTCCACTTCATTCTGAAATTCCTTGAACTTTTCAAATGTTTCAGATTTATGTTTCATCAAATAGATATACCCATATCTACTTAAGTCATCGGTAAAAGTGAGAAAATAGCGATATCCACCGCGCGTCGAAACACTCATCGGTCCACATACATCGGTATGTATGATTTCCAATAAGTCCGTTGCTCGCTCCATCATTCCGGAGAACGGGGTTTTGATCATCTTGCCCATGAGGCATGGTTCGCATGTGTCAAATGATTCAAAATCAAGAGACTCCAAAAGTCCATCAGAATGGAGTTTCTTCATGCGCTTTACACCAATATGACCTAGACGGCAATGCCACAAATAAGTAGTATTATCACTATCTACCTTGCATCTCTTAGCCTCAATGTTATGGATGTGTGGTTCATCCCTTTCGAGATTCAGAAGAAATAAACCATTCACAGCAGGTGCATGACCATAAATGATGTTACTCATATAAATAGAACAACCATTATTCTCAGATTTAAATGAATAACCGTCTTGCAATAAACATGATCCAGATATGATGTTCATGCTCAACGCATGCACATAATAACACTTATTGAGGTTTAAAACTAATCCCGAAGGTAAAACTAAGGAGAGCGTGCCGACGGCCGTCACATCAACTCTTGATCCGTTGCCAACGCGCATCGTCACCTCATCCCTCGCAAGTCGCTATTCTCAGCTCCTGTTTCGAGTTACAAATATTAGCAACTGAACAAGTATCAAATACCCAGGCACTACAATGAGGGCTAGTAAGGAAAACATCAATAACATGTATATCAAATATACCTTTGATGGTGCCAGCCTTCTTGTCCGCTAAGTACTTGACAGCTATGCCCAAAGGACCCTTGTCCTTGCAATAGAAGCACTCAGTGTTTGGCTTAGGTCCAGACTTGAGATTCTTCTCAGCAGGGGCAACGCGCTTGCCGCTGCCTTTCTTGAAGGGCTTCTTTGCACCCTTACCTTTCTTAAAGATCGGGGGCTTGTTGACCATCAACACATGATTATCCTTTTTGATGTTCACCTCCGCAGCTTTCAGCTTAGCGCTCGGTGATCGTATCAGTGGAACCAATCTGATTATGAGTCACTACAAAACTTTTGTAGCTGGGAGGGAGTGATTGCAGAACCCTGTCAATCTTGAGCTCCTCTGGAATCTTGCAATCCAGTTGCTCAAGGCGTTGAGTGTAGCCTGACATCTTTATGGCGTGCTCACTGACGGAACTCCCTTCCTCCATCTTGCAGTTAAAGAATTTCTCAGAGATCTCATATCTCTCAGAAGGGGCCTGAGTCTGAAACATAGTTTTCAGTTCCTCAAGAATCTCAAAGGGCCCGGGGTAATCTTCAAAATGATTTTGAAGGTCTGATTCCATGGCAAACAACATGGTGCTCTTAATCACACCATAATCATCTTTGCGCGACTGATAAACAACTTTCTCATCAGCCGACGCATCTACAGCAGAGGTGTCACCTAGCGCATCCTCTAGGACATAGTCCTTTTGTCTGCCAGCGAGAATGATTCTCAGATTGTGGAACCAGTTGGTGAAGTTAGACCCATTGTTTCTAAGCTTTTCTTTCTCAGCAAAAACGTTGAAGTTGAAGTTGGACTTAGCCATTTGATCTACAATTTTTGCAAGTACAAATTAGACTATGTTCATGATAACTAGTTCAACTTAATCAAATTACTAGATGAACTCCCACTAAATTCAACATCCCTCAAGTTGTTTAGTGAACATGATCCAAATTCACCACACCTAATCCGATCTTCACGAGAAGAGATGTGGTTTCAATGGTGGACAACGAAGTGTCGATCATATCATTCATATGACTCATGCTTAACCTTTCGGTTCATGTGTTCCGAGGCCATGTCTGTACATGCTAGGCTCATCAAGTCAAACCCAAGTATTTCCGCGTGTGCAAAACTGGCTTGCACCAGTTGTATGTGAACATAGATCTTATAGCACCCAATCATCATGTGATGCTTGAACACGACGAACTTTCACAACGGTGCATACATGGGGAGAACACAGTTTTATCTTGATCTTTAAGTGAGGAATCATCTTATAATGCTACCGTCGCGATCTAAGCATAATAAGATACACAAAAGGATAAACATCACATGCATATAAATTAATGTGACATGGTATAGCCAATCCTCGTGCAATGATCTCCATCTTGTGCGTGCCGGCATGATCTCCATCACTCCACCATGATTGACTCCACCACGAATAGAAACTACAACTATTGCTAACTACTTAGCGATAAAGTAAAGCTATTACATGGCGTATAAGAAGTTGACACACAGGTCATACACAATTATAAAGACAATCATATGGCTCCTGCCGGTTGTGTACTCATCGACATGAAAGTCGTGAAACATTACAAAACATGATCATCGCATACAACATACACATCACATCTTGGGCCATACCATATCACAAAAAACACTCCCTGCAAAAACAAGTTAGACGCCTCTACTTTGTTGTTGCATGTTTTACGTGGCTTATGGGAGTAGCAAGCTAAGAACGATTCTTACCTACGGAAAGCCACAACGGTGATATTATGGTTGCCAAACTCCGGTGTAAATCCCATGACAACTATAGTGAGAGAAACTGACATCCACCAGCCGCATGTGTGGAACAAGCCACACGTCAAGTGCGGAGCCGGCCTCGCGAACGATGTCGCGTAAGGTTGGCCTGGACCGCTTCGATCTCACTATCCCGCGTCATAAGAAGTACACAAACAAGAGGCTTGCAACAGAAAACATCAACGCCCGCAACAACCATGTTGTGTTCTACTCGTGAAACACATCTACGCATAGATCTAGCTCTGATAACACTGAAGGGTTTCGCAGCATAGTAAATCAAAATTTTCTACGGATGCGAACGGGGAAAACCAAGATCTAATCTAGGAGATGCAAACAATGAGGGGGAATAGATGATATCTTCATACCCTTGAAGATTCAAGACAACGCTCGCTCACGTAACGTGGGTGATGTAGTCGTACTCGCTTCTCCTCCTCGCGATCCGATCCGATCTAACACCGCAAGTGGTGATGCCTCCGAGATATGCACACATGCGGCACCTCGACGTCTGCTCCTTCCTAGGTCCAGAAAGTGGGGTGGAGAGATGGATTGGATCTACAACGCGACGGTGCGGTGCAAGCGGTGGAGAGTTTTTGCAGCAGGGCTTCGCCTACACGCAGTCGGGAGGGAGAGAGAGAGGAGGGGCAGCAGGGCGGCTAGGGTTGAGGAGGAGGTGTGTGGAGGGGTTCACCCTCAGCCCTCTTTATATAGAGGGGTGGGCGGCCAGCCCTAGCCCCTCCCCCAAGCCCTAGGCCGGCGGCCAAGGAGGGAGGAGTGGGGGGCAAGTTCCCCCCCTTCTAGAAGCTCCCCTAGGGTTTTGCCCTAGGCTTGGCTGGTTGGGCCCTATGGGGCTTGTGCCCCTGGCCCAATGCGGCCAGGACACTCCCTCATAGGACCATGCCCCCTCCCGGAAGGTGGGGCCACGTTGGTCCCCCTCCGGAAGGTTCTAGAAGCTTCCGGTACAATACCGATTAACCCGAAACAATTCCGAACTCCAAAAACTGCATTGCCTTATATGAGTCTTATTCTATGGACCATTCCGAAACCTCTCGTGACGTCCTGGATCTCATCCGAAACTCCAAACAAAAACTCATAAACCAATTATCCAATCTATCCTAGCGTCGAGACACGTTAAGTGTGTGACCCTTCGGGTTCGAGAATATGTAGACATGATCTTATATCAATAATCAACAGTGGGGTCTGGAAACCCATATTGACTCACACACATTCATCGATGATCATATCGGATGAACCACGATGCCAGGATTCAATCAATCCCATATATATATTTCCTTCGTCGCGCGATATTTTACTTGCCCGAGATTTGATCGTCGGTACCGTCATACCTAGTTCAATCTCGTTCACAGCAAGTACTTTACTCGTTCCGTAATACGATATTACTTTGTGATTAACTGCTTAACCACATGCTTTCAAGCGGTGTTGATATCGATTACCGAGTGGGCCCGAAGTATATCTCTCCGACTTGGGAGGGACAAATCCCATCTCGATACATACAAGCCAACAGGTACTTTCCGATCACCTGAGAGACACCTTTATGATCACCCTCTCATAGGATGACGTTTGATGACCTCAAAGCTTTCTTCCGATACCAGGGAGTTGCATTATCTCATGGTCTAAGGAATACAATATTTGACGTAAGAAAAGCTTCGCAAAGATGAACACGATGACACGATCTAATTGCTCTGCTTAGTTTGGGTATGTCCATCATATCATTCTCCCAATGATATGATCTCATTATTAATCGACAACTCATGTCTATGGTTAGGAAACCTTAACCATCATTAACCAATGAGCTAGTCCATAGAGACATACTAGGGACACGGTGTTGTTCACAAACCACACAAGTATTAAAGTTTCCGCTTAATACAATTCTATCATGGAATATAAACTTTATCATGAACAATAATTATAATAATAACATCTTTATTATTGCCTCTAGGGCATAATTCCAACAAAAACTACTACCACTTCTAGGGTAGTAGATGAACCACCTCCTGTTGAGATAGATCCTTTTAAGATACCTACAACTATTATTAATCATGTTATGGATAATTATTATTTTGGGGATGGAACTGTACATCCCGGTGATCACTTGCTTTTTATCCATGAATTATGCGGGTTGTTTAAGTGTGCAGGTATTACAACTGAATAGGTGAAGAAGAAGTTACTCTCCATATCCTTGAAAGGGAGAGCTGAAGAATGGTATAAGCTGCTGAAGAATAGACAATCCATGGAATGGGAGGAGATGTCATCTCTCTTTTACTCTAAATTTTATCCTCCTAGTGAGATTCATAAGGATAGAAATCTTATATATAACTTTTGGCCTCTTGATGGAGAGAGTACAGATCAAGCTTGGGGGACATTGAAGTTACTAATGCTTAAATGTCCTATTCATGAACTCCCTAACAATATTATTCTCAATAACTTTTATGCTAGGCTTTCTCTTCATGATAAAGATTTACTAGATGCTTCTTGTGCTGGATCATTCACACGTATGAAGGAAGAAGATAAATGGGATCTTCTAGACCGTATTCAAGAGAACACTAAATCTTGGGAGAATGACAAAGGAAGAAAGTCAGGTATAAGCTATGATTATGAATGCATTAAATCTTTTATGGGAACTGACAACTTCCATGATACTAGCAATGAGTTTGGTATTGATTCCCAAAGTATTGCCAACTGTTTTAAAGCCTTTGCCTCTTACATTGAAATTCCCAAAAAGAAGTGGAATAAGTACCATGCTCCGTACAAAGATGTTGTTAGTCATGTTCCTGTTAGAAGTACTCAAATTTGTACTACTAATCATATTGTGCATGAACCTCATGTTGAGAAAAAAATTCCTTTCCCAGCTAAGGTAAAGGAGTATTCTATGATTATTAGTGCAAATAACAAAGGTACAATGAAAACTGTGGATCCTGGTAAGCATCTTAGTGATGAACCTGTGGTAGCTATTGTGAAAGACATTGTCACTGGAAATATAGAGGATGAGCACATTGTCTTCTGTGAAGACGCTTCTAATATTATTTCTCATCCTGGTAAGACTAGAAAAGCTAGTGTTCCTGTGCTTTCTGTTAAAATTGGTGATCATTGCTACTATGGCTTATGTGATATTGGTGCTAGTTCTAGTGCTATTCCTTATGAGCTTTACAGGTAAATTATGCATGAGATTGGTCCTTGTGAGCTTAAGGACATTGATGTGGTTATTCACCTTGCTAACAAGGAGACCATTTGCCCCATTGGCATTGTAAGAGATGTGGAGGTTCTCTGTGGTAAAATTAAGTATCCTGCTGATTTTCTAGTGCTTAATTCAACAGCTAGCAAACTTGTCCTATCATTATGGTAGACCTTTCTTGAACACTTGTGGAGCTATTATCGATTGTAAGAAGGAAAAAGTTTTAACTAAGTTTGATGGAGATTCTTATGAGTTTAGCTTTTCCAAATTTGCTAAAGCTCCTTGTGAAAATAGCTTGCCTAATAAAGATTTCAGGAAGGAACAACTTGCTTCTATTGATCCGGTCTATGATCTTGGACCTCTTTTTGATGACTGTAAGTATGCTTATTCTGATGATAAAGTTGTTTCAAGTGACGGTTATATTGTCAACTTTATTCAAAGTGCTACGTAAAGTTATTTTGAGAGAGGGAAACATGGTTTTATGCATCTCAATGATGTTAAGTTTCCCCGTTTTATGTTGAAAGCTTTAAAGTTGCATATGTTTTGGCTTCCTATGCTAGTGGCTTTTTGTTTCAACAATTCGTTTTCTCATGATACCCCCATGCATAGGAAGTGGGTTAGACTCAAGTGTGTTGGTTATTTGCTTCTTGATGCTCTCTTTCATTTCAGATATATATCTCCTTTGTGAGCATCTTTGGAAGTTTCAAGCCTAACTTAAAGGCATTAAATAAAAGTACTTGTTGGGAGATAACCCAAGAGTTTGGTCGAGTCTTGGAAGTTATTACCTCAGTAATAACCGCTCCTTATACTTTTTGTTTTGGTTTTTGTGTCAAGTTCAACTACTTTTGTGAAGTAGGGGAGTTGTGAAAAGTGGCTGTCCTGGGACAGATTTTTGTGTTGCATTGTAAAAATTCATGAGGAAGCTCAGTAATTCGGATGGAGGTGCACTTTTCTAAGCTTGTTATCCAAGTTGTTACCCAACTTTCATCAGTTCTACACTTTTCGATTTGAGCAACAGAAGGTCTTCGGAAAAATCAATCTTTACCTGCTGGTCTGTTTTGACAAATTTCTACCATCATTTGCATTTGCTTCTTACAGAAGCTTTTGTTTTCATGTATTTTTAGTTGAAGTGTTTACCAAAGGTTTATTGTTTTTGCTTACACTAATGTTGTCATTGAGTTTGGGCAAAAGTTTTGTATGAAGGAAATTCGCAGGAGAAAGCGGAAAGGAATCTGCAGAGTTCGTCTTTGAATAGGTAAAAGTGGTGAAAACAGAAGGTTCATGAAACCCCAATATTTTTATATTTTTGATGTTTTTAATACATAAGGTAAGTTACAAGACGAAACTGAAGAGGAAATGGAGCCCGGGGTGGACAAACCCACCCTAGGCATGGGCCCAGCCTGGCCGTGCCTGAGGAGGGTGTCTCCCCCTCGAACTCCGTCTCTGCATCGTTTCCGTGTCAAAACCTTCCTTATGCATTGAAACTTCGTAATATATAACCCCCCGGATCTCGCGAGGTTCGTGCATCATGTTCTCGTCGTGTTTTCGTTTCGATTTGTTTCTGTCAGGAAATATTCTCAAGTTTAGAGCACCATGGCCTCCGCCAACGACAAAGGCAAGAAGCCCGAGGAAGAAGAACCTCAAGTACCCAAGTAGGAGGAGAGGTATGAAGGAGATATGGAGGAGGACAAGCAACCAGACACTCGCGCTACCGTCGCAAGCATTGGATTGGTGGCACAACCTACCCAGCTTAGGAGGACAACACGGATGTCTACAGGAGGGAGAACTTCACGTCACATCCTCGCTCCACGCACACTTCCTTCTAGTACCCCTTGTTATAACCGTGTAGGAAAGAAACACTCTAATTTGGAAGAATGGAGAAAGAATAACAAGGACTGGGATCCTCGGTCCAAGTTGATCATGGGGTGCATTGAGCATAACTCGGAGTTAATTCGTACTCTGACCTTCGATATGGAGGATTTGAAGAAACTTGTTGAGGAGCTTATCAAGAGAACACCACCACCACCGAAGGAGTAATTTGTCATCAGGTTTGGCATCCCCTTGGCTTGTTCCAAGCTTGGGGGAGTGCCGCGGTATCATCACCATTATTTTTATCTTTTACCTTTTTAGTGGATTCATATCTGTGGTAGAGCGGTTATCTTATAGTTTGGTTTGCATGTGGAAGTATCTCTCCTTTAGTTGATTATCTATGTATCCCTTGGTGTGAGTGCCTTTATTGGAATATTAATGAGAAGTCTCATCTTTTACTTTTTGCACTTCTTATTTTTACTTTGCAATCTCTATTATATGATGGATCTTGTTGATCAGTATTGGCACCACTTTGGGATCATCAAGTGGATCTAAATTGGTTTTGGCAAACCGAGTTCTGGTCAGTGGCTTTAGTTTGAAAGAAAGAAAAATCTTACAGGTATTTGGTATCGTTTGTTTTCTTTCTTGTTGGCTCATAAGCTTAGTATTCTTTATTTAAGATTATTTTTGTGTCTTCAAGGAAGACTGCATGTTTGGATTTATTACTTGTATGTTTTGTTGTTTCTTTCAACTCTCTTGCTTGCTACCCAGCCTTTCTAGCCAAAAACCTGTTTTGAGAAGGCATACTTCTCATGTTTCCAAAATCTTTTGAACCCAAAACTTTTGCCTCTTGTGTCCACCATATCTACCTAGTAGCTTTTTCTATTCCAAGCAAATTCTCAAGCTTCATGTACCTTTCGAATTAAAAAGTATTTTGTTATGTGAAAACTAGTTAGTAAAGCTCTCACGAACTTGACGGCACACTTTTTTTTACTTGCCCCTAATAGACTTGAACCATTGTGAACATCGAAGTTGTATATGATTATATCTATATATTGGAATTAGCAGAACCGTGCTGTCACGGGGAACATTTTCAACATTGCACTTGTACTCTGTACACAGTTGATATCGTGCTCTTTTGTCTATGGATGTCAACGGTGTGAAATAAAGAGGGAACTTGTAAGTCCATGGAGTTTGTATTTTGTGTTCGAGAAACGCATGGGCCGCTATTCTAAGCCATGCTTAATCATGGTGGAAACTTGCAGAATCACCATAGTGAGTCATCTATGAAGCATCCTCAATAAAAATCTATACACATAGTAAATAAAAAGATCGCTGAGATGATCATTGTCTGCTTGCCTTGTCATTTTGGTTATGGGAAAGCTCTTGTACCATGTGCAAGGGGTACCCCATTGGCGGTTCTCAATGATATGCAAATACTTACAATGACAAGAATTTACCTGGACCCAAAGTTGAGTATGCATGAGGAGTGGCCCTCATATTCAAGGGACATGAGATTGCCAACTTATATTTCGTCAAGCATATACTCCATCTTTGTTCACTTTAACCTTAATCATCTCAATATTCCTATGATAGGGGCAACGAGGGATCAAAGCTACTAAGTACCATAATCTTTTGGAAGCTCTTTATGACTTGTAATCCCTGCTACCCTCTATAAAGGGACCTTTCTCCTAGTTACCAAGTTGAGTCAGTAAACCTACTTTCTCTATATCTCCAGCAAGATTTTGAGTTGTTGTGTTTCAAGCATTCATATGGTGATTTATTCAATCATGTTCTTCATCTTCCTTGTTTGCACAAAACTCTTATCTATTGAGTATTACTTTGAAAGCCTTCACTTGTGAAAAACCTTTTTGAGCAAAGAGTGTTCCTGTTTTGAAACTTCTACAAAAAGCTTTTTGTGAAACTGTTTGCCAGGTGTTCTCTGACCAAGAACAAGTTTGCCAATTCCAATTATGATTTATCTTTATGCGTCTCTATTGTGAATGTTGTACTTGGTTGTAAGCTAAGTTATATAATGGTGAGTTGCTCTCTTCTATGAGTTGTGCAATGGTAAGTGTGATGCTTCTTATTCGTATTCTTTTATCGACACTTCACTCCATAAACCTGTGGACATGTTTACTGAGCTCAGTATTCGCTTGGGGACAAGCAAAGTCTAAGCTTGGGGGAGTTGATACGCCCAATTTGCATCACCATTCTATATCATAATTTACCTCTATTCATTGATATTTGTCTTATTATGAGGTATTACTTATGGGTTTTCATCTGTTTATGCATGTTGGATGATTCCTGGAGGATGGACTGCCGGAGTCTGGATTCTGATGGAAAAGAAGGCGTTTCGGTGCAATTTAGCGAAGATCAGAAAAATACCAAAAAAATATGGAAACATATTATTTTACCAGAAGACGAAGGAAGCCAGAAGGAGGGACGAAGTGAGGCCTTAGGGGGCCCACACCCCCTAGGCGTGGGCCCACCTGACCCCGCGCCTAGGGCAGGTGTGGCCCACCTGCCTAGCCTTCGTCTCCGCCCCTTCGCCTATATCTTCCCTTCAAAACCCTAAGGCTCGGGGAGCAGCCATAGATAGATTTCTGCCGCCTCTAGGGGCAAAAAACACCGAGAGAGAAAGATCTCTGCGGCAGATAGATTTCTACTGGGGGAATTCCTTCTCGGAGAGGGGAGACCGTCGCCATCAACACCGTCATCAAGCTAGGCTTCATCGGGATCATCATCATCATCCACACCATCATCTCCACCAGCACCATCACCACCACTCCGTCCCGCTGTAACAAGTGTGTTGGATATTGATTTATTTCTTAGAGGAAACTTTCCCGGTGTTGATTACTATTGTAGTTGATGCTTGTGAGTGGAACCATTGGATTATTGTTTATGTTCAGATTGTTATCCATTACCATATCATCTTTGATCTTGATCCATATGATGTCTTATGAGTAGTTCGTTTAGTTCTTGAGGACATGGGAGAAGTCATGTTGTTAGTAGTGAATCTGTGATGAGTTATTATTCAATGGTTTAGTAAATAAGTTGTGGTGCTATTCTTCTAGTGGTTTCATGTGAACGTCGACTACATTACACTTCACCATTTATGGGCCTAGGAGAATGCATTGTGTATTTGGCTACTAATTATGGGGTTGCCGGAGTGACAGAAACCTGAACCCCCGTTAGGACACCTTTGCACAAGGGAGCGTAGGATCCTAGAGTTTAAGGCTGATTTATATCTTAATTAGTTTCCTGTAGTTACGGATGTTTGCAGGGGGTTTAATCACAAGTATGTATTAGTCCTAGGAAGGGCGGTATGTTAGCACAGGTTCACCCACACAACACTTACAAACACCATAGAAGAGTACTCAGCTATTTGAAGCGAAAGCACTTGACAGAATTCCCATGTGTCCTCGAAAATGTTTGGTCCTTATAAGTATTTCCACCGGCTTGTCCTTTGCTAAGAAAGGATTGGGCCACTTGCTCCGTTTGTTTGTTACTTCTGTTACTTGCTCCTTGTTTTGTTGCCTTGTCAGAAAACCACTAAAAATTTGTTTGCTAAGTATTCACAGGGATTTCCTGCTCCATACCATTGTTCAGCACCTTCTGCTCCTCGTTGGGATCGACACTCCTATTTATCGAAAGTACTACGATACACACCCTATACTTGTGGGTCATCAAAGATCTATTGCAGTTGTTTCTTTTCCTCCTCTAGTTCTTGATTATCTCCCTCTCTCATATCTATGTCTCTTTCTCTCAAGTGAGTGTATGGAACTATGTTAGTTTCATGTCACTCAACCTCTGGCCCGAGTGTGATTTTTATGATCTTTGCTCCGAAACTTTTTATTTGAACTACTGGTCTGGGTCCATATTTATAGTCTCATGTGATCTATGTGGTGTTGACACCTCATTTGCATGCATAAGTGGTTATGCTTTGTGTCAATTTAATGTTTCGGTGGTTTAAGTCTGCTTATATCATATGCCATTTTAGGCAGGTCGGTTAAAGGTTAAATTGGTCATTTTTCATGCTTATTTTGGAATTTCACAAGTGGAATTCCTTAGTATTATTTCTGTAAGTTTGTGCAATGAAGTGAACATTCATGTTGTTACTTGTGAGCTTGAGTTAACATGATTCCGTGAACTGTTAGTGTTCACATGATTATGACATTTGGTTCTTTGAAAGAATCCAAAAGTTTGAGGTGATTTTCCTCTTCTATGTTTAATCGTCATTCTACTGGTTTTGATTTCCTAGTCTTGGTCTTATGGATGCTACTATTATCTATGGTCATATGGTTTAGGTTCTTACCAATGGTTACCTTTTGATGAACAACACATTTTTTTATTGTTGCTTCTCTTAGTACTGTTCACTGTCTACTAGTTTCTTCTGCTACTATCACCTTCTAGTGATGAACTGATAATGGTCTAGTGTATTTCAATTTCCCACGTTTCCTTTTTAATACATTGATCATGGATGCCATTGTGGTTGCCATAAACTTTGCTCAAAACCTCAAACTACTAAGGTTAAGGACATGTTAATGGATTTCCTATTTTGATTTTGAAGCAAATGGATTCACCCTAGGATGGATCCTACATTTTAACCATTCAATGGTTTCCTATGTGTTTGTTTTGCGGGTCAAGATGGTAAAGAAGACCAGGAAGAGCAAGACAAATGATAAGAAGTCTAGATAGTTTTTAGTTTCCTTTTCTTGTAGTTTCTATTAGGATCACATCCATTCTTGTAATTTTCATTTGTGAATTCCTTTGTAATAGAACTTGTACTCATTTTATTATGATTAAAAATTTCATTTTGTTCATTGTCATATTTTTTCTTATATTTATCAGAATTTTATTATGTAAGTTTGAAACTAAACTCAAGTTTAAATAACTCAACCTGTATTTTGAATTTAAAGGCTATCTTATATATTTTATTCTGCATTTTTATACCATGAGTCTTTGACTCACTTAATTGTGTTAAGTCAATGTGAAACCCAAATTTTGAAATATACAAAAGGTTCATTTTGAATTTGAATTTCAATTCTAGTGTTGACCTAAGTCAAACTCAACACTAGAGCTCACTTTCACTCCCTTGGTAGCCCTGAATAAAAAACTTGAAATTTAGCATCAATTTTAGATGCATGCAAATGCAAATGCACAATTTTACATCTACCTTTCCCCGTGACCTATTCTTTGGGCGATCACACATCACTAGATCGATTAACCATACAACCAAAACAATTGATGAAGTTAACAAAACACGTAGAATAAACAATGATAACACCATAGAATGGATATATAACATGCTTTAGTAGCCTATTAATGTTAATACATGACCTAAGGTATCATCCACAAATGCATTTGTATCTAGACAAAGTTAAGGCCATATAGAGAGTATATTCTTTAAATATTGATTTGGCAGGGGATTTGATACGAAAAAATTGTTAACAGATAAGTTGATTATTTTTCATGTAAAGGCATCCATCCAATCTTTAAGATTCAACTCCTAGCTAGCTTCATCCCCGACAACAATAATAGGTTTTGCTAATTCTCCCTAGGCTGAGAATTAAGTTAGACCTCTGGAAGCAATGGCGATGACGGCTTCTTCCTTGGGTCACTTTAATTAGTAGTTGATCAATGTACATATCTATATCGTGCACGCTAGCTAGGTCGCCGGCCTTGAAGAAGTCAAGGGCGACCTCAATGCCAAGGGCTTATAGCTCCCATGCGACGTCTTTACGCGGAATTGGAAAGAACACTACATCGTTGCAAAGAATAGCTCCCATGCCACGCTTCTGAAGCGGCAAATAGCTCCTGTGCGACACTTCCATTTAACCTCACGAGACCGTCAAAGAATTCGAATCAGCTGAGCAGAGCAGGACCCACAGCCTGCCCACGTCACGGCAAGACCCACCTGATGTCCACCTCATATCGTGGGACCCATGCTGTGGTAGAAGAGAGCCGTTGGCCCGATCCGTCCCTGCACCCGAGCCCTCCTGCCACCATTCTAGCATCTCATCCCCTTCCGTTTTCTTCTCCTGCGAGCAAGCGCGGCAACACCGGCGAGGGATGTCGAGCTCCGCTTCGGCCTCCCTCCGCTCATGGCCTCGGTATGGTGCGGTCGGTGCCGATAAGTGCCCGATTGCCCTTCAAGACTCGCTCGAAGCGGCTTGTCACATCCACCGATAAGAACGACAACATCGGCCAGGAATTTGTGAAGTGTGAGAGCAAGCCCGAGCAGGGAAGGTGAGATCTGAGTGTTCCGAGCGCCAATTTCTCGCTTTTCTTTCGAAATTTCATGCATTTCATCGAATTTGGGATTTAGGGTTCATCTCTGCGATTTCAGGAACTGCCAAAATGTGGGCATTTTGAGTGGCTTGATGAGTACATAGAGCGAATTGGGGTGGAGGTAGCTGTAGGGTTCGCAGCATAGAAAACAAAAAATTTCTTACGATGGGAACTATGTACCAAGATCTATCTACTAGATACAAACAATGGGCGGATATAAATCCGTAGAGAACATACCCTTGAAGACCGACAAAGCTTAACGAGTTCAACTCGTGGTTGATGTAGACGATCTCTTGCCGATCTCAAGATCGAGAGGAAGTCCTAGCGCCGCAAAGCAGCAGCGCATCCTTGCTCGCACACACATACAAGACACCGAGCAACCTCCGCCTCCTTGCTCCAGCGATGCAGCGGAAGCACAACCCTTTCTTGCCGAATAGCCACCGGGAACATGTATCTCGCTAGTCCGAGACCATGGGGGATAAATTCTAGAGGGGGAGAGAGATCCTTCACGAGGAGGTGTGAGAGACAAGTGAGAGGAGGGGCTCCTTTTATAGGAGGAGGGGGGCACCCAAGGGGTGGCACGCCATGGGGTGCCCTCCCCTCCTTCATTCATGTGGGTGGACACTCCACTCACAAAATGGCCCTTCAATTTTCTCCACTCAAAAAATCCACTCAAATTCCCATTAAATTTCCTACCAAATTTAATGCAAACTCTCATTAAATAAAACTCTTTTATTTTATTCAGAATTTTGCCAATTAATTTAATGACAAACATTCACAAATAACCCCTTACTAGAATTCTATTTCACATGCATAACCTCTTTATGCAATTTCACCCGAAAACCTGTTTCGGTATCTAGTGAAATAAATTCCTGCGCTTGTTTATTCTTTCGACATGAAACATTTGCTCCAACTGGATGCCAGTGTCCCTTAAGTGTGTCACCCTACGGTTCGCGAATAATGCGGACATGATCGAGACCCTTCTCTGATCAATAATCAGTAGCGGGACCTGGAGATCCATACTGACTCCCACACATTCAACGATGACTTTTCCTGTGATTGTCGGAACCTTTTACGCTCGTATCTTAATCCCTTTGTTTCACGATATATTACATGTCCGAGATTCGATCATCGGTATCTCCATACCTAGTTTGATCTCGTTACTGACATGCACTCTTTTCTCGTTCCCGTGATATAACATTCTAGTGATCAAATCACTTGCTTGCAAGCTAATCAATGTGATATCACCGAGAGGGCCCAGAGCATATCTATCCGTCATCAGGATGAAAAAATTCAACTCTTGATCCATGATTCTCAACATAACACTTTAGTAGCTTTGAAGCCATCTTTATAATCACCCAGTTACGGAGTGACGTTTGATGTCAACAAGAAACTCTTCCGGTGTTAGTGATTGGCATGATCTCATGGTCTAAGGATTAGGACTACTTCGTAGTTTGTTTATAGCAATATAAAATCAATGACTTTGATCGTAATGCTATACTTCGGATGAATGTTCATCACACCATTACACTAATGTTGTGATCTCGTTATTAACAACATCCAATGTCTATGATCAGGAAACAGTGATCATCTTGTTAATCAACGAACTAGTTTATGAGAGAGGCATAACTAGGAACTTTCTGTTTGTTTATTAAACAAACATGTATTAAAGTTTCCGTATTAATACAATTATAGCATGCAAAATAAACTTCTATCATATACTTGGAATACACATAATAAACATTTTATTATGGCCTCTCAGGGCATATTCCCTTCAGTAGCATCCTGGGAGCTCGAAAACCCGTCTGTGGTGGAGAAATTGGGATCTGGCAATCCCATTTCCGCTGGTACTATGGTGGATGCGGAAGTGAAGGCCGAGCTAAAGAAGATGAACAAGCAGCTAAGGTAAATCATCGAATTGAAGAAGCAGGACAATCTGATGGCTGCTTTTTTATTTTTGTGTAATTTCTCTTGAATTTGTTTATCTCCTGATTATTAGTCATTAGACAACGCAATCAGTATTCGAGTGATGCTTTGTTGTCGTAGAACCTACGGAGATGGATGTAATGGTCTATGTCTTTGGCTTGAATAAAATACAACACAAAGTTGGGTAATTTTTGAGCTGCTCTGTTTTGTTCCTTCAGTTTCGACAGTGTGCAGGGAAGGGGGAGGGGTTGAAAAGTTAAAAAAAATCGACGAGGAGTGATTGAAAAAGACCAGGCCCAAATAAAACTTAGCCAGGCCAAAATGGTCGTATCCAGGCCCAATAGTAACTACTTGTAGATTGGGAAAAAAATAGTACTCACGTTACAATCTAACTACGGACGTGTGGATCTGCAGATACTCGTGCTCGGGTCGCAATCTTTTATTTGTTGCGAAAGTAAATATATAAATAAGGCCAAGGGCATCCATTTAACTTACATGCCGAGCACTTTAACTTGGGCGCCCCTTTTACTTATGTAAATATGTAAATGTGTTGTTTCAAAATGAATCATGTGTTGTATGTGATGTTTGAAAACAATCAACCATCATAAAGTTAACTTATTCTTCCTTTTGAGATTTTCTAATTTCACTCATTTTATAAATATTGCATGAGTATTATATGAGAACTTTTTTGTGTCTTTTGTTTTATGCACTTGTTGTTTTTGGTGTTTTGACAAATGACAATACAATAAAAAACAAGCCTCACATAGATAATATATTATATAATATAAGGGGTACAATATAGAGAGGGCCCCACATTACATAAACCCTAAGTGCGCCTAAACCCTAACCCTAGCTACTACGTGGGTTTAGGGCTGCCGGCCAACCTCGCCGCCGAGAGGTTGCCCTACTCCATCGACGGTGGGGGCGGTGCCGCTCGGGCAAACGCCGCCGCCACCGCCTTACAGTTCGCCGCCCTCTCCCATCTCTCCCGCTGTCTCTGATCATCCTCGAAGGCCCAACAAGCTGCCTCCCGTTGCTCATCCTCCTCCCGTTGCCGCCTTTTCTTCTGTGCACGCGCGGCCTCCTTCTCCTCTGCCTTCTCGGCAGCAGCCAGCTCCTTCACCTCCTCCTCCTCCGCCTTGAGGGCCTCATCGGAGGGGCTGAAGTCGGGGAGGTTGCCGCCGTGGAGGGGGCGGGGGTTGTGGATGAAGTGGCCTTTGGCCCAGGGGTTGGCCGGGGCTTTGCATCGCCCCTCCTTGTTGCGATGCCTCAGACGCGTGGGCGCCTCCCAGATCTGCCTGTGGTCCGGGTGGTTGTCCTCGTCGCTGACCTTGGATTCTGAAGGCCAGCGGAGGGGGGAGGTCGCCATGGTCGCTTGCCAGAGAGGTGTTTTTTGGGGCTGGGAGGAGGCAAAGGAGGCAAAGGGACTCGATGTTGAAGATGAGGAGGCAATGGCGTTGCCACTATTTATTGAGGGCTGGGACCATGAATCAGCGGGGCTCAGCGTGAAGGGCGGTGTGGGAATCATGTATTGCGTGTAGGTACCGCGCACCGCGTCGGAGCCCGCAGAGCATTCACAGCCTGACAGTCCCAAGTCCCACGCACCATGTACTTCTAGGTTTTGTCTAAGTCAAACTTTGTCAAATTTGACCAACCTTATAGATAAATATATGAACATATATTATACAAATTTGTTATATTATAAAACTAAGTTTAAAAACAAATAAAGAGTTGTCATCGCATGCAACCTTGTTCACATTACATGAAGAGTAGCACAAGGGAAGAATAAACACTTAGTCTTTATTAGTCGCATGTAATTACAAGTTCGCACTATTTTTACACCGCATGCATGCATGAAAAAAAAACCGAAGAGGAAAATGGAGCATTTAAGTAATTGCAGGGTAGTAAATCAGGGCAATAAATGCATAAATTAGCCTACTCGAAAAATTATTACTCGATCAAGCATATTCAACAAAATACTAGCATTTATAATATTAATTTTATAAAATATAAAAGTATGTGTTATGGTGAATCTAATTATATTTATTACATATTTTAGATTTTGATATTTTTTCTTATATACGTAGTATAAATTTATAAATATTGACTTTTACTAAACCCAAAACACAGAGTAATTTGGGACAGACGGAGTAGAATGAAGGTAATTAATGCATAAATTAGGGAGTAATTTTTTGGAATTACATGTTTTTCTATGACGCATGAACCGGAGGGGAGTAAGTTTGACTGATGAAAAAAGTTAGACGTACACTTATTTAATACGACGAAGGGAGTAAATACGCTGCAGCGCCGCTGCGTCCGTTGGCTACACGTAAAATAGCTAGACTGTGACGCGGGAGGCAGCTGCATGGCATGCATGCATGATGCAGCCCGCCCGGCCCAGCGTCCTCGCATGCCACGCTCGGTCCAATGGTCAATGGAGTGTGCCACGCTATACCTTATCTGTTCATGGAAAAAAAAACCGACGCGAGCCAATCAGATTCTAGAATCATCCATCCCATGGATCCCCAAGAGCTAGCTGCGAAATCCTTCTAAGATACGCCAATCAATCAGGTTACAGAACAAGCCCTCCCACGGATCGCCGAGAACCACCCGCGGAATCCTTCTACAAGACGCGATCGGACGGCCACAGTGTTGCTCTAGTGTTAGATCTACGTTCCTCATTCGGCCTTAGGGTTAGTTGGGTTTAAGATGCAGTCAACGGGGTTTTCACAAGTTTGACCCGACATTCAAACGGGCATATCTAATTCAAAAAAAAAAATACAAAACCTTCGTATGGTGTCATGTTATGTGACATAGTTGTGAGGAAAAATATCAAACTTGGTATATTGATCATATTTCAAAAAACCCTTCACAAAATGACCTATCTCCTCCGAGGTTTTCTGGCTTTCGGGTCAAATGACCAATGATATGGCTAGAATCAAGGCATAGTTTGTGATAATGTGCCCATATTGGGAATGCATGTGTATAATGGGATGACTAACAATGTTGAGTACAAACTTTTCCTTTTCGACACACAGAAAATCCATTTTCTATTTTCTGAGTGCCGAAACAGGGGGGATTTGTGTAACTACCACCAAATTGAAGTTTCAAAATGGTAACATCCTATTTTTCAAAAATACTAGACCACCTAGCATGTACAATGTCCCAAATTGAGTATCTCAAACCTTTTATTCTATCCCTCATGAAAAAGACAAATCCTGCCGAATCGGTTGGAAGTGGGTAAGATATGAACTACATGTACATGATTTCATGCTGATGATTTTTTGTAAAAATCATTTTTAGGTTCACAACATGCTATTTCATTAGAGATCCAATGCTAGTTTAGTGAGCCTCAGCCCCTAGCTAAGGATATTTATGAAAACCCTTCAAAAAGTTTGACTAGACATTCAAATGTGCATAACTAATTTAAAAAAATTACAAAACCTTCGCATGGTGTCATGTTATGTGACATAGTTGTGAGGAAAAATATCAAACTTGGTTTTAGAAATGGTCGAAAAAAACTTGGTTAGAAATGGGGTGGTTTACCCTAGCTTTGGAGCCCATTTCTACCACATTTTGGGTGAGGGTGAGTTGTACTTCACAAAAGGGATCAGGGCGAGGATGAGTTGTACTCTACATATGAGAAAAACGTTGGAAGCTCATACAAACATACAAAAGTACATATAACTACATTGGTTGAAATTCAAATTTATCATCATATTTGAATTTCGGCCAACTTATTACTACAACAAGTGCCAAATTATTACAATAATAAATGTTTACAACAACAACAAGTGCCAAATTATTACAACAACAACAAGTGCCAAATTATTACAATAAAAAATGTTTACAACAACAACAACTGCCAAATTCAAAGTCTATTTCTTTTGGCTCTTCTTACCCCTCGTTTTCTTCTCCTTCACAAGTTTTACACCACACAACAGGTTTATGCTCTTCTTTTTCTTATCATAACCATTTGGCCTCCCCACAACACGTCCAAGAGTCTCCTTCACCACCTGCACCTCCTCAACAACACAATCTGGCACCACAGCCTCATCAACATGCTCAGTTTGCACCACAGCCTCATCAACATGCTCATTTTGCACCAGAGCCTCAACAACATGCTCATTTTGCCCCTAATTTTGCACCAGAGCTTCCAAATCAGAAACGGTGTGCCCTAAAGCCTCAACAGCATTAACAGGTTCACTTTGCACCTCAACAGTTTACACACCATCCTCCAAAACAAGTTCAGATTGCACCTCAGCAGCACCAAACATGATCTGGTTAGTTCTCTTGTTTCTTTGGCCATTGATTCTTTCCCTTTTCATTGGCCAACATTCTTCAACAACAAGAGGTGGGCCTTTTTCTCCACGCTTCCTCCTGAAAACAAGCAAGTTAGCTGCGGGAGAAAAATCATCAACAAGAAATACATAGATTTTGGATGAACATACTTTGGCTTTTCAGCAGTGTATCTGCACTTGGTAGAGCCAGCTCGGTGTCCAAGTTCTTCACAGAGTTTGCATCTATTCTTGTTACCTTTTTGGGCCCTTTTTGGCTTGGCATCTTTCTTTCCCTTCTTGCTGCTTCCACCTTTCTCAAACCAAGCCTTGAATCTACTTTGCTTGGGCTTGCCAGCCTTTCTTTTCAGCAAAGGAGGACACAAGGAGAACTGAATGTCCACTTCAGGCCACTGAGACTGATCTGTAAGTGCTGGAATTGGTGTTCCATAAGCAGCCTTGAATTTTGCTACAAAATAATACTCATGCAAATATGGGTGCATATTTAGCTTGTGTTTGGAGGCCAAGAAAAGTATGGCATGCTCACAAGGCTTCCCAATGTGTTGCCACTCAAGGCATGTGCATGCATGCAATTGAGTGTCAACAGCATGCCTCCTGTCGGTCTCTGTATCTCTGACTTCAGCACCCCACAATGAGGATCTCTCAACACGCAAATGTGCAAGATTTCTGCTCCTTTTGACCACCTGCTGCACAACATCAGGAAGCTTATATCCTTGAAGAACATCACCAAGCCTTCTTCTCCATTCCCACAACCTCATGATCATGATCCTAATCTGGTCAACCATGTCATGGACAAGCAAGTCTTTTAACTCCTTCACTTTGTTGTTGAAACTTTTTGCCAAATTATTGTTGATATGATCACATTTGATGGCAGTGTTAAAACCTAACATGTACCATAAAATAGAATGGTAGGTTTCCAACAATGTACAAAACTTGACCCTATCCTCCTCAGAGCATGTCGCCTTAATCTTGTCAAGGTGATATGAATGTGTCTGTCTGGTATAAGATCTTGCTACTGTCCACATGCGTCCAAAATCATCTCCTCTGAATTTTTTGATCAAATTCATCAACATATGGCCGAAGCACTCCCTCTGCTCAGCATGAGGGAAAACAATCTTCACTACATTTTCTAAACCTACATGCATCTGTGTGCACTGCCAATGGAGAGACTGGCCCTATGCATATTTTCAACTTCATCATGAACCATGTCCATGATGCCTCTATCTCAGACTGAAACATGCCAATAGCTACAAGGAACATCCAATTGTGTCCATCTAAAGTATTGCATGCTGCTAGTTGACCATTTCACTTTCTAGTAAAGAAAGATGAGTCTGTACTCAAATATGGACGACACCCTGCTTTGAAGCCATCGATGCAAGGCTTTAAATCCATGAAGAATTTAGAGAAGAAGACTTTCCCATTAGCTGTTACCTCAGTATCTATCTCCACAACACTGCCAGGTGACCTCTTCTCTACTTCTGCTTTGAAGTTATAAAGCATTCGAAAGGTATTTGCCCAATCACCATATAGATCCTTCATTGCCCTTTGATTTGCCTTCCACACTGTAGTATAATTCAGCTTAATGGGGTACTGCTTTTCCAAGTCTATTTTCAGTCTCTTTGCAGTGTTGTTTGGTGTTGTGGCTAAAATAGGCTTGATTTTTTCTGTAACCCATAATTGTGATGTCATCTTTGTAACTGTTTGAGAACTTGTAATGCAAGTATGAGGTTTTGGAATTTGATTCACTCTTATTGTCCTTCCATCAGGTTGGTGTCTAGCAGATATATACCACTTGCAAGGCCTGGCACCACCATCATAACCTATGCATTTTGCATAGAACTTCTTTTTATCAGTCCACATAGTCTTGGTAGCAAAATCATGTTTGACTGCATATGTCCTAAAACACATCCTGAATTCATCTATGCTTGGAAATAATCTCCTAACTTCAATAACTGGGTCCTCTTTGTCATAAACTGTTACTAGCTCATCATCATGTGCATCATCTACATGAACTGCAGCATTTTCCAACAACTCTGGATCTACATCTACCTCTTCATCTCTTAAATGGTTGTCACCATCATTTGCAACTTCATCCCTCTTCTTCTCCTTGTCTTTGTCATCTATAGGAATGCCAAAAAGCTTTGTCATTTCAATGTCATCTATTGGTGCAATGACCAAATCAGTCTGGTCATGTATCTCAACTGAATTCCAATCAACAGTTACAATCCTTTGTGCAGCCCCTTGTGCATTAGCATCTGCATCCTCCCCTTGTGCATTAGCATCAGCCTTCACTGTTAACACTTCCAACTCAGTAAGTATAGGCATTACTTGCCTTTGTGCAGCCCAATCATCCTCGACCATCTGAGCATCCAGCTTCGAGGCCACATATCCAACCCTCGAATCAGGTTCCAGATCAATGAGCTCTGCTAAAAACAGAACATTTTTGCTTGTCCAACCGTTTCACTCATCGATTTCATCAACTATATGTTCCCCTGTCTCAACCCTAACATAGTCACATTTGCAATCATCAAATCGTAACAAAGAAACTTCTTGCTCTGGCCCCCAAACCACATTATCCCCAATTTTTTCCACCATTTTCCTCACTGCCTGCTCTCCCATGTTTATTAGCTCTTGGGGATCAACATGTTCTAATTCCACCTCCCATTTAACAACCGTGTCTCTCTTAATGATGATCTGCCATCAACTAAAACAACCCTAGAGGGAAAGAAATTGATGCGAAATTCGAAGGTGTGGCGCGCAACATCGTCTCCCCTGTTTTTGGCAGGCACTGTGAGCTAGCGGAAGCGAACAAAGAGCTCAACCTTAGAGAAATTAAGTGCAGAGATGCGGGATATACCGATTAGAAGTCTCATGTCCATGCTCCATCTCGTTCCCCCTCGCCCCGTTCAGCACACCCCGGCCTTCACAATCTAGCATCAATGGGCATGCTCAGATCTCGAATTGAGAAGAATGGGAGAGGAATTAGGTTTCAAATGGCACTCACCACCTTCGCCATCGAACAAAAGTGCTGTCGCCTAAAAGAATTGCCCTGCCGCTGCCGTCGGCGCCGAGAACGATGGGTGAGGTCTGCCGCCGCCGTTGGGAAAGCTACAGTCAGTGTGACACGCGCTCTCGGTTGGAAGCGGTTGGTTTGACTGGCTTGACTGGCTGTCCCAACCGACCGGTTTGGCTTAACCCTAATCTTGGAACAAAGTTAAATGTGTCCGTAACGACCGTTTTATGGCCCGTGCCTGGGCTATTGGCTGCCTCACAAGCGTCGCATGTGAGCTATTCTTTACAACGATGTCGTGTTCCTTCCAATTTCGTGTAAAGACATCGCATGGGAGCTATAAGCCCCAACGCTGACGTGCGTGTAGCAGGCCTTGCTCCACGGCATCTCGTACCGCCCTCTCAGAACCCTAGCCCTCTCGTTGAAGACGACGTGGGGCATCTTGGTCACCGGATCGTGCGCGTTCGCTACCCGCAACACCTTGATGCCGAGCTCGTCGCACCGGTTCTTGAACTCGAGGTTACCGACCCATGGGCCGCCGAAGGAGAACACATCGCGGTTGATGCCGTGCTCGGCGAGGTCGTATCCGAGCAGCTGCGTGAGGGAGCTCCCCATGTTGTGGCTGGCGAGGGTGATGCTGAGCTCCTCCTCATCCTTGTGCCCGGTGACGAGACGGGAGATCTCGGAGAGGAGCTGGTTGCGGCAGCTCCCGGAGGTGAACTTGTCGGTGTTGTTGTCGGAGGTGTAGAGGGAGAGGAACCTGGACGCGACCCGCACGTCGGGGCGGGGTCGGCTGGGACGTACCTCATGAAGTTTGCCAGCCATTCCGAGCACGTCACGGTGCCGGAAGGAGACGAGGATGTCGCGTCGGCCGAGCCGACAAGCCTCCCCGTCCAACGCGACGACCACGTACCCAATCCACCGGCTCTTCCGGCAGACGCCGCCGCCATTATCGACAGGGTCACGTTGGGGGCCGCATAGATGTACTTGGTCACGACTCACGACGTACCCGGAGGCGGGCATGCCTACAGCGGGAAAGATGTGCTTCCTCCCATACTTGCAATTGAGGTACCGGCTGGACTTTGGGTCGAGGTCGAACGCGCGGTAGCACGCGGCGACGAGATCCCCATACCGGGCGACCTCGGCGCGAAGCTGCGGGTGGAGCGGCTGGACTAGCTCTCGCCAGTTGTCGGCGCCGTGCAGCTCCTTCCACGTGTGCGCCGACGACAACGGCGTCGCTGGTTGCACGTCGTCCCAATGGAGGCCATTGGTAGGGGGGCACGATGGAAGGTATGGCCACCGTCATCCTGGTCGACGTTGCTGCAGGCTTCTGCGGCACGTTGCTACGCCGCACTGTAAGTGTAACATGAGTGTTGGCGCCGGACGATGCCGTCGGTGCCGGCATACAGGCACCGAGGGGCTTCGTGGCCATCGTGGGGGGAACTAGGTGCCACGGCCAGATGGGTCGCGACCATAGGTGGTAAGGTAATACGATCGAGGTACGGTCGTACGGACATGCACCAGGTTGCAATATATAGCTTGCAGGTTGCTGATGGCGGCTGCGGTGTGTGTGTGTATAGAGAGAGAATACCTATTTAACACCCAGGGTGGAGAATAGTTATTTTGCACCCCATATAATTTTATGTTGTCACGTTTAGAAATTTATGTTTTGTATACAAATAATTATGTTCATATTCATCCACAATGCAAAAAAATTGACATAAAAATAGTTTATAAGTAATTATAGTGTAAAAAACACTAAAAATACGCATTTTACGTTGTATTTTTATACGGCATGTAAACAAAATATTTTATGCCATGCCTATATTTTCTTACATTCTTCTCAACTCTCAAGGTAAGAAAAAATTTACACGACGTAAAAATAATATACAGTTCTAAAGATAGAGGGTGGATGTAGAATAACTATTCTACACCCTAGGGGTCAAATACGTTACCCTAGAATACCTATTTGACACCCAGGGTGCAGAATAGTTATTTTGCACCCCACATAATTTTATGTTGTCACGTTTAGAAATTTATGTTTTGTATAAAAATAATTATGTTCATATTCATATATATATATATCGAAACAGGCTTTCGCCCAGCTTTATAAATAAAGCCACATCGGCCGAACAAGATACAAGGTGATGGGGAAACCCCTTACAAAACAGATCAGGATAAAGAAAAAAAACGCGAAAGGCCAACACTTGCCACGAAGACAACAAACCGAGACCGGGGCGAACCGGGGCTCCATGACGATGCCCCCAAGAGGGTAACGACGCACTGCGCCGCCGCCGTCGAGACCGAAGGTCAAGGGTTTTCACCCGGAGCCCTAGCGGATAAGGTAGCCGCAACGGCGCCCCCAAGAGGGTAACGGTACCCGCATGTATCGCCGCCGATGGTGCCGAAGCACCGACCTTTCGCCCGGAAAAACCTTCGAGCCGCTCTCCGATGACCGCTCGCACCCATTGTCTTCGAGAGAGGCCTCCGATGACCAAAGAAGGGAACCACCACTAGTGGAAACAGGGCCTCTAGTCCCGGGCCGTAAGGGCCTTTAGTCTCGGTTTTTTAACCGGGACTAATCAAGCGGGACTAGAGACCCAACACTAGTCCCGGCCCAGTTACCAGCCGGGACTAGTGGGTGTCCACGTGGCTGCCCCTGCGCGCTCAGGGTGCACCCCCACTAGTCCCGATTGGTGTTATGGACCGGGACTAGTGGGTCTCTGCCGCGGCAGCATTTTGCGCATTTTCTCTCCCGCGGCAGAGCATTACCTTGGACTAGTGATTTCTCTGCCGCGGCAGCATTTTGTGCCCTTTCTCTGTCGCGACAGAGAATTCATTTTGTATTGTTTTATTTATTTATTTTTCATTTCAAAATGGTTTTTGAGTATATGTACGCCACCACATATCGTACACATTCGTGCATATATATAAGATAACTTGTAGATCGAGCATACAAATATATACAATTTACATAGTTACATGGAGATCACAATTATCGGGACTAGAGCCCGTCTAGTCAATTACATGGAGATCATTAGCGCCTATTCACACTAAATTCTCCGCCATCGTGTACTCTCGAACTATATAAGAAAATGAGATTAATATGAATGTTAATCATGATAACAAAAAGTGACGGTAATAAAATGATGGTGTGAATGTATTGCTTATGTCGACTCTATAATCTTTGTGCTCGGTGGTAAACATGCGAATAAACTCGCAAACGTAGAATCCATATAAATTCGACCCTTGTGGCTGCCTCGCGTACTTTACGAGAATAGAATTCAATCAAAATAATAATCTAGCATCATTATTGTATTGAAACTAGAAGTAAAGAGATGCGCGGACATATCACGTGCTACTTACCGAGACCGCTTCTTAAAGGAACCCTTAACCTCGCGCTTGAACCGGATCCAAACCCTGCCCGGCGAAGAAAATGAATGAATGAGTTATTCTTTACCCGATATCTCAGGAAATCAACGAAAGAGACCGATATAGCGAGAAAATTACTTCTAGAGCATGTCCTGCATGCTGCGGAACGCTTCCAGGTTTCTCTTTGATGGGTCCATGACTTCAACTGTTCCCTTATCAAGTTGAATGTCTAGTAGAATCCAATAGAAGCTGCAAACATTTATATATATACATCAGTAACTCATTAGTTACACTTAGCATCGAGTAATCAAAAGTGAATGTGTGTACAACAGAGTAAGACGCTTACTCGAAATTGTAAGGAAATAGTATGTGGTCACAGAAATTTTGATCCTTTAAAAACCTCAAAATGTTTTCCTCAGTCTCCTTGGGGTTTGTTGTTAGCGTGTTTATACGTACTTTATCTGGGTCAATAAACCCAACACTATATATTCTTCTTATTTTACATTCCTGGATCTTTATTCTGCATAATAATAGAGTACAAAAGGATATAATGAGGATAATTACATGCAATGAACTCAACATGTAGACAGTGAATTCAACAACTTACAAACAATAGCAGCCGATGATAGATTTGTCGAGGGCATCGAGATTGTATAACTGGAACAGTTCTGGAAACTCAACATGGACCTATTCACCGGTTCTCAAGTAGTTCTCATGTGGGACTTTCACTGTGATAAATATTCTACCTTCCTTTGCAGCTGTCAAGTACCACTCATGGAGATTCCGCAGTTGTGTTAGCAGTTCTTTCACCTTTTCTTTGCTGACCAAATCCTCACTTGCGACATATCTACGGGCTATTGGCATCTTGGATAGATGGTCGAGTTGGGGCCTAACAGTTCATCAAGACTAATTTCCATGGTGGCCGCCAACTCCGCAGCTACTGACATATCTAGTGGCTGTTGTGCGAGAAGGGGAACGTTATCTGAAAACACCTTGAGGGGTGCGATCGTTTGTTTGGCCTGTTGTCCGAGAAGGGGAACGTCTGATTTTTTACTGATTGCAGTTTTGGTCCCGCTTGCACCTGTGCTTGCTGATTTTTTACCGCTTGCACTTGATTTGCTTGATTTGCTCTTCGCCACTTCTTTCTGAAGTGTGCGTACATAGTCATCTGGCTTATGGTGCAACTCATATTGCGATTTTATGTTCAGAAAATCAATTGCATATGCCTTTTGATTCTCGGTGTATACTAGAGCGGGCTCGGATTTCTTCTTCTCAAAATGCACCGCCACTTCGGCCTTTGCTATCGCTGCAGTTTCCGTATCAGTACGATCGAAGGTCTTATGGGAAGATTCTGATAAGGCACTGTTGGGAGGGGCGACATTTTCCATTTTGGGTTGCCGTGTCCTTTAGTACTCACTGACGGAGCACGCTTCCGCTTATTGTCCTTAGCGAGCGTCGAAGACTGCTGAGCCTATGACGGAGATCGAGAAAGACTCGGGATGTGGTGGTCGTAGTCATCATGGGGTGGGCTTCTTGGAGGTGATGGAGGTGGATGTGGAGGTGGAGGTAAAGGTGAAGGAGACCTGCGACGACTCGGTGGCGGTAGTGTTATCCTTGGAGCCGAGCCTGGAAACCACATGTTGTTCTTGTCCTAGAGAATGATCCCACCAAGTACTTCTCCGAGTGTGATCTCACCTTCAGGTCCAGGGATGTCAATCTCCATTGACTCCCACTCCTTTACGATTTGATCCACCTTGACTTTAGCATAGCCAGGTGGAATCTCACGGCCATGCAAACGTGCGTCAGGCGGACAAGGCAAAGCCGACCGACCGCCACCTTCACAGATACGTTCTTCAATTTATTATGGATCTCATAAGGTATCTGCTCCTTAATTCCATCCACGGGGTAGCCGGGACCGCCATCTGTATAGGATGCATCGTTAGACAGGACGCTGCTCCGATTCAGCGATGCTGCTTCTCCGCTGAGATGGGTTGGCGGTAATATCAAGTGGAGGATCTTGCTGAAGGGAATATGCCCCGAGAGGCAATAATAAAGTGTTTATTATGTGTATTCCAAGTATATCATAGATGTTTATTTTGCATGCTATAATTGTATTAATATGAAAACGTTAATACATGTGTGTTTAATAAACAAACAAAATGTTCCTAGTTATGCCTCTCTCATAAACTAGTTCGTTGATTAACAAGATGATCACAGTTTCCTAATCATAGACATTGGATGTTGTTAATAACGAGATCACAACATTAGTGTAATGATGTGATGAACATTCATCCAAAGTATAGCATTGCGATCAAAGTCATTGAGTTTATATTGCTATAAACAACTTACGAAGTGATCCTAATCCTTATACCATGAGATCATGCCAATCACTAACACCGGAAGAGTTTCTTGTTGACATCAAACGTCACATCGTAACTGGGTGATTATAAAGATGGCTTCAAAGCTACTAAAGTGTTATGTTGAGAATCATGGATCAAGAGTGGAATTTGTTCATCCCGATGACGGATAGATATACTCTGGGCCCTCTCGGTGATATCACATTGGTTAGCTTGCAAGCAAGTGATTTGATCACTAGAATGTTATATCACGGGAATGAGAAAAGAGTGCATGTCAGTAACGGGATCAAACTAGGTATGGAGATACCGATGATCGAATCTCGGACATGTAATATATCGTGAAACAAAGGGATTAAGATACAAGCGTAAAAGGTTCCGACGATCACAAGAAAGTCATCGTTGAATGTGTGGGAGTCAGTATGGATCTCCAGGTCCCGCTACTGATTATTGATCGGAGAAGGGTCTCGATCATGTCCGCATTATTCGCGAACCATAGGGTGACACACTTAAGGGACACTGACATCCATTTGGAGCAAATGTTCCATGCCGGAAAGAATAACAAGCGCATCAATTTATTTCACTAGATACCAAAACAGGTTTTCGAGTGAAATTGCATAAAGTGGTTTTGCATGTGAAATAGAATTCTAGCAAGGGGTGATATGTGAATGTTTGTCATTAAAGTAATTGACAAAATTCTGAATAAATAAAAGAGTTTTATTTAATGAGAGTTTGCATTAAATTTGGTGGAAATTTAATAGCAAGTTTGAGTGGGATTTTGAGTGGAGGAAACTGAAAGGGTTTTTGTGAGTGGAGTGTCCACCCACATGAATGAAGGAGGGGAGGGGGCAGCCCCCATGGCCGGCGGACACCCCCTTGGGTGCCCCCCTCCTCCTACAAAAGGCACGCCCTCTCCTCTCTCTCTCACACACACCTCCTCGTGAAGGATATCTCTCCCCCTCTAGAATTTATCCCCCATGGTCTCGGACTAGCGAGATACATGTTCCCGGTGGCTATTCAGCAAGAAAGGGTTTTGCTTCCGCTGCATCGCTGGAGCGAGGAGGCGGAGGTTGCTCGGTGTCTAGTACATGTGTGCGAGCACGGATGCGCTGCTGCTTTGCGGCGCTAGGACTTCCTCTAGATCTTGAGATCGGAAAGAGATCGTCTACATCAACCACGAGTTCAACTCGTTAAGCTTTGTCGGTCTTCAAGGGTATGTTCTCTACGGATAAACATCCGGCCGTTGTTTGTATCTAGTAGATAGATCTTGGTACATAGTTCCCATTGTAGGAATTTTTTTGTTTTCTATGCTGCGAACCCTACAGTGGTATCAGAGCCGGATCTATGCGTAGATGCTTTACACGGGTAGTACACATATGAGTATGTGGGCGATGATGATCATGTGTTGCTCCTTAGTTGTAATTTTGGATATTGGTGGCATAGTGGGATGAAGCGGCCCGAACAAACTTTACATGTCCTCGCACATGAGACCTGTTCCACGCTTGACATGCAACCAGTTTGCATAAGTGGCTAGCGGGTGTCTGTCTCTCCCACTATAGTCAATATCTATTTTGCAACAAGTTGTCAACAATTTGGTTATCCTCGTTGTGGTTCATGTTCGTAGGTAAGAACGGTTCTATCTTCGAAATCCCTAAGCCACGTAAAACTTGCAATGGATAAATTAGAGGCGTCTATCTTAGATTGTTGCTGGGCTAGTGTTATGATATGGTGATGTTGTAAGTAGAAGTATGAGATGATGCTCTAACAACACACATAGCGTGTAAGTTACATAGACCTTGGACTTACACATAAAGGTATGATAGTGATCATACCACGGTGCACATGATAGAGATCATATGCGGGAACCATATCGTTTCACTAATAAACATGTGATGTTTGATAGCATCCTGTATTGCTTGTTTAGCGTTTTATTAGCATAATGAGATGATCCCTCATTTAAATATCAAGATAAGAATGTGTTCTTCCTTTAGTATGCACCGATTATGTTTTCGTCGCTCCAAGACATCACGTGATGATCGGGTGTTCTTGGATCCACGACCATATATCGGGTGTAAGACAGTTACACACGCGAATACTAAGGTTCTAACTTGGCGAGCCTAGCATGTACAGACATGGCCTCGGAACACGGACCGAAAGGTTAAGCATGAGTCATATAGTAGATATGATGCCCATTTGATGCTCGCCTTTGAAGCTACACCGACTCACGTGATGATCAGACTTGGTGTAGTGGATTTGGTTCATGTAATCACCAAAAGGCACGAGGGGTGTCGTTTTTGAGTGGGAGTTCATTCGTAATGTGGATTAGTTGAACTCAATCTATCATAAACTTAGTCTAAACTTTACAAATTCTGTTGTAGATGGCACCACCTGCTTTTAATTTCAATGTGTTCATGGAGAAAGAGAAACTTGCAACGAACGGTAGCAACTTTACCGAATGGGGCATGAATTTGAGGATTCTCCTCTCCGCTGCACAAAAGCAATATGTGCTAGAAGCGCCGCTAGGCCACCCACCTTTTGAGGATGACCCTGACGAGGATAAGAATGTCTATCAGACTCGTCAGGAGGACCACAACTTAGTTCATTGCGGCATATTGTATGGGCTAGAGCCAGAACTTCGAAATTGTCTCGAAAACGGCAATGCATTAGATACAATGGGTGAGTTGAAAATGATTTTTGACACACATGTTGTTGTAGAGAGCTACAATGCTTCAGAAAAGTTCTTTAGCTGCATGATGGAAGGGCACAACTCCGTTAGTGAGCATGTACTCAAGATGTCGGGTTATGCCGATAAGCTTGTGTCCTTGGGAATAACGATTCCCATTGACTTAGGCATCCATTGTGTTCTGCAGTCTCTGCCACCTAGCTATAAGAGCTTCGTGATGAACTATCATATGCAAGGCATGAAGAAGTCTCTCCCCGAGCTTCTGTCAATGCTTAAAACTGCAGAAGTGGAGATCAAAAAGGAACATCAAGTGTTGATGATCAATAAGAACACTGGTTTCAAGAAAGACAAGAAGGGAAAATGGAAGGGAAGTAAGGGCGGCAAGCCGGTTGCCGTGCCTGAAAAGAAACCCTGAGTTGGACCTAAGTCTGATACCGAGTGATACCATTGTAAGGGGACTGGCCACTAGAAGCGCAACTGCCCCAAGTATTTGGTAGACAAGAAGGCCGGCAAGGCAAACAAAGGTATATATGATATACATGTTATTGATGTGTACTTGACTAGTGCTCGCGGTAGCACCTGGGTATTTGATACCGGTTCAGTTTCTAATATTTGTAACTCGAATCAGGGGCTGCGGAACAAGCGACCGCTAGCAAGGGGTGAGGTCAAGATGCGTGTCGGCAATGGATCGAGCGTTGATGTGATCGCCGTCGGAACGCTGCCTCTCCATTTTCCGTCGGGATTAGTAATAAACTTGAAGAATTGTTATCTAGTGCCAGCACTAAGCATGAACATTGTATCTGGATCAAGTTTGATGCGAAGTGGTTATTCATTTAAATCCGAGAGCAATGGTTGTTCTATTTATATGAATGAAATCTTTTATGGTCATGCACCGATGATGAATGGTTTATTTCTTTTGGATCTCGATAATAATGTTACACATATTCATAATGTTGATGCTAAAAGAATTAAATTAAATGATGATATATCCGCATATATATGGCACTGCCATCTAGGTCATATTGGCGTTAAACGCATGAAGAAGCTCCATTCAGATGGAATTTTGGAATCACTTGATTTTGAATCATTTGATACATGTGAGCCATGCCTTATGGGAAATATGACTAGAACGCCGTTTTCCGGTTCAATAGAACAGGCGACAGGTTTATTGGAAACCATACATTCTGATGTATGTGGTCCAATGAGTGTGTCGGCGCGAGGTGGATATCGTTAGTTTGTTACTTTCACGTATGATTTGAGTAGATACGGTTATATATACTTGATGAAACACAAGTCTGAAACCTTTGAAAAGTTCAAGGAATTTCAGAATGAAGTGGAAAATCATCATAATAGAAAGATCAAATTTCTACGGTCCGACCGTGGAGGTGAGTATCTAAGTTACGAGTTTAGTACTCACATGAAAGAGTGTGGAATTGTTTCACAACTCACACCTGCCGGAACACCACAGCGAAATGGTGTGTCGAAACGTCGTAATCGTACTTTATTAGATATGGTTCGATCTATGATGTCTCTGACGGACTTGCCATTGTCATTTTGGGGTTATGCACTAGAAACTGCTGCATTCACTTTAAATCGGGCACCATCTAAATCCGTTGAAAAGACACCATATGAATTATGGTTTGGAAACAAACCTAAGCTATCATTTCTTAAAGTTTGGGGATGCGATGTTTATGTGAAGAAACTTCAACCGAATAAACTCAAACCCAAAGCAGAAAAATGCGTCTTCATAGGATACCCTAAGGAAACTATTGGGTATTCCTTCTATCACAGATCCGAGGGCAAGGTTTTTGTTGCCAAGAATGGATCCTTTCTAAATAAAGAGTTTCTCATGAAAGGTGTGAGTAGTCGGAAGGTAGAACTCAAAGAGGTTTTTGAACCTTCTCTTCAAAGTATGGCGAGTAGCGCAGTGCCGGAAGTCGTTCCGGAGTTGGCTTCACCGGTTGAAGAAGGAACTAATGATAATGATCATGAAACTCCGAAAGAGAGTACTTTCGAACCTCGCAGGTCTAGCAGGACGCGTGCAACTCCCGAGCTGTATGGAAATCCTGTCATGAATTTCATGGTTGATGAAGATGATGACCCTGCGACGTATGAAGAAGCGATGATGATCCCAGATTCCAACAAATGGTTAGAAGCCATGAAATCTGAGATGGAATCCATGTATGAAAATCAAGTTTGGAACTTGGTGGACTTACCTCACGACCGAAAGGCCGTGGAGAACAAATGGATTTTCAAAAGGAAAACTGATGCTGATGGTAATGTAACCGTCTATAAAGCTCGACTTGTCGCAAAGGGGTTTCGACAAATTCAAGGAGTTGACTACGATGAGACATTCTCTCCCGTAGAGATGCTAAAATCAGTTAGGATTATGTTAGCAATTGCTGCATATTTCGATTATGAGATATGGCAGATAGATGTCAAAACCGCGTTTCTCAATGGTAATATTGAAGAAGAGTTGTATATTATACAATCAAAGGGTTTTGTCGATCCTAAGGATGCTAACAAGGTGTGCAAGCTTCAGCGATCCATCTATGGATTGAAGAAAGCATCACGAAGTTGGAATCTCCGCTTTGATGAGGTGATCAAAGAGTTTGGATTTGTCCAAACGTATGGAGAAGCTTGTATTTACAAGAAAGTGAGTGGGAGCAATGTGGCATTTTTGATACTATATGTGGATGACATATTATTGATCAGAAATGATATAGATCTTTTAAACAGTGTTAAAAGTTATCTAAACAGCAAATTTTCAATGAAGGACCTAGGTGAAGTGTCATACATATTAGGCATAAAGATCTATAGAGATAGATCTAGGCGCCTAATAGGGCTATCGCAAAGTACATACCTTGATAAGATTTTAAAGAAGTTTAAAATGGAAGATAGTAAGAAGGGGTTCTTACCTATCACACAAGGCACGACATTGAGTAAGACTCAAAGTCCATTACCATGGAAGAAAGAGAGAAAATGGACAAAGTCCCCTATGCTTCAGCCATAGGCTCTATAATGTACGCCATGCTACGTACAAGACCGGATGTGGCACATGCTATTAGTTTGACTAGTAGGTACCAATCGGATCCAGGTTCGGAACACTGGAAAGCGGTCAAGAATATCCTTAAGTACTTGCAAAGAACTAAGGATATGTTTCTTGTATACGGAGGTGAAGAAGAGCTTGTCGCTAAGTGTTATGTCGATGCTAGCTTTGACACCGATCCAGATGACTCTACGTCTCAATCCGGATACATATTTCTCATGAATGGCGAAGCGGTTAGTTGGAGGAGCTCCAAACAACCTGTGGTGGCGGGATCAACAACGGAGGACGAATATGTTGCTGCTTCGGAAGCGGCTCAGGAAGCAGTTTGGATGAAGGAATTCATATCCGAACTAGGTGTGGTTGCAAACACGTTGGACCCAATGGTGATCTATTGTGACAACAATGGTGCCATTGCCAATGCCAAAGAGCCAAGGTCTCACAAGCATTCCAAGCATATTAAGTGCCGGTTTCACTCCATTCGTGAGCATGTCAAGGATGGAGATATAAAGATTTGTAAAGTACATACGGATCTCAATGTAGCAGATCCGTTGACTAAAAATCTCCCTAGAGCAAAACATGATCTACACCAGAACTCCATGAGTGTTAGATACATCACTATGTAACTAGATTATTGTCTCTAGTGCAAGTGGGAGACTCAAGGGAATATGCCCCGACAGACAATAATAAAGTGTTTATTATGTGTATTCCAATTATATGATAGATGTTTATTTTGCATGCTATAATTGTATTAATACGAAAACATTAATACATGTGTGTTTAATAAACAAACAAAAAGTTCCTAGTTATGCCTCTCTCATAAACTAGTTCGTTGATTAACAAGATGATCACAGTTTCCTGATCATAGACATTGGATGTTGTTAATAACGAGATCACAACATTAGTGTAATGATGTAATGAACATTCATCCGAAGTATAGCATTACGATCAAAGTCATTGAGTTTATATTGCTATAAAAAACTTACGAAGTGATCCTAATCCTTAGACCATGAGATCATGCCAATCACTAACACCGAAAGAATTTCTTGTTGACATCAAACGTCACACCGTAACTGGGTGATTATAAAGATGGCTTCAAAGCTACTAAAGTGTTATGTTGAGAATCATGGATCAAGAGTGGAATTTGTTCATCCCGATGACGGATAGATATACTCTGGGCCCTCTCGGTGATATCACATTGGTTAGCTTGCAAGCAAGTGATTTGATCACTAGAATGTTATATCACGGAAACGAGAAAAGAGTGCATGTCAGTAACGAGATCAAACTAGGTATGGAGATACCGATGATCGAATCTCGGACATGTAATATATCGTGAAATAAGGGATTACGATACAAGTGTAAAAGGTTCCGATGATCACAGGAAAGTCATCGTTGAATGTGTGGGAGTCAGTATGGATCTCTAGGTCCCGCTACTGATTATTGATCGGAGAAGGGTCTCGATCATGTCCACATTATTCATGAACCGTAGGGTGACACACTTAAGGGACACTGACATCCAGTTGGAGCAAATGTTTCATGCCGGAAAGAATAACAAGCGCAGGAATTTATTTCACTAGATACCGAAACAGGTTTTCGGGTGAAATTGCATAAAGTGGTTTTGCATGTGAAATAGAATTCTAGCAAGGGGTTATATGTGAATGTTTCGCATTAAAGTAATTGACAAAATTCTGAATAAATAAAAGAGTTTTATTTAATGAGAGTTTGCATTAAATTTGGTGGAAATTTAATAGCAAGTTTGAGTGGGATTTTGAGTGGAGGAAATTGAAAGGGTTTTTGTGAGTGGAGTGTCCACCCACATGAATGAAGGAGGGGAGGGGGCAGCCCCCATGGCCGGCGGCCACCCCCTTGGGTGCCCTCCTCCTCCTATAAAAGGCACCCCCTCTCCTCTCTCTCACACACACCTCCTCGTGAAGGATATCTCTCCCCCTCTAGAATTTATCCCCCATGGTCTCGGACTAGCGAGATACATGTTCCCGGTGGCTATTCAGCTAGAAAGGGTTATGCTTCCGCTGCATCGCTGGAGCGAGGAGGCGGAGGTTTCTCGGTGTCTTGTACGTGTGTGGGAGCACGGATGCGCTGCTGCTTTGCGGTGCTAGGACTTCCTCTCGATCTTGAGATTGGCAAGAGATCGTCTACATCAACCACGAGTTCAACTCGTTAAGCTTTGTCGGTCTTCAAGGGTATGTTCTCTACGGATATACATCCGCCCGTTGTTTGTATCTAGTAGATAGATCTTGGTACATAGTTCCCATCGTAGGAATTTTTTTGTTTTCTATGATGCGAACCCTACACTTGCAAGCACGCTATTCCTCTAAGTTCATCGATCTGATGTTGCTGCTTGTCAAGTCTTGCTAGCAGCTGGTTGAACTTGTCTGCCTCCTCCTCCTCCCGTCGCTGCTTTGCTCTTGCTCGGCTTCTATAGGTACCTTGGTCCTTAGGAAACCCAGTATCCCACGTGAAACTCCCGTCAAGGCCTCGGACTCGTCCTGTATGTTCGCGATTCCCGAGGATCAAGATCAGCAAGTCTTTCTCTCTATCGGACTGTTTTATTCCATCTTTAATATCTCTCACCACTTTTATCCATGTACTCATGGGTACCTTTATCCCGTCACTGCAAACAAGGTCCCCTGTAAGTTCGTCATATGTACTCCCATGCCCAAGGAACCAATTTCTTGCCCTCAAATCCCATTCTTCGCGAATTGGTTCTGGAATGATCCCTTTATCATGAAGCTCTTTTTCTTTTGCATCCCACTTAGGCATGGCAGCCGCGTAGCCCCCTAGCCCCATGTTATGGTGATATTTCTTCTTCGCGGCATTTATCTTGTTTTTTCAGACTTTTCCTCTGCAACTCCTGACCTCCTATACTGCACAAATGCATCCCCGTAAGGCTGCTGCTTCGCTAGATAGCCTTCGAATAATGGTTTTTTTGTCCTTCTGATACTGTTGCCATAATGACTTCTTCCAGTTCTTGAATAGTTCGGCTATCTTCTTTAGTGCAAACTACTTGACTTCCTTTCTCATTTCAGCCGTCTCGTCCTCAGTGTCACATTCTGGCAGCTTGAAATGTGCCATGAGGTCATTAAAAAGTTCCTCTTTGAACCTATCGTCGATATACACATCACTCCATTACGCCTCTTTGGGCTTATTCCACTCTCAAATAGTGATCGGTGTGCGATCTCTGGCAACAACTCCGCATTGTTGTACAAATATTTGTTTTGTTTTGTTTGGTTCCAATGGTTTGTCGTCTCCTGAAACCTCTGTAATTTCATAAACAGTACCATGGGGCAACTTTTTGGCTGGGCCGCGCTTGGTTTTGTTGCTCGATGTAGAGGCCTAAGAGAAGAAACATTTGTCAACATAATATATATACAACTAGGTACATCTAGTGACGATCATCGAACATCATATATATATATATATACCTCGTCGGTCTGCGTTACGCGTCCATGGGCTTCTTCCTCTTGTCTGTTGGTCTCCTCTCCCTCACCGGATGAGTTCAGATACCTCGAGGGAGATCCCTCATCGGCATCGTGAATCATATCCTCGAGGAAGTGTTCAGAATCTAGGTCTCTGCAGATTGGATTAGGTGGATCCATAGTTCCTGCAAAATGCACACAATATTTATTTGAACTTAACAAATAAAACCTAAACCCTAAACCCGGAGGTGCGGCGACGATGGCCGGTGATGGTGGCCACGGGACAGGTGGGAGACTAAGCGGATTCCCGCGAGAACCACCACCCTAACCCTAACTCCGGTCACCACCCTAAACCCGCGAGAACCACCACCCTAAACCCTAACACTAAGCGGCTTCCCGCGAGAACCACCACACTAAACCCTATTATAAAAATAACTTACAATATTATAAATATCATACCCCAACAAATCCTAATTAATCCTAAATATATACACTAATATAACAAAATCCTAAACTAAAAAAATCCTAAACTAACAAATTCCATGCGTCGATATAACAAAATCCTAAACTAAATATATACACTAATATAACAATATCCTAAACTAAAAAATTCTAAACTAACAAATCCTAATTAATCCTAAATATATACACTAATATAACAAAATCCTAAACTAAATATATACACTAATATAACAAAATCCTAAACTAAAAAAATTCTAAACTAACAAATCCTAATTAATCCTAAATATATACACTAATATAACAAAATCCTAAACTAAAAAAAATCCTAAACTAAATATATACACTAATATAAAAAAATCCTAAACTAAATATATACACTAATATAATTAACAAAATCCTAAACTAATTAACACATAATTAAAATCCTAACCCTATAACCCTCACCGGAGTTGGCGGTGGTGGCAATTGGCGGCGGCGGCTTGGTCGGCTTAGCCAGGCATGGTGGCTTGGTCCGCAGGGGCACTGGCCATTGGCGGTCTTACGAGCAAAGGCGTTGGCATTGCCAGCTAGAGAGGGAGGCACAGGCTTCGTCGGAGAAATCAGCGGGCAACCTAGCGACACTGTCGTCGTTTTGGCCTCCAACTTCTCCCGGTGCGTGGAACGCACCGGGGGAGAAGCCCCCATTTATATGCCCCTCTAGTCCCGGTGCGTGGCACTAGGCGGGACTAAAGGGGGGTCTCTAGTCCCGGCTGGTGCCACGCACCGGGACTAGAGGAGGGTGGGCGTTTCATTTTCGCGCGCCGGGACTAAAGTCCCAAATTTGCGCGCGCTGGGCCAAAACCCCCAGTGCACGCTGGGCTTTTTTTAAAAAAAAATTAAATATATCATTTAAAACATTTAAATTATACTTTTTTGCATACTTTTGAATTTGACAAAACTTTCAACATGAAAAGTTCTTGAATTTGAATAATTAATCGAAATCCATTTTCTGTTTTATCAAATAATTATTTTAAATAGTCAAATTATTAACCATTTTGCCATTATCAATTTAAAAATGCATTAACTATTATTTTTTGCATATTTTTGAATTTGACAAAACTTTCAACATGAAAAGTTCTTGAATTTGAATAATTAATCCAAATCCATTTTCTGTTTTATCAAATAATTATGTAAGTTAGTCAAATTATTAACCATTTTGCCATTATCAATTTAAAAATGCATTAACTATTATTTTTTTTGCATATTTTTGAATTTGGCAAAACTTTCAACATGAAAAGTTCTTGAACTTGAATAATTAATCCAAATCCATTTTCTGTTTTATCAAATAATTATTTTAAATAGTAAAATTATTAACCATTTTGCCATTATCAATTTAAAAATGCATTAACAATTATTTTTTGCATATTTTTGAATCTCACTAAATTTTCAACATGAAAAGTTCTTGAATTTGAATAATTAATCAAAATCCATTTTTTGAATAAGCTATAGTCCCGGTTGTATCCACTAACAGGGACTAAAGATATTTCCCACCATTTCTCACCGCTTCCTTAAGTTTTTAGTCCTTTCCTCACGAAGAGGTTTTAGTCGGTTGTAGCCAATTTAGAGGACTAAAGATATTTCCTGCCATTTCCCACCACTTCCCGCCATGTTTTCCCGCCCTTTCCATCTGTATATAGGCCGACCGCGCCATGGTTATGCCACATCCACACCTTCCTCTCTCACAGAAATGGACAACGCCTACTAGGCCATTCTGACCCTCGAGGATACCGACCAGGCTACCGGCTGCCCACTGGCTGGATGCTGAGCGCTGGAGGTGTTCCTGTCCCTCCTATGCCTCAAGGCTCCGCCCAACAGGCGGCCATCACGAACCACTTCTACCACGAGCTCACCCGGAGCAGCGGATGGATCCCAGTGGGATCCCGACAACTGCGACACCTGGAATGCCTTCTTCGCTAACCGGTGGGAAAGGGAGCTTGCTAGGTACGATGGTGATGGCCCACCCCCGGTGAACCACAGCAAGTCGGCCGCCGTCTGTGGTGGGCGAACCGTACTATCATCGGCGTGATGCGCTACATCGCCGGGGGAGACCATCCTCGCTTGTGGTGCCCACAAGTCCACCCGCCCGCCGTGAATCTGAGGCCGGAGTGGCAGGTGCCCCCGGTATATCCCATGGCTGGGCTGAGGATCCCCGGAGTGGCAGGTGACGATGAAGATGACGATGACGAAGAAGACCCTGAAGTTGTGTACTATAGGACTAGGCATGATTATGACTAAAGGGGGCGGCTTTAGTCCTGAGTGTTAGCTAGTCTCGGTTTGTCCCGGTTTTTAATATTAATAAATGTATTGAGTGTTAGTCCCGGTTTGTGGCTGGACCGGGACTAAAGGCCCTTTAGTCCTGATTCCGTAGTCTTAGTTTTTAAATATTAATAAATGTCTTGAGTGTTAGTCCCGTTTTATGGTTGGACCGGGACTTAAGGGGGGCCTTTAGTTTCGATTTGTACTACGACTTACCCAAACTATGAAGATGCTGTCCCGATTCGTACTTACCATGAAGATCTGATTTCCAAACACGTGCGGTCACATATTAGGGAGTGCCTCTATGACTAGTTTGTTGGAGATGCCGTAGGACTGGGTTCCGGCGGCATCTCCCTGAAACTGGCCGTAGTGGTGTCCCTGCTCTCGAAGACCATCTTGCATCTTGTAACTTCTCTAACTAGATCAATATACCTAGGAGCTAACCTAATTTCACATATTAGGAAGTGCCTCTATGACCAGTTTCTTGGAGATGCTGGAGGACTGGGCTCCGGTGGCATCTCCCTGAAACTGGTCATAGTGGTGTCCTTGCTTTCGCAAACCATCGATCTTGGAGATGCCTCAAACTAGCTGGAGGACTGGCCTATTTATAGTACAAGCATCTCGACATAGTGTCGACACTCACGACATAATGTCGACACTCACCCCTATTATTAGTGCTCACTCGTGTTTTGTCCCGTTTGGTGTCTCCAACCGAGACTAAAGGTTCATCCAACCAGGACTAAAGGTTCAACCCCTATTATTAGTGCTTCCTGGCCCAGCCTGCCTTAATCCCTTCAGTCGCAGTTGGTTTCTCCAATCGGGACTAAAGGTTCAACCCCTATTATTAGTGTTGCCTAGCCCATCCTGGCCTGCCCTTTCCCTCTATTTATAGTGTGGCTGTCATGGCCAACCACACATACACACATTCCTCGCCGCCTACTTTAGGATGCCCATCCCGCATCCTCGTAGTTGACTCGTCGGCAATATCATTCACAATATGATTACATAAAAGGAGAATCTTCATCATTTAACAGGAGGCTTGGGTCAGTTTAATATATTACACCAACATCCCTATCTAATGTTGTTGTTTTCTTCTGCGCCGTAGCCATGGAGAATCTTCATCATTTAACAGGAGGCTTGGGTAAGTTTTCAGTTTGAAGGGCGGGATTTCATGAAACTTATTATAACCTTCTGACATATCTGTCTTGTCATCCACTCCAACGATGTTTCTTTTCCCTGAAAGAACTATGTGGCGCTTTGGCTCATCGGACGATGTATTCTTTTGCTGATTTCTTTTTCTCGGTTTTGTAGACATGTCATTCACATAGAAAACCTGAGCCACATCGTTGGCTAGGACGAATGGTTCGTCCATGTACGCAAGATTGTTGAGATCCACTGTTGTCATGCCATACTTTTTGTCTACATGTACCCCTCCTCCTATCATCTTGACCCATTTGCATCGAAACAAAGGGACCTTAAAAGTAGGTCCATACTCAAGTTCCCATATCTCTTCTATGTATCCATAATATGTGTCCTTCTGCCCATTGTCATCTGTTGCATCAAAGGGGACACCACTGTTTTGGTTGGTGCTCTTTTTATCTTGGGAGATCGTGTAAAATGTATTACCATTTATCTCGTACCCTTGGAAAGTACATATAGTCGAAGATGGTAACCGTGCCAACAAGTACAGCTGATCTTCAATAGTGTTGTTATTCATGAGATGTTTCTGCAACCAACTGCTGAAAATGTCCTCGTATTCCACTTTAATCGAGGAGTCAGGCTTCCCCGGGTTTTCTGAGCGTACAATAATCTTGTGTTTCTCGATATACGGAGCCACCAAGGTGGAATTGTGTAGAACTGTGTAGTGTGCTTTATTGAAAGAATCCATGTCCATATGTACCATTGTTTTCCTTCCTAGTGTGCCTTTTCCAGTCAGCCTCTCCTTATACCGAGATTCAGGAACACCAATTGGCTTAAGGTCAGGAAGAAAGTCAACACAAAACTCAATGACCTCCTCTGTTCCATAGCCCTTGGAGATGCTTCCTTCTGGCCTAGCACGGTTATGAACATATTTCTTTAAGACTCCCATGAACCTTTCGAAGGGGAACATATTGTGTAGAAACACAGGACCGAGAATTCTAATCTCTTCTACTAGGTGAACTAGGAGGTGCGTCATAATATTGAAGAAAGATGGAGGATACAACAACTCAAAGCTGACCAGACATTGGACCACATCAATCTGTAACCCTGATAGACTTTCTGGATCGATTACCTTCTAAGAAATTGCATTGAGGAATGCACATACCTTCACAATGGCCAGCCAAACATTTTTCAGTAGAATCCTTCTCAATGCAACCGGAAGCAATTGCGTCATAAGCACGTGGCAGTCATGGGACTTTAGGTTTTGGAATTTTTTATGTTTCATATTACTATTCCCTTTATGTTAGACGAGAAGCCAGACGGGACCTTGATACTGAAAAGGATTTCAAAAAATATTTCCTTCTTTTCCTTTGTAAGAGCGTAGCTGGCAAGTCCTTTATGACGTTGCTGGTCCTCTCGTGCTTTCAGTGTATCTTTTAACTTCCCATACAAGCCCAAGAAGCCTAGAATATTCACGCAAAGATTCTTCGTCAGGTGCATCACGTCGATTGCAGAGCGGACCTCATGGACTTCCCAATAGGGTAGCTCTCAAAATATAGATTTCTTCTTCCACATGGGTGCGCGTCCGTCGATGTCTTTCGGAACAGGTTGTCCTCCGGGACCCTTTCCAAATATTACATTTAAATCCTTGACCATACCAAATACATCAGCACCAGTACGGGGGGCAGGCTTCTTCCGGTGATCTGCCTCGCCATCGAAATGCTTGCCTTTTTTCCTTAAGGGATGTCTAGGCGGAACAAAACAATGATTGTATGAGTACACATTATTCCTAGATTTATCTTGATATATACTTTCAGTCTCATCTAAACAGTGTGTGCATGCATTATATCCCTTGTTCGTCTGTCCCGAGATGTTACTAAGAGCAGGCCAATCATTGATGGTTCTGAACAAAGAACGCTCAGAGGGTCGAATGACTCCTGTTTGTGCTCATCCCACACACGTAAACCTAGTTCGGCCCACAACTATAAAAGTTCATCAACTAATGGCCTTAGGTACACATCAATGTCATTGTCGGGTTGCTTTGGGCCTTGGATGAGCACTGGCATCATAATGAACTTCCGCTTCATGCACAACCAAGGAGGAAGGTTGTAGATACATAGAGTGACAGGCCAGGTGTTGTGACTGCAGCTCTGCTCCCCAAAAGGATTCATGCCATCTGTTCTTAGACCAAACCATAAGTTTCTTGTATCACCAGTAAAGTCCGGGAAGTCTCTCTCAATTTTTCTCCACTGTCGACCATCAGCAGGGTGCCTCAACATCTCGTCTTTCTTACATTCTTCCATGTGCCATCGCAACAACTTGGCTTGCTCTTTGTTTCTGAACAAACGTTTCAATCATGGTATTATAGGAGCATACCACATCACCTTGGCAGGAACCCTCTTCCTGGGTGGCTCGCCATCAACATCACTAGGGTCATATTTTTTGATCTTATACCGCAATGCAGTGCATACCGGGCATTTATCCAAATTCTCGTACTTCTCACCACGGTAGAGGATGCAGTCATTAGGGCACGCATGTATCTTCAGCACATCTAATCCTAGAGGGCAGACGAGCTTCTTTGCTTCGTGTGTACTGGCGGGTAATTCATTATTTCTTGGAAGCAACCTCTTCATGAGTACCAGCAACTTCTCAAATCCCGAGTCAGTCACACCGGTCTCTGCCTTCCATTTCAGCAATTCCAGTGTGCTACCCAGCTTCTTCTGGCCATCTTCACAAGTTGGGTACAACAATTCGTTGTGGTCCTATAACATCTTCTCAAACTGCAACCTCTTCTTTTCTGTGTCATAGTCTCGCTTTGCATCAGAAATGACCCGACCGAAATTATCAGCGGGCCGGTCTGGTTCCCGTTCTTCACCTCCTTCTTCTTCATTGTCTTCTATTGCGGTATCAGCGTATTCAGGGAAAATAGATCGGTAGTTGTCATCATCATTCTCTTCTTCATCGCCGTCTTCCATCACAACCCCTCTTTCTCCGTGTTTGGTCCAAACATTATAGCCGGACATAAAACCAGACCGAAGCATGTGGCTCTGAATGACTCTTGTGGAAGTGTGAGCCTTCTCATTCCTACAGTCAACACATGGACAACACATAAAACCATCCCGCCGCTTGTTCTCCTTGGCCACAACTCGAAAAGAACGCACGCCTTCTCTGAAAGCGGCAGAGCGTCGGTCATCGTACATCCATGGATGGCTCATCTGTATCATACAAATATATTTCAAACGCAATCACTATGTTAAAATTAGTACCGCACGGTCTAAATAAGAAAATAGTTGCTAACATTTTATTACACTTGGAAACAAAGATGAGAAAACTTAAGTGTGGCTCGGACACCTCATGTCATGTCTGTCTTGTGTGACCTAAACTCGCATCGCTCTAATGAACATTTCACCGAACACCTCTAGTGCATATATATATATATATACAGGATTGCGTAGGCATACGCGCCTATGCGCGCGGTTGTTTGTTTTCAGTTGACCACATCGATTGGGCGCGTAAATCAGTTTGCGTGTGTTGGAGCGTAGACTGGACCCGGAAGAAGGTTCACACAAATGGAACTCCACAATTCAGGCGATTGCATGCATTAGAGCATCTATAATGCTTAGGTGCTTAATTAAGGAGATGCTTAAGAAAATAAATCGGTTTAGACTTAAGCACTAGTGCTTATTGTACAAAAAAAAGATGTTTAACTAGGCACTTCTTATATAGAAATGAGCACAGGTGATCGCATGCATTAAGGGCGTTGTCCACGCATCAAACGGTACACAAATCGTCTACAGTATAAGGTCAATCGATGGGTGGCACCGGTCTTAAATCACCTCAAATCCTGGCGGCCTTATCCTCACTCAAGTGCTTCCCAATAAGGCTTTGTTCGGTTAACCCCCTTCACTAGTGGACTGGAGTGGAATGGAGAGGATTAGGGTGGAATTTGGCTTAGATGGTATCCAATCCCCCTCAATCCAAGTCAATCCCGTCCAATTTTGGGTGAACCGAACAAGGCCTAGTGTGTGCACCATCATAAGTTCCTAACTTAAGACAAGCCGAACTGATGGTTGTTTAGGTAGTACTATAGGACAAACAAGTAGGCTGAACGAGGTGAATGTTGCCCTTGGCTAAAAATGAGGTGATTGTTTTTTATTTGTGAAAAATGAGGTGATTGTTGTATTAATCTCATCTCTAAGGGTCTTTTTAGGCTGAAGGAATTTCATATGAATTTCTGAGCATTCCACTAGAGGAGATTTTCCCGTGTAATCCCTTTGGATCATATGATTGATGTCATCAAATTACCATGGAATCCATTCATATGTTTTACTTTCCATCATAATCTACATAAGATCAAACCTCATTTTATTGTTTCTTTGAAAAATCCAATGAACTTGTACTCTTTGTTGCTCTAATTTCTTAGCTAAAATCTCCTTGAGCTTGATTTATGTGCGTCATCCAAAGACACCTCCTGCATAGTTTAGTTGTTTTGAAATCATGTAGGAATTCACGTAGGTAGCATCTTAATCATGTGTTGTTCATATTCCTACGTTTTAAAATTTTACAATACAAATAGGCCCTAATTTTTTCAAATCTTCGCATCAGGTTCAAACTTAGGCCATTTTGGGTGGTAATAGCTTCATGTTCTTTGTAGGACTTTTATTCTATGGATTGTGTTCGAATCAACAAGAATGATGGTACCTAAATTCCTATGGATTGACCCAATCATGTAGGATCATGCTATCAGTGCTCAATTCAAACGACGACTGTTCTTACAATCTTGTTGTATTTTGCACTCATTTATTTTGTATATTTTTTTTACTATTCAGGTATCTCTCCATCCTACTATCAAGAGTCTCTGGAGTTTGTTGATCATGTTTTGTGTAATCACGTGAGGTTATTAAATGGAAGCTCCTTGTTATCACTAAAGATTAAATGAGACGGAAGCTGGTGCAATTCTTCTATCGTGGGAGTTGGGGTGGCACGAGTCGTTTTCTGCTCATTCGCCAATTATTCTCGTCACCTAAATCTTTCTCCTGATCAGTGCTATCTTTTTTTTTTGAGCGACCGATCAGTCCAATACAAATTCACGAGTGCTCGCCTGTGTGGGTTCGCCAAATAAAACGTGGACTTGAGCCTATTTCCCTGTTGAGCACACCCTGCCGGCTGGTCGGTCCCGAGGCTGCTCCACACCCGAGGAAGAAGACTAGAGTCGAAGGCACACAAGATTACACAAAAAAAGGCACAGGGAACAAGGGAAAACTTTATTGATCTTTCTCTCGGCAAACTCCCGTACAATGATTGCTCCTCTATTTATAGACTAAGGGAATAGGATACCGACATGGGCTAACCCTAGCCTGGTAGAAGCCACACCGAATGGGCCTCTACCGGCCCAGTTTTCCAACACTCCCCCTGGGTATCTTATCTGTATAACCATGGCTTAAAACTCCGAAAAACCCAATGGGAAAAATATGGAGAAATGCACATGGTATACTTATTGCTATGTTGCACGAATTGACTCATTAAAAACCTCATGTGAGAAACTTCATAAAAATTCACTAAGGGAAAAAGAGTACAATTCACTTAACTATAAAGTTAAGCACTCAATCATCGGGATCAACATTTCAGCGATGAGTTTGTGAAGATTCTCCCCCTAAACCTTGCATCTCCCTGAGTCTCATCATGCCGATCCCACGGACACATCTCTCGAAAGAAGATGCTGACAATGATTTAGTGAACAAATCAGCGAGATTTTCACACGACTTAGTATGCAAGACTTTCATTTCGTTCATCTTTTGCAGTTCATGTGCATAGAAGAACTTGGGGTTTATATGCTTTGTGAGATTACTCTTCACGTAACCCGTCTGGACTTGTGCAACACAAGCGGCATTATCTTTATAGATAATTGTTGGGGTTTGTACGGTGTTCAGTCCACATGACATCTGGATGAGGCTGACTACTCGTCGAAGCCATAAACATTCTCGTGATGCTTCATATAATGCTATGATTTCCGAGTGGTTCGTCGAAGTTGACACAAGAGTTTGCTTAGACGATTTCCAGGAAATCGCAGTTCCACCACAAAGGAAAACATATCCAGTCTGCGACTTGGATGTAAAAGGGTCGAAAGGTACCCGACATCGCATAGCCTACAGATAGGTCTTGGTTCTTTTGGTAAAACAAGCCAAGGTCCTTTGTCCCTTGTATGTACCTAAAGATGTTCTTAACGCCTTTCCAATGCCTCTTGGTAGGCTCAGAACTATACCTTGCAAGCAAATTGACGGCGAATGCAATATCCGGCCGTGTACAATTTGCGAGGTACATAAGTGCGCCAACTGCACTTAAGTAGGGGAATTCCGGTCCCAGAATTTCCTCCCCCTCTTCTTTAGGCCTGAACGGGTCCTTGTCTTGCTGCAAAGATCTTGCGACCATCGGGGTCTTAGAAGGATATGCCTTTTCAAACTCAAATCGTTCCAACACCTTCTGGGTGTAGGCCGACTGGTGAACTAGAATCCCAGCAGGGGAATGCTCAAGTTGTAGACCCAGGCAGAACTTGGTTTTGCCTAAGTCTTTCATCTCGAATTTTGACATCAGGTAGGAACTCGCTTCCTCAATATCGCCAGGTGTACCATTATATTCAAATCGTCCACGTACACCGAGATAATACAGAAACCATCCTGGGATCTCCGTATAAAAACACATGGGCAATCTTCATTGCTCGCGTAGCCCTTCTGATGAAGGAAATCGCTTAAACGATTATACCACATCCTACCTGACTGTTTTAGTCCATACAATGACTTCTTAAGCTGAACATTGTATAAGCTCTTGTTTGCTCTATCCTGGTTCGGGACAGGGATACCTTCTGGTACTTTCATGTATATGTCCGAATCCAAGTTACCATATAGGTAAGCGGTGACAACATCCATTAGTTTCATTTTTAAGTCCATGTTTACTGCCATTGAGATCAAGTATCTAAAGGTAATTCCATCCATGACCAGGGAGTAAGTTTCCTCAAAGTCGACACCTGGTCGCTGAGTGAAACCTTGAGCAACGAGCCTTGCTTTGTACCTTACTACTTCATTATTCTCGTTTCTCTTTCGAACAAAAACCCACTTATGGCCAACGGGGCGAATGTGGGGAGGAGTTAGACAAACAGGTCCAAATACCTCTCTTTTGTTTAACGATAATAATTTAGCAGTAATTTCCTTCTGCCAATCTTTCCAATCCGACCTTTTCTTGCAATCAGCGAGCGTGTTAGGCTCAGGGTCAAGATCTATGATTGAGGCAATTTTCTTGGCAAAATTAACGTCGACATTTTCCATGGCTCGGTTGTATGACTCGCCCGAATTAACATAGTTAATGGACATTGCGTCATGGAGTGCATCAGCACATCCTCTTGCTCCACCGGATTTCCCAATCCAGGAGCTAGGTCCTTAAGCTTTCCCGCTCCGATGTGTGCGCACACAACTTCGCTGGGTATTTCCGATATAGGAAAATTCAAGTCCGGAATTTCGTGCACTGAAATATCCGTACTTGCGCCAGGTCTCAACTGGCTCCCCTCAATAGGGGCAGACTATAATAAATCTCTCTTATCCTTTTTCTTCGGGCGTCCCCGGGTACTTGGGATTTGAGAAACCGGATTCCGCGTTCCTCTTAGGCCTTGGAGCAGGAGCGGGTATACCATCATTTTTCTTTGGTATTTCAACTCTTTCCGGTGCATTGCGTGCATGCACATGCGACTTTGTCACAGTCTTTAAATCACTAAAATGATCGGGCAGTTGATTCGCTAGGGAGTGCAAATCTAGTATCTTTTGGACTTCTCTATTAGTCTCAACAGTGCGCGGGTCATGAGGGTGGATCCCCGTGGCTTTCCACGTAATTTCTCGACTTTTGTCATCTAGGGGTTGATTACCTCCCCCTAAAGTCGGAAAAAGATCCTCGTCAAAAATGCAGTCAGCAAAACGGGCCGTGTGACAGTCGCCTGTCAAGGGGTCCAAGAACCTGATTATGGACACGGTCTCATAACCAACGTAAATCCCTGACTTACGAAGGGGCCCCATGGCTGATCGCTGGGGTGGTGGTATAGGTACATATACCTGGCAGTCGAACCTACGTAGGTGGGAAATTTTCGATGCCGACCCTTGCGCAAGTTGGATAGGAGAGTGGATGTTGTTGGCCGATGGTCGAAAGTTGATGAGATTAGCGGTGTGTAACACCGCGTGTCCCCAACATGTAGTTGGTAAATTACAACCCTGAAGGAGTGGTCTGGCAATGAATTTAATCCTTTTAATCAATGCCTCCGCAAGTCCATTTTGAGTGTGGACATGCGGTACAGAGTGCTCAAGTTTGATTCCAGTTGCCATGCAATAATCATCGAATGCCTTTGAAGTAAATTCTCCGGCATTGTCCATTCGAATAGACTTTAAACGATAATCAGGGAATTTATTCCTTATTTGTATGATCTGAGAGATCAACTTTGCAAAAGCATGGTTCCTTGTTGACAGCAGGCAAACATTGGACCATTTAGAGGAAGCATCGATGAGCACCATGAAGTACCGAAACGGCCCTGAGAGGGGCTAAATTGGACCACATATATCCCCTTGAATACGTTCCAAGAACGCGGGGAGTTCATCCTTCACCTTTAGGGGGGATGGTCTAATGATCAATTTCCCCGTAGCGCATGCGGAGCACACAAAATCATCGGGATTCGGGAAATTTTTAACATTAATATTATGACCATTCGAGTTGTTAATTATATTTCTCATCATCCTAAGACCGGGGTGGCCTAGCCTATCATGCCAAAGGCAGAATAGTTCGGAGCTTCTAAAGACAGTCTTAAGGGTAGTGTAAATAGGTGGTGCTACTATCTTAGTGTAGTACAACCCAGTAGCTAATGAAGGGAGTCTTTCGACAACATGTTTACCATTTTCGTCGCACTTGGTAATGAGTAGGAACTCCTTTCCATTCTCATCATCATCGGTTTCTACATGGAAACCATTTGCGCGGATGTATCTAAAACTCAAGAGAGTACGAGTCGACTCCGGATACAACAACGCCTCTTCAATGATCAGAGTTGTTCCATTTGGGAGTATGATAGTTGCTCTTCCGGAGCCAACTACATTCGGACCTAAATGGCATGATCGTCATTATGTTACCAGGGTTTTTGGTAATAGACTCAAAATACTTTGTTTCTCTCAAGATGGTATTTGTGGTGCCGCTATCAGCAAGGCACGTTTCCTCCATTTGGGCGCCACACGCGTTCTAAAATATAGTGCCTAATTAATATAATGGAGCGAGGAAGATGCTACATCAAGTAAGTAAAACACATAAACATTTCAGAACATCACACAACCAAATAATGGAATAAATGAATGAAATAAATGTCATCCAATCGCCAAAAACAAATAAATGTTATGCTCTCATAGAGCTTACAACCATATCGAAAAATTGTATCAGATTATCTGCGGGAAAGAAATCATCACAACAAAAAAGGAGCTCAGGTGGATTCTGCAAAGAAACCATCAATCTCAACCTGTATCTCAAGATCATTGAGCTTATCTTCGTTGGCTATCATCATCGAGGCAGCAGAGATGTCTAGCTGAGGCGGGGGCACAACGTGCTCAACCTCCATGGGCACAACGGCGTTCGTGGGAACCGCCGAAGGTGCTGCCACTTGTTCTACGTCCTGTGCCACTACGAGCGCGACATTCTGCACAGGCGCCGCTCCGGGCGCCAGTGGTGCCTCAACCTGGACAAGGTGCGCCTCGTGCGCCTTCTTGTTGGCCTTGAACGCGTACATGATGTGCTTAGGGGCCAAACACTGCCTGGAGAGGTGGGTCTTGGAGCCACATCGGAAGCAGTCCTGGGGCCTTGCCTCCCTCTTGCCTGCCTTGCGTTGCTTGGCCGGGTTGGAGGAGTTGGGTCCCTTCTTGCCCTTCTTGCCTCGCTTCTTGTGGATGGGCTTGCGCACCTTGTAGGCACCGGCATTAGCCTCATGACTTGGGCCCCCCGCGAAGGATTGCACGGAGAAGTTCTTTTTTAGAACATTATCCTCCGCCTCGGCCACCTGGAGAGCATCAATAAGCGCTGCATATTCCGTAAATCCTTCCTGGTGAAAGTTTCGTGAGGACTGGATGTTGTCCGGATGGAATATGGAGAGAGTTTTGTCTATCTTCTGCTGATCGGTGGTACTGGTCCCACACAGCTGAAGAATGGTACAAATCCGGTGCAACTTGGAGTTGTACTCTCCCACTATCTTGAAGTCCGCAAACCTCAGACGAATCCAATCTGCCTCCGCCTGTGGCTGAATGGTGTACTTCAGCCTAGAGAACCGCTTGTTGAGGGCGGTCCAAAGGGCATAAGCACTCCGTTCTGCCATGTACTTGTTCTTGAGAGTCTCACGCATGTGATGGCGGAGGAAGTGCAGAGCTTTGGTGTTGTCCGTCGGGATGGTGGTGCTGGGGGCCCTCGGGGTCCCCGCAATCAGCTCATCCTTGATGCATCGGCCCTCGAGGACGATCTCAATGTCCAAGGCCCAAGTCAGGTAGTTAAGCCCATCCTAGGTCAACTTCGGGAACTCGCGGCTGACGATTCCGGTCATCTGCAATTTATGCAAAGTGTGTAAGATTACAGCAGGTAATCGATTGCATAAATGGGATAATCAATACAATAATTTAAATATGACGGCGTTCCAAAATTTAATGTAAAAACAGTACAAGCTAACTATGAGATACAAAGTATTAAAATCGGGCGATAATTAATGATTGTAGTAAAACATAGTACAAAAGCTTGTGCAAAAACAGGCCGAAAACAGAGCCAAAACGGTCCAACCGCCCAGCGATCGCGTGCGCCCAAACGGCCCAGCCACACTTCC